>JARVGQ010000210.1:15931678-15945161 GCA_031762355.1 Hypsolebias martinsi
GAGGAGGGAGGGAACATGGTCCCACTGCGGTGGTGACATTCCTAATGGTTTTAATGGCGACGCTTATTAGTGGAAGTGAAAGAAGCGCGCGCGGTTCCAAAGTTTATGAGGTTTTTGGCACGTAGGTTGATGAGGCAGAAGTGAGGAGCGGGTGCGCCTGGCACGGCTCACATGACGCCTCCCACTCTGGTCCAGTTTCACTGAGCTGTATAACAGTTATACAGAGTAATGATGGGAGGGCTGGCACCAGAAGTGATGGCTTCTTCAGTGCTGGTGTGGACAGAGTGATGGTGGAGAGAGGTGTCCAAACTGCACCTCGTCTTTTGCACAGTTGGATAAGTGGAGGGCAGGGCCAGGTTTTATTTGTTTTTTTTTTTTTTTTTTGACTGCTTGCACAATCAGCTGTTCCTGACTGCGTCTCTTCTTCTTCTTTGCAGAGCGCCCACATACCGAAGGAAGCAGAAAGAGGTCCACATGACGGTAGGTGTCCCACAGGGCACCGTGGGAATAGTCTGTGCTGGACTTGCTGCTTGGCATCCAGCCCATGCACTGAGGCCTGCTTTAAATTTCACCTTGACTTTTAAAAGAAAATTACCGCCCCCTAGTGGAGAACTCCGGATTCTCGCCCTAAAATCACACTAAAGGAAATATGTATTATAATGTATTTCTGTTTATGCAGATCAATAGAAAACACATATAGGAGCTAAAATAAATTGGTTCTTGACCAAGTTAACCAACAGCTGTGGAGTTTGTGCATTTGACCCACGCTCGTGTTTCCAAAAACATGCATGTTTGGTTAATTGGCTACTAAAATGGTTGCAAGGTGTGGGTGAGAGTGGTTGTTGGTCTCCGTGTGGCCCTGTGAGTCCAGGGTGCCTGCCGCCTCACCAGCTCGCCGTGACACTAGTGGGCAAAAAAATAAATAAATAAATAGTGATAACACGTCCAAGTTCAAAATTATGACCAAAAAAAAAGAGTTAATTTGAAATTGAGCAACCATTGAGGGTCTAGAAAAAAGTTTATTTGGATCTAAATCCAGACCTCTGCTGTGGAGGTTTAAGTGTTTACCCTGAAGAGCATTCAGTTGAGGTTAACCTGAGGAAATGTTTTGGTCGCCGCTCTTGTAAGCCTCCACACAACAGAATGTCACCCTCTTCTTCGGCCTCACGCTTTCTTTTTGTCCACCTCGCACAGTTGCCCACTCTTAATTTGAACACTTGTAAAGCTGGGGTTCAGGATGTTGGTCTGGCGTAGTGTTTGTGTTGTTCCTCCCAGAGGCCCGTCAGGCTGGGCTCCATGATGGTGTCAGTCCGTGTGCTCTTTCTCAAGAGCAGAACTCCTGCACAGACCAGGAGGAGGAGGAGGTGGGGGTGCAGACTGAAGGTGGAAACCGTCTCAGTGGAAGACGGTGTGAATGACGAGCTGAAAAAAAAAAATGGATGCGACTCGAGTTTTATGACGGCGGGCGTCCCCGTCGATGAGTAGTTGCAACAACTTAATGACAAATTATGTGTTTGTAAAGTAGGCCAGTGTGTTTGCTTGTATAAACCGAGTGGAACAATGGGAATTAAAACGTGTGCGCGCACGTCTCTGTGTTTCCACTTCGCTCTTTTAGTGCGTCTGCCAGCATTTTAATCACGTTACCGCCAAGGTGTGCGCTGCTTCCACAGAACCGATGTTTTAAAAAAAAAACGTTTCTCTTCCTCCACAGTGATCCCTTTAATGGAGGTGTACAACAAGAGTTTGTGTCAGCCACGGGAGGTGCTGGTGGATATCCTGCAGGAGTACCCGGAGGAGGTGGAACACATCTTTATCCCGTCCTGCGTGGTGCTGAAGCGCTGCGCCGGCTGCTGCGGCGACGAGATGCTCCAGTGCACGCCGACCGCCAGCTATAACGTTACAATGGAGGTAAAACGTCACGCTAGGCTGCGGTTTTATATTATTCCTCTGAAATTACCAGATGTTTTTAAAACTCAGCTGGATTTGGTGGTTTTCGTTACCCATCTGGTTACGTAAGTGGTAAATCAGTGCTTTATCACATTCATACACTGATGGGACACACATCGGTGGCAATGAGGGGTTCAGTTTCTTGCTCGTGGACACTTCGGCATGTGACCGCTGGTGGATTCGGACCCCCCAGCTCTCCCGTTGGAGGACGACTGCTCTAACCACTCAGCCACAGCTGCTCCATTACATAAATGGTGTGAATGTCACTTTAATGGGCACAAGTCCACCTAAGCTGAGAGCCCTGACCGAGCTTGGCATTTAAAAAGCCCCTCTGGTGCGTTCAAGTACACGTAGTATAAAATGCCACTTAGACATGGACATTCAAAAAGCTCTTCCGTTTCTGTTTTCACGTCTGAATCTACGAATTGAAGAGATTTCTGAGTCAATGCGAGCAAAAGCTCCAGGAAATTGTTTTTTTTGTTTGTCAACAAATTGTACCCAAACAATTTCTGTAAAGCATCTTAATTGCTTTTTTAGAGATTTGCACATCCTTCAACCATCCACTGATCTGATGATGATGGAAGATAAAAAAAACACCACAAAGCTCTCACAATGCATTAAAGAAAACCTCATTTGATAAAAGCAGAACTATTGTTTTAAGTTACAAAACAGAATTTGAGATTGCATCTGAATTCTCGTCCGTTTGGACAAAGTCTGACTTGTTTCTAATCTGTATACTTATTGAAATGTCTCTCTTTCTCTCTTACAGATTAAAAGAATAAAGCTCCAAAGGCAACAGAATAACATATTCATGAGTTTTACAGAGCACAGCGCATGTGAGTGTAGGTAAGAAACCTCCAACACAAACAAACTCACAATCACCGCCCCATTGTGTAGCAGGCCAGAGCACATCATGTGAACTTATTGTGTTCAGCTCGCCCCGACACATTCAGGAGATGCAAACTTACAGACGCTTATCTTATCTCAGTTTCTTCCAGTCGGCTGATTTAAAAAAAAAAAAAAAAAAAAAGGTGCAGAGCAGGTTCAAACATAACGCCGTGTTATGAATTTGATGTTGCATGAGGCTGTTGCATGTAAAGCTCCTTCCTGGAACTGCAGGTGCTGCAGTTGTTGATCTCTGCAAAGCTTTACTTTTATTTACTGGGGACTGCGCAGTATGTGCAGACACCTGTTATTATCCACCCAGCTTTGGTTTCTTAACTTTATTTAAATCTTATACGCTCTTCCGTAAACTTTAATGTGGCCCGAACCGCAATGTGTACGCCCACAAATGTTATATCAAAACGACCGGAAGTTACCATGGTGACGTATTTTGCTAACAAAGATGCCATATTTCCCCATAGGAAATGAATGAGAGAGCACACCTCACACTTGACGGCTGCTGTCAAGTCACATGACAGAGTGTAGAGGTCCCTGAAGAAAACAGAAACTCGCTGTTGGATTTGTTAGAAACTCACAGAAAGTGATCGTCAGATAAATGTCTAGAACTGATTAACGTTTGGAGCCATTTTCATTCAAGATGGCTGCCACCGCTACCTCAGCAAACACAAAATTGACTATAGCTCGGTCGTTCTTTAAGATGTGGAGCTGAAATGTGTTGAGGTTGTAGCGGAGGACGTTCCCCATCGCATACTGAATCCAAATCAAAAATCCAAGATGGCCGCCTTAGCTTAAAAGGAAAAATTATGATAACTCCCCTGTTTTTAGAGCTATTCAGCTCAAATTTGATATAGTGGTAGCTGAGAGCAAACCCCAACACATAGTACTGTCAAATAATTTTGAATTGGCAGCAGGCTGGCATTGGCTGGTCCAAGTGGGCCTACAGCAAAAGAACATCAAGACCATTGTAACTTTACCGCACCGATAATTTTGCTTTACACGGTTATTTTGACAAAAATTTTATCATTTTTCTACTAGAAGTGCTACAACTATGCCTCTATTTACATTTTTGAATAACTATATAATTCTACATAACAAATTGTGAGCTGTTAAAGTCATACAGCAATGTAAAGGTTTCTAGATTAGCATTCTTCATGAACCGTAATTGGTTTTAACCTGGCTCAGATTAACCGTTGGCTCATCAGTCTGGTCAGAATAAATGTGGCTCTTCAAACCAAAGCATTCAATTGGTCCAAACTGTTGCTTTAAGTTTAAGATTCATAACGATGTTGGAGTTCAGCCACAGTCGGGATGACTTCATGTTTTAGTTTAGCAGCTTTAAAAGGATGACGTCACATTATCATCTAGCATGTGTTATTGGCTTAAAGTATCTTTTAACTAGCTTCGGCAATAAAACACACGCATATTATTTATTAACACAATCGTCCGTAACGTCCACATAAAATAGCCAGTTTATGCAAAATAAGCATTTTTGTTATCACAAGTTGATACATTAATGGTTGTAGATTAACACATCACTGACGGGAATACATTTTAAAAAAGGCTCTTTGATTGGTTATTATACACTAACTTTTTCCTGTCACTTATCTGTCACTAGAACAGGAGTTAGCATTTGACAATGCTACCTCCAACTAATCATTACCAGATCTGTGATGATCGTTGAGCTCGTGTTGTTCCCTGTCGGACTGCCACAGATCTTAGTTTTGTTTCTCTCTCTTTCAAAATCAGACTAATGTGTTGACAGAGATTTGAGCTTCGACGTAGCAGCTCCAAGGGGACATTCACTGTCCTCCCTTTTCACGGGATCATCGAAAAAGAAAACAAGCAGCGGGGACAACAGCACTAACCCGGGGCAGAGCCGGCTTACGCAATCCCCACTTTACGTCTTTTATTTGCGTAATTTGTTTGAGCTTAAATGCTTCTCTAGGGAAGCACTCTGGCAGTTTATCGAACCTCCAGTGAAACTTGTCCATTTTCTGTCACTGTGCAGTTTTACAGACTTTTTTCAGTTTATTCACCTAAACTGTTAGCTTCGATTTACATAAAATATTAAATAAAACCTTCTAAATTCATTTAAAGACAAATTGTAAAACAAATTAACATGTTACTACCAATGCCAGCACCATTATTGTCATTAACTCATAACAGAGGAAGCAGGGAAAACGAACTATGAGGTTAATGTGAATAATATGATAGTTTTAGAACGTACAGGATGAAAATCTACGTTCAGGTTATGAATGACTGACTCAGACTAATAAAACTGTTGAATAAAAACATCAAACAAGGCTTATTTTAGCTAAACATTCTGGAATTAGAATTACCTATACTTTAAAGCTGCTTGAAATGCATCAATAAAAAATGTGGCATTCTTCAAGAATATTTCTAGTTGTTGCTGTTTTCTTATAATCCGTGTGCCATAGCTGCAACACATTGCCCACCTTGCAGAATTTACCAAAGGTGTAGCAAAATATTCAAATTTTGTGCAAAAATGACTGTTTAAAACAACACAAATTAAAATAGGATAGGCCTTGATGGCAGACGCAGGTATACGTGCCTAAAGAGGCAGAAATGTCACCGTTCGATGAAGTATGCACACATGCATGTATTTCCATCTTCATAGTTTCTTCAGGAAATGTGTGGTTTTGTTGCACCAGCCTGCAAAACAGAAAGTTGGCCATAAATCCACGACCATCTTAAAGAAAACAGTTTCCTCACATTATTGCCAAACTGCCGCCTGCAGAGCGTGCCAGCAGATTTATTGCTCCACAACTTCTTATCGGTTGGAGCCGTCCCATGAACGAGAAACGAAACGAACCTTTCAGCTCTCCATTGTTGACGTGTTTCTGTGGGTCGGTTAACGAACCCGGCCCTCTGCGTCCCCCGGTCGTTTACAGCTTTGTTTCCCAACTGCGCTTTTCTTTTCCTAAACCAGTTTTGATCAAAGTTTCATATAAATGAGTGACGTAACACGATCTGAGGAGATTAAAGTGTCACCCCCGTGCTCGAATGCTCTTGTGTGTCTGTTTTTTTGTGAACAATTGACACGCTGTGTACTAACGTTGTGTTCTGTTGTTGCCTTGCAGATTAAAGACAGACGTGAAAGGAGTAAAAGAAAAGTGAGTACCGCAGCGCTTTCTGCATGGAGTTTGGGGGAAATTGAGGGATGGGGGGGGACGACTGTTGCTTTGCACACAAGCTCACTCTCAGTCGTCTGCAACGCTCCGTCTTGTGTCACAATTGACTGTAATACACACTTTGTTTAATTTCTCACTAATTTATTTTTTTTTTTTTTTTACAAATCTGTTCATAACTTTAATCTAAGTGGATACACTACATGTAATCAGCTCATAAGTGGCATGAATTAGCATGTTGTGCTCAGTTAATAAAAGCAATGCCAAATAAATCATGAGGTGAATGACTCTTGATGAAGCCATTGTTCTGTCTGTACATATTTTTCTGCCTTTTCTATTCCATCGTTGCATTCCTCTGTTACCTTTTAACATCCCATTTACCGTCTGTTACTCATGCTTCTAATTGCGTTCATACAGATAAGTGTTTCTGAAAGACCTGTTAGTTGTCTGTTTATGGTCCAAGCTAAGTAATCTTTCTATCCCATGTGACACGAGTCAGTGTCCCAAGGGTCATTAAAGCGCTTTAATCCTCCCTCTGGGAGGATTGTTAATATTTTGTCGTCGTGCGGTTGTTGAGGTTCGTGTTTTGATTTTATGTCAGGTCGTCTGTCATATAGATAAGGCTGGGCTTTGAGACCTTCGCTTTAACCTTGTCTCAACTGTTTACGAGTCTGCCTTTGGTGGCGTGCTTCTCCAAAGTGATGGTCCTCGGGGTCATTCAACTTCTGTTTCTGAAGCCTTCATATGCTCATGTTAGCCTTGTTAACCTCTCAAGAGGTCCTCAAGTTTGTCCGGGTGAGTCATCGTGCTGAGATTGTGAAACTAGTTAACTGTCAAAGTCCATAGTGAAATTGGGTTTGATCTCCTGTGTCATTTAGAAGAGGAAGCCTTGACATATACAGATGTCCTGTTGCGTTGACCAGCTGGTGTTATGCATGTCTTCCTGTACCCACCGGACATAACTTGGGTCTATTTGTGCCTTCCACTTTTTTATGTTACATGCTTGGCTACAAAGGGTTTCCTTGAAAAGCTGAAACAATATTTTAGCCATTCCAGCACATTCTGGGTTTTAGGATGCTATTTTAGATTGTCTTTAGGTTGCCAGTCTGTTCGTTACTTTGTCCAGGCTGAAGGATTTTAACATTTGTACCTCTTTGGACCTTATAGGATTAATCAAGAAACTAACAACAAAGGTAATAAGATCTAGACAGGGTTATCTTGGGCCATGAAATCTGGGACACACTCAAGACGTGCAGAACAAGCGTTGTAATGAATCAAGTTAAGATTAGTTGGATTAACGGTTAAATAGCATCCCAACCAGCTTCCGTTAACTCCTGTAAGTATTGCAAATTTGCAGCTGTTAGAATGCTAACACGCTAAGCTATATGTTAGCATGCTGAAAATGGTAGCTTCGCTAAACAGCAACATGCTGATGCTATAATTTAGCTCCAAGAGCCACACAGCAGCTAGCATGGCTTAAAAAGTGAGAGATAAGACTGTTTAAAGTGAAACCTTACTGTGGAAAGGTTATAAATAAATAATACATTACTTGTTGTGGTAAAGATGGCTTTTTAAACAGTTTTAGTTTGGAGAAATGTTTCTTACCAGATTGACGAGCTAATGCCTAGTCCAGGTAAAACCGAGACCATAGTGGGTTGCTGGTATTTTTAAATCTCTCCAGTTCAAAAGAATTATAGCTGTTTATTCAAACCCTGTTATTTAACCTTTTCACCACTTTCAGTTTTATATATCATGGTTATTTTGGCAGAAACATTATGAAAGCTCCAGTATGTCCAGTGGGGAGTTGGGGACAATGTCCAGTTCTACTATCATGTGAATTTGACAGCATTGTAAAGATTTATACAATACTCTTCACATGAACAGTTAAAACAAGCCACTAGCTTGTCAATCCAGTCAAAGTTAAAATCTAATTTCTTCAAACTAAGGTTGTATAAAGCAAGGGTTCCCAACCCTGGTCCTTGAGGAACACCATCCTGCATGTTTTAGTTGTTTTTCTGCTCCAACACACCTGATTAAGTGGTTTATTTACTTCCTTAAGTTAGGCAGAAGCCTGTTAATCACTTTTTCATTCAAATCAAGTGTTGGAGCAGAGGAACAATTAAAACATACAGGATGGTGTTCCTCAGGGACCAGGGTTGGGAACTTCTCGATCATCTTTCCACTGATTTCTTGTTTTAAAATACAATATGAGTTATTGCTTTAAGGTTTTTTTTTTTTTTGATAGTACCCCAGTAGTCTCATCTCTCTGAAAGATACTTTCTGAATGGTACTTTATTAGTGCTAAGCTTATGGCGAACAGGTGGAAGGAGAGGCAAACATTCACAAAAACAATATATTTTTATTTTTTATGAGCTATCAACGTTCAATTCTTTCACAGACGGCAACATCAATTTATGAAGTTTGGGCAACAAATTTCATAGTTTACATAATTTAAAAAAAAAAAAATGCAGAGGGAGGATATTTATAAAACCTAAGACATTTTGTGCATTTCCTCTGGAGATCTAAACTGCCACCTCTACAATAATTACCCTTCTGCCATTTCTGCTCCATAGCTTGGTGCAGAAACGTGGTTATTATTGTGCTAAAATAAATCTGAAGGCAGAAAAACTAAACCCTCCCTGTAACAGCGATGCACTGTATATGCACTTAATATTTAAACAGGACTAAAGTTTTGTCCAATGCCAGGGGCCAGGTGTGTGTAGCTCTAAACTTCTGTTCACAAACTGTGTTTTCTTGGCATTTTCATGAAGTGGCCCGTGCACACAATCCCGTTATTTAAATCCTCATGACCGTGAAATTGTGTGCACATATACAAGCTTGAGTTACATTCCAGTCCTGACTCATTAATGATTCATTTACATATTGAAAAAAACTCTTGACCGCACAAGTCGTTAGGCAGGTCAGTGAAAACAACCGTACAAACACAATACGACTGCGCACAAAATAAGTTTTTGTCTTGTTGAACAGACGAAGAACTTTAAGTGTAACATAAATACATACATATATATATATATATATATATATATATATATATATATATATACACTATATATATCTATATATATACACACACTTAAATTTGAGCACATTGAGATCTTTACCGTTACCAGGCTGTCCGGTAAAGAAGCGCACACACGGTTGTTGTGCCCACACATTGTTTATGCATCCAGCCCTTTGTATATGCTTCATAAGCACACTTCTGTTTGTTGTCATTGTACGCTTCTGAAACAAGTCGAGTCGGCTCTAAAGAGTTGACCCAGATATGTTGAAAGATGCCGTTTTGGTGAAGTCCAAGCCTTTTGTCCTCAATTCATCCGGGAAATTTCCGCCCACGACAAGCCTCACACTGTTAATTGGTTTCACTCTTTGCAGAGTCATTGTGCTGGTTTATAAGAACAGGCTTTTTGAAAAAGTC
Organism: Hypsolebias martinsi; assembly: GCA_031762355.1. Classification (NCBI taxonomy): domain Eukaryota; kingdom Metazoa; phylum Chordata; class Actinopteri; order Cyprinodontiformes; family Rivulidae; genus Hypsolebias; species Hypsolebias martinsi. The sequence goes on from JARVGQ010000210.1 coordinate 15,941,114, forward strand.
TTTTGAAAACCAGGTTGAACAATGAAATTATTTTCTCACAGATCAAACTGCAGGATGTGGATAAATCTGGATGTTTCTTTCTTCCCTTTTTAATAAAAGGTCACTGAAAGCATCGGGCCAGGCCCGGCGCTTTTTCTCATAACCTGAGAGGTTGATTCCCGTGGAGCGCAGTCAGCAACAAAACTCCAGTCGAGTGTGTTCTGGCAGCTTGTCTTGATAAATTATCATTACCATGCATTTTGATTGATCATTATCATGCGTTGCCTTTAGAAAATCATCAATTCAAGATGTTAACGTATCAGTTCATCTTTGCCGTCAGTCTCTCAGGCATCTCTCTGCGTTGTCCTCTTTCTCTTGCAGAAAATCCGGGAAAGGCAAGGGCAAAGGCCAAAAGAAAAAGCGAAAGAAAAACCGTGACAAAACAATTCACGATGCGTATGTCAGCTCCGCCTTCTCCACCTACCTGCACCTGAGTGTTGCGCTTCTCGTAATTAAGCTTATCTGGGAGGAGCTCTTTTGCCTTTTTTAATTTGTACCATTTTAATTCACCCGTCAGCCACATCGATTAGCATGCCGCTTCCGTGTATTGTCCTAACTTTGTCTCATTAGCCATGCTTTACATATTGAAAAAAAAAAACAGCTCAAAGTTGGCCTGTTTGCCAGGGATTTATACTAACATAGCTTCTCTAAACTTTATATAACAGTAAGAGTTGTAAGATTTCCCACCTCACAACACAAAAAACACCCCAAGTTGTCAAAAACGATAACTAATCTGAGCACGTTCGAAAGAATGTGTACGAGACCGGACCAATGATTGGGATGACCTTCTTAGCAGAGTGATTGATAGGCCCGTTACACGAAGCTGGGATAATCGGATCTGAGATCAGCTATTAGCTGTAACCCAAACCTTCTCCTGCAACAGATCCACCAGCATGGCTTTAGAGACCGGCTCATACTGTTCTGTTATCTGCTGGGATCGCCAAGACTGTAATCATGGTCCTGTCTTCATGTTGAGTCTGTGCTGCTTTGCTGTGTCTCATGCCCGTCTCCGAGCTTTTCTTTCTTCTTTTCTTCTGAAAAACCTGTTTTTGTTACCCCGTGCCAAATGCCGGTACTTTTTATGTAATGTGAAGATTTGAGTGATAGCTTTCAATGATTTTTTTTTAAAAGTGCTGTTTTTGTTTTGATGTTCGCCTACTTTTGTGTGTGAAACCTTGAACATAACTTATATTTTATTGAAAACTAATATAAAAAAATGACCTCATTGTTTCTTCAGTGCACAAACTGTGAACGTGTTCTGTCAGCGTGTTCATTTTGTAAATTGTATCTTGTAAAGCCAGTGGTTTCATCTGAGCCTCAATTCTTGTAATGAAGTGTAATTTAGTCCACTTTCAGCTTCTGTTGTGAATCGCATGTCTTCTCTGTGGAAAAACGCAGTCTTCAGTTGTCACTTAATAAAATGAAATTGTTCTTAACGGCACACCAAACAGACCCCTGAGTTTTCTTTACCAGGAAGTGACCGTTTGTACGAGTGAGAGCGAGAAGTGTGCTGTCAGTAACGTGCAGCTTGAGGCCGTTTTCGTCTCGTTCTGTGTTGCATGACGTTGTCTGGAGCTTTGCTCACTGCATGTTTAACCCAAGTTGTCTGATCAGTGTGGAAGGGATGAGGGGCTGGGTGTTTGACAACCCGGCAGTGGGTTAAAGGAGGAAACTGGAGCGTATGAAAGGGGTCGACCTTAGGGTGACCTATCATAGGTGATGATAGTACCCTGTTATAATCTGCCTCTCTCTCTCTCTCTTCCTCCCCATCTCTGTCTGTCTCTGTCTGTCCAGTGTCTGTGAGCCATGTTGTGATAACTGCACAGAGAGGAGAAAGCGTTTGTTTGTGCAGGATCCAGCAACCTGCCGGTGCTCCTGCAAACACACAGTTGAATACTGTAAAGATCGCCAGCTAGAGCTCAACGAGAAGACCTGCAAGTAAGCTTTACCGGTAGAGCTGAACCTCAAGCTGGAGCCTTCTAGATGGCTTTTGTTATAACACAACTAACTGAACATTCAGCTGTGTTGCAGCTTGGTAGCAGCTACCGTAGTTGGCTTGTTACCCCCTTGTTTCAATTGGACGCCGTTGCACCGTTTTCTGGCTGCCGGTTTGATTCTGTAGCCTTGTTGCAGTTTAGTTTGACACCAGGGGAGCACTTAAGAAGTAGAGCACATCATTGGCTAGACTGTCCAAGTCAGATTTAAGTCAAGCTAAACATCCTAATCTGTGTGTTTTTAGGATATCAAATAACTTGCCACTTGCCTTCTACTCCCAAAACTCCTCAAGGTAAATTCCACAACTTGTCCTCTCCGGTAATTCCTTTATTTTAAAATAAGATAAATCATGTGGTGTCGTATATCATGTGCTTATCGGTGGCTGAACCTCCCATTGTTGTTGTTTGAAATTCTCTGGTTAAATGTTGGTCTCATGCTATCGGTTGCGTTGATTTAGCGATACACAAGTTGAGGTGTTTATTGTGAAAATCGAGCAGATTCTTTACAGTGTTTGTATGTCTTTTCATCTCGTCCTTTCGTGCTGGTTGATAAGGTTCTTAATTTTTAGAAAATCACTATCTTAAGGCTTTTATTTATTGTATTTTTTTTTTTTTTTTTACCAAAAAAAAACCCTCGTAGTTGGGACAGGGCACAGAACAGGAACGTGTTGCAGCTGCATCCGGTGAAACAAGGGGTCAGACTGAGCAGCATTTCACTGTCTGCATGTCATCGTCTTCTCTACACCTGCTTCCTTTACCATCCATACAAACCTGCTGTTTTTTATATACGTATATATATAACTAGTAAAAAGGTTACATTAAAATGTTACTGAGGTTTTCTTTAGAGCAGCAATTATGCAAAATTGTCTTCCAATTTCTTTACTTCATTAAAGTTTTTGTTTAAATTAGGGATGCACGATATTTTTGGCATTGTATTGCTATCAGACGATATTGGCGATAAAGTTAATTATCGGACATCGGCCATTCCATCAAAATAACTCGCCAATATAAAAGGCTTCTGTTTGAAGTTCATTTTTAATTTAAGCAACTGTCAGGTATATCTGTTAATGCACTACTACTTACCGTATGTGCTTGTCTCTTGTGAACAGGTTGAGTTTAGATTTGTGCAAATTTACAAACTTGTACTGTTCGAGTGTTGCCATTGTGTTGGAGAGAGTAAACGTCATGAATACATTTGACGTTAAACATAATCCAAGTTAAAGTGTTACATCATCATCTGCATTTGGTAGTAGGCCAAACTGACAAAGACCATGCAGAATAATGTATTTTAATTCCACAGTAGCCTGTGTAAGTAGGTCTAGGAAAAAAACATTGGTATTTGTATCGGTTATCGGTAAAATAAGTTAACATATTGGCATATCGGATATTGGCCAAAAATCCAATATCATGCATCCCTTGTTTAAATTCAAGAAAGTTTTAAAATTTATTAATTTGTGTTCATAATATTGGACTAAATAATTATGAATAGTACAAATGGTGCTGCTTTTAGGAATAAACCTCCAATCCTCTTCTGACGCTGAGGTTCCCCACAACTTTAGTGTTTTTCATGTTCAGACATTTTCAGAATCAAGCAGAAAGCTGCTACAAACATTACACACAACAACAACAAAAAATAATCTATACGTTTGGCTATAAAGTGTAATGCCCCAGCCTAACAAACAGCTGAAACGTTTACTGTATATCATGGTAAACATGTTCTTTATAACCTAATTATAGGAACTGCTTGTCTCAGAATGTTTCATTTTGTGAATCAGTCTGTATTTTGAGGGGGAACCTTGTGGTTGACGAGCTGCTTAGTTTCTTACTCTTCATCTGTGAGGTGCAACTCTAGGCTTCAAATTTAAGTTTGTACATTCATTCACTTAAAGGTCCACTGACATGATATTTGAACTTTGCATAAAATGGCACAACATATAGATCTTGTATCATTCAACTATGTTCGTCTTTGCAAACAAAATGATAAAAATATGAAAATTTAATACAAAGTCATTTTA
>JARVGQ010000210.1:15964758-15976939 GCA_031762355.1 Hypsolebias martinsi
TATATATACTGTACATATATATACTGTATATATGAATGTTTCTGCTCAGTGCCTGGAGATGACTTCTGTTGTGAATTGGCACTATATAAATAAACTGAATTTAATTGAGTTTTTTTTAATTCATCCAGTAGTTTACAAGTTATTTTGCTACCAGACAGACACACAAAGGTACCTTCACACAAAAAAACATGAGCATTAACATTATAATAACATCCTGCGTACAATAGAACCGTATTATAATAATATGTAGTCATAATAAAATCATATCCAAAATGAACTAAGTACAAAAAAAAGACTTGAATGAAAAATTTACATTTCTTTTTTTAAGGTGCATTCCTGAGATAGCTTACTGCAATAATAAGTTAAATTAAACTTATATCAAAATAATTTAAATTCCTTTGTATTTTGATTCCATTCAACACAGTGAAAGTTAATTTTTAGCTCAACACTTTTGTGGTTGCCCTAAAAAACACGATTAAATAGCAATTTAAATAATAAAGTCAACTTAAACAGCCAAATGGTACGACAAATAATTAAAAAATGAAGGTGCAACAGAGCAATTAAAAACTAAAGAAAGTTATATTTGACATTAAATCCGTGCTCACAGCAGTACACTTTAAGACACAAAGACCAACAAGTAGTCAGCCCGTCCTGTGAATCACGGCTGCTCTTTAAAACGTGAAACACCACACTGGGTCGAACAAGAAGCCCCGCTACTGAGCCATGCCTCATTGCTTTGTTGTACACAATTTGGCCGTAGCTGCTATAAATTAGTCGTGGCTAATTGCTGGTAACATGTAGCCCAGAAACGGCGTATCCCAGGGCAGCAGATATTTTAGAGAGATTAGCAGTTTGAAGGGGCCTGTTGAAGGTGAGCTTAAGACATTCCCAGCATGTTCCCAGTGAAATCGGCCTATTTCTGACCACTTAAACCATTAACATGTGATTATTTTTGCTTGGCTGAGGCCTGCAAGTCGATCAAACTCTCACCGAGAGGGAAGAAACAAGGAAGTGGTGACATGTTATTGCAGCGTTTAAGGAGAAACAGCATTCTCATTGATGTTTCTCATTCATGTCTATTTTTAGCATGACTCCAATAGTCAGTAATCTGACGCCCATGTGTGTAATAAACTTCGCTGGTGGCCGTTTGCAGTCTACCTGCAGGACATGTGTTGAAATGAAAGTGCAAAGCTTTGCAAGTTGCTTTGGAAGATATCATTCATGCGCGTCGCTCTCATTTTCGCAACACTCCTTCAGCTTTACTGCAGATTTTTTAGTATCTCTACAAAACCCAACAAACAACAGCTCCTAATTATTATATCTTCTCTTGGAGCCAAGCGCACGTGTTTTAAACAGTACCTAAGATTGATGGGATTGATATAGCATGTGACATTTGAAAAACAGTTTTGACACGGCTACACTTTCCAGATGCGTGACCTTGTCGCATTACGTGTCCTGTTGTGATCAAACAGGGTTTTGCCCGTACATTACTCCAGGCTAATATCGAAAAGCCTAAGAGGATTGAGCGTAATCCCCTTACTGTACCATATTTAAGGATTTTCACGTACACGAATTGACAGTCAGCCAAATCCGGTGAGGAAATCTATCATCCAGAGCCGTTTTAGCTTGTAAAGCGCACCGCTGCATCAAAAGGGCTGCTGGTGCTTTACATCATAAACCACTACTTCTCCAAACAGCACACCTGCAAGATATCAGGGATGACTATATGATGGACAGGACCCAAAGAGGAAACTGTGCATCACAAGGCTGCTGTATCGCATGTCCACCAGTTGGACTGCATCATGGAGAAACTGTTACATCATCGTCATTAGAGGTGTGGCATTCACAAACGAGCCGAATCTTTTGAACGGTTCTTTAAAACCAACGATAGGAGCAGAGCTGCAGAAAGTTGCAAGCTGTTCTTTTTGCCCTGTGGCTGGCACAGATGCGGACTCGCACACTTTGCTATTCCATGATGAAGATAAACAGGTGGTGGTGGTGGTGGTGGGGGGGAACAACAGTTGTTATGATTGGAAGGGAGGCGACGGGGTTGCACGTGTGAACCCAGCAGTACTTCACTGTGCGCAATCAAGTTCAAGTATCTTCATTGCCATTCGCATCACATGTGGTACATGAGGTGGAACAAACTTAAGTTCGGTGCTCAAGGTCCCAGTTACATCCCACAATAGCAAAAATGTAGGATCTAGGATATACACATATACACTGACTGAATGCCAAATGGTATGTTAAAAGATCTAAAATACACACTGAACACTAATAATGTAAAGTAATACGGCGTAACAACAGCAGCCTGAACATGAGTCTGTGTGAGCAGATGGGTATGAATGAAAACAGCAGCATGAGATAATCAGCTCTCACTGACTCACACTATGTCACTAATACCACATGACTGACCGACTCTTTGAAAGGAACTGAGCATCAAGATCCTTCTCCCTTCAAAGAGCCATAAATCCCATCTTTACCAGTACTGTAATGGGCTGGACTTACACCGTGGTTGTATCTGCTGAAGCTCCGAACTGGAAGCATGGGTTGTGTCCAACGTGACTCTTCCATGTACCGGTACTTTATTTACAGCTCAGTAGGAGAAACTATTTTGATGAAGAAAAAGCAGTAAAATAAACATCCAGACACTTTTCATTCACAAAATCATGCTGGAAAATGTACGGGATACATCTACTACAGTATTTGTTTTCATTAAAATCTACAAAATTAGTCGATCTTATCTAGAAGATGCACGCTGATAATTTGTTCAGCCGTACTTTATTATTACTATTGCTATTACTGTATAATAGGGAGTGATTTTAGGTAGTACTGTTGATTTTATCCACTTTTACAGTAGTAAAAAAAGTGTTTACTGGAGCTATATTTAATGATGAATCTGTTTTCTGTTGTAAAATGAACATTAAGGTTCCATTTATGAAAGTTTTTTTTAAATATATTTTGTTTTCTCGCTTCAAACATTCCAAGGAAGAAAAGAAAATACTCATGCTACATCACTAGATGTTGAGAATGTCCATTTTAGCAGCATATAAATATACAAATGAAGAATGTTCTTGGATCAGCTACAGATTCTCACAAAACTTGTTTTTCTTTCCTCCAATATTTACAGTTTCTTAGTATATATGCTTTTTAATATAATTTTAGCATGTGGCCAAAGTTCAACAATGGCAGGGACAGGGGCATGTGAAAAATAGATGCTTGCTTCACCAGGGGCGATTCTAGAATCTGACTTTAGGGGTGCTTAGCCCCGAGTACTGACAGTGGCTCTTGCCTTGAACAACCACACCCCATGTGTGGTTTTTGAGGTGCAAAAGCTTACAGCACCTGGTATTCCCAGGCGGTCTCCCATCCAAGTACTAATCAAGCCTGACCCAGCTTCCAAAATCAGACAAGATCAGGCGTGTTCAGGGTGGTATGACCATAAACGTGGAGCTCAGTCACAAATAGAGGACTTTTAAAGGATCACAGCAAACAAAGTCTAAACTTATGCAACACCAGAAGTTGCAACATAAGACACACAAAACAAAGCACAACTAGCTTTAAGTGTTAACCATTAATTTAACCAATAACATATGACTGCAAAGCGTTTGTAAAACCCCGACAACGTTGTCAGAGGAAAATGGGCGGAGCTCCTGTATCATGCCAGAAAACCTCTGCACAGAGGCTCAAAGGAGGCATCCCGATCAGATGCTTGAGAAACCTGCTGACTCCTTTCATTGTGGAGGAGCAGTGCCTCTACTTTGAGTACCTCCCAGATGACAGAGCTTCACTCTATCTAAGCATTTGAGCTCCGTCAACTTACGAAAGAAGCACACTTCATCTGTTTGTATCCAGGATCTTGTTATTTTGTTCATGATTGATGACTCATGCCTCATCACTCTAGGTGAGGGTTTGAATGTAGATGGACCAGTAAATCAAGAGCTTTGCCTTTCAGCTCAGCTCTCTCTACACCACGACAGATCGGAGCATCACCCTCATTTCTGTGGACAAGGTCCCAGTCTGCTGATCCATCTACCACTCCATCCATACTTGTGAACAACACTCTCAAATACTTCTGCTTGAGGAGGATTTATCTCCAACCCTAGGGATCATTCCACCTTTTTACAATTGAGAACCACGGCACTTAGAGGAGATGACTCATATTCCAGCCACTTCACACTTGGCTATGAACCACCATTGTGAACACAGGATGCCTTTGGGTAAACAAGAACAAGGATAGCTCTTTAAAGTGATCCCAGAACCTCATACTCCCACAGCATCCCCCACAGAATACCTTGGAGAACTCATTCAAAAACTGTCTCCAAATCCAAACAACACTAAAGAATTAAACTCTCATGACCCTTTTAACAACTCTGCAAGGGTAACGATCTGATACACCGTTTCACTACAAGGGCTAAAGCTACACTGTTCCTCCTCCAAGGTTTGACAATCTGACAGATTTTCCCTTCCAACACTCTAGAAACCTTCCTGGGTAGGGTTAGATTGTGTTACCTCAAAATTTGGAACACAATCACCTGACCCCTTTTTTGAACATTTGGACCAACACCCTGGTTTTACACTCGACAGGTGTTTTCCTAGTACTCCATGCAATATTTAAGAGATGTGTCAACCTTGACAGCCCCAGAATGTCCAGAGTCTTCAGTTTCTCAGGGTGAATCTCATCCAACTGAGGATAGCCATGGAGTGCATGAACTTTGGTTTGTGAGAGTGCTGTTGTTTGTCTTGTGTGTCTCTGTGCAGGCCTGTGATAGACTGGTGAACTCAACATTGAGGACCTCTGTACATGGTGAACTATGCAGCATCCCTGCTATTACAGTAGACATCTAGCAAGTCATGCCACTGACAACAAGGACATAAGAGGGCCTGTGGCTGGGATTCAAGTTAGTGACAGGTGACTTAGGAGCCAGCATAGACTGATGATTCCTCCCTTCCAGTTCACTCAACTTTTATTCTCGTCTTGAGGTAATCCAAACTGGGGGGACTGGGTAACACTCATCATGGTTCAGTGAGCAGGTAGTATACCTGACTGTTAATGGGAGTTTTTGTTTTTCATTTCCAGAATTTGACTCCGTTCTAAAGTACAGATTAACTTAGAGGTGTCCTCACTGGCAGTTTTAACCTGTATGGCTGACTTTCCTTAAGAGCACCGCCAACAAAAATAAACCAAACAAGCCACATCTCTAAAAATGGCTTTACCCTGTTGCCCTCACTACAGTTGCCATATTCACCCTGCTCCACCTCACCTTGACTCATCTGGAAAACAAAAACACTCCGGCCAGGATTGTGTTCATCGACTCCAGCTCGGCTTTCAATACAGATCTTGCCACAGCAGCTGTTGGATAAACAGCGGCTGTTGAGTGTGGACACTGGCACTCGTGGTGCAGTGAATCACACTTGAACGGAACTGCTTTCCATTACCTACTGTTTTTGTTATCGCCTGCGACCATGAAAGCCAGGTGATCATGTACAGGAACTGCCTGGGGCTGTAATCCGCTTGTGTGTTATCAAAATACATTATCTTGTGGGTGCTTTTATTGAAGCTATTAGAAAGCAATCACTGGATGCACGTCTGCAACTGATTAACTTTGGGAATCAATTTGATTTAAGAGCAACCTTATCAATCACTTTACAGATATTGAGCTAAAAACCTGGTGTAGTAGCTGAAACTCTCCTTGTTGCATACTCTGACTCTGACATTGCATTATTGTATGGGGTTGAGCATACCATTAATTTTGAAATTTGACCAGAACAGATATAAATCAGTCTTTTTTTTTGTTTTGTTTTGTTTTGCTTTTAGATAAGATAATCTTAATTTTAAAACTGGTCATGACAAGCTGTGGAAAATAAGCTTTACTTGAAATTGTTACGGACTTTTAATTTAAGTTTTTATAAATTATGCTTTCCTAGCTTATGCAGGTTGTTTATGATGGTATGTGTTTTGATTTTTTTTTTAACCAAAATTTTTAATTGCACTTTTTAAATGTGTTTTATGTGAAGAGAATTATAGAATGTAGCACATCATAAAAACAATTATGTATTCAATCCCCCTGATGCCCTATGGTCAAAAATGTCAAACTGACCTGTTGAGCGCAGAAAGAAGATTAGCTTTGTAGATTCTTTGCACAAACTTTCTGTAGCATGACTCAAACTTTATGACAGGTTATCAGTGGGATTGATTTCCTCTGGTGCATCTTATCTTCTGTCCTCCAGCATTTCAAGATCAACCAATTACTGCACGCTTTCAGACATCCTATCACGTCTCCTCTAACGCCAGACCAGTGCTTTTCTTATTTCACATGCATGTTAAACCGCCAACCATCACCCTAACCCCACCCACCACTAGAGACTCTTCTTCACTTGGCAACGTTGCGCTGTGCGCCATCCATGGTGTCCATGTCTGTGCCAAAACTGTCATAGTCATGTGCTTGACCTTGATATTGCCTGCTACTGCAGTGACAAGCTTGGCTTCTTCAATGACCCTTGATGCCCTTGTCATAAATTCTCTATGGACCCCATATTAGCCCAGCAAATCATCTCCACTCAGAGTTGTCTTTTTTTTTTTTCTGGACACTGGTGGGAGGAACTACCATATTTAGCACAGGACTTACCCGATTTACATATTGCAGACTTTTTTTACAGGCTTTTCCAGGTTTGTCAGGCAGGCTCAAGCTCAAGGACAGACAGATAAGAGGACACACACACACAAACACACACACACACGTGAGACTAAATTAAATATTTATCCGTTTCTGGGAAAAGTTTGCGAGGAATTAAGCGTGGCCTCAAATTTCTTGCAGAAGAACGTAAAAGTGCAAATCAAAGCCACTATAGCATAAACTTTATGCTACTTATGGAAACTTTTTCATGTTATTTTCAGCAACAATAACCTAATCCCTCAGCAGCCAGGTGAGCTCCACTCACCAGATAAATAATGTTTAATCCAGTTCACATGAAGGTTAGTAGCCTAATTTTGGACATGGAATGGGGGATGGGGGGAAACTACAGGAGGATAAAATTGGGCTCACTGAGTTCACTGCAGCCCAAACTTCTCTCCTTCCCCAGCCCTCTTATATTATTCCGCCAACTTTCAGAGCTCCATTCCTCTAACTCCCCCCACAGAGCGCATCTCATTTTAGCACTGACTTTTTGTAAGCCAAGAGCCCGTGTCACCAGATCCTCTGGACCCGCTGAGTTCTTAGGAATGGCATGTGTTCCCATCTGGCTGCTCAACACACACTCGACCACACAGCTACAAACCACAACAGCCCCTGTGCTATAGGCAGCAGGTGATAGATCACTTACCGGCAAGAACTTGGATGGACAGCGAGGCGCTTCAGTGGCACAACATGAAAGAGAGCGTGCAGGAGGCTCGATTGGCTTATTTGCCACACAAGACAATTTTGTAGCTGCTTAAATTTATTGGCAAACCCATTTTGCTCAGTTCAAATGTTTCTAACGACAGTGTTACAGCTCACATTTCAGAGTAATATGGCACACATACTGTAGAGCTACAAGTGCCTTGGACGTGATGACAGCTTCAGCTCATGCCAACGACCAGCTTCTGTTTGTTCCACATACATGGTGCTAAGTGTGTTCATCTCTATAATTTAAGTATTTTGCAAACATGTCAACAGTACGACCACCATGGATTCATTGAAAAGATCTCTGCACAAGTGTAGACGTATGGCGGACACGGACACAAGCGCAGAAACCCTAAAAAAAAAAAAATCTGATTGTAGCTGTTTTTCTTTCCTTTTCTCTCCCCTTTTTTTAAAATCTCAGCGATACACTAAAAATATTCTTTGCTGAGTCAGCCCAGCTTTTATATTCCAGCACTCTTCCTGTCTGCAAGGGCTCCTTTTTGGCTGTTTCCTTGATTGTTCTTTTGTTCTGTCATTGCAAATCTGTCTGCACTCTCGTTGTTCCAAAACCAGCTCACATCAGGATGCGCAATGCTGGACTTGCATTCAGGAGACTGGGTTTCATAACTTGTCTGGTACCAAAAAGATTTTTTTGGATGATTTCTACTTTCTTTGCAGTGCCACAGTGTCAGCATTATTTCATCATAATGAGTTCTTTTGTCATTGTTTTTGTTCTTGAGTCCATGTGTTCTTTCAAATATTCTGTTCTCTTTGCCATTTTTAACTTTCCTCTCTGTCAAACTCACCCCAGTTTAGTTGGCACAGCTCTGGTACAATTATATTCTTTCCAGAACGCCCTGATCCGAATGAACTTTGCTCAGTTTGTTTAATTGCTGCTCTGTTGGTCATCTTTTTTTTTCTAACTCTGCCCCTCCCTGTCTTAATCTCATTCTGGATGTCCAGAGCATCTCGGTCAAAGACCCTATAAACCATAGAAAAAAACCCAACTCTACCATTATCACTGAAACTCTAGAGGTCGTCTTAAATTTTAGAAAGGCTTTCTTTGTGCAGATTTATGTGTGTGTTGTACACTTTTTGATGGAAACCTAACGACTTTAATTGTTTAATGTTGCAGTAGTCCTGAGCACAGCAAACTGAACCCCATCCAAAACCCAACTTGTAGATTTTTAGTGGCTCTTAGGGTCTGCTCCTTGAAAACGCCAGACTTTTTTTTTTTTTGTTTGTAGGTGACCTTCTTAACCATAGAGAGGGACGTCTGGTAAATGTAGAGGCTCACTTTTAGCTGAAAGCTCAAATTTTCATTTGTGGTTGTTGGCTCCCACCTCCCAGAATGAAGACGCTCGGATTACAACACGTGCAGTTCTTGCCATTTTGCTCTCTGTCAAATTGAGCATTTCTGGGTTGAAATACGTCTAAACATCTAAAATATCTAACCCGCAATCCGAAAATGAAGAAGCAAGCATAGATAATGGATGGATGGATTTTGCTTTCAGACATGAAATCAGCATGTCTGCCTTGTTGGTTTGCACTGTTGGCATTTTATTATTCAATTCAGTATAAGTTTATTGTCCACAACATTTCATGGAACGGAGAGTTATCTTTTACATCTGGCTTATAAATATCTTACTAAACAAATTACAAATGCAAAAATGAAAACTTCTAAAACATTATTTAATCATAACAACAATGATCGTCATCACGGTAACTTTTAAATGCTGCAGAGCTGCCTGCACCGTTGTACGACTCTCATAGCTTTCACCATTTCTCCTTGAGGCAAACTGTAAAAATCCAGTAACAAAGAAAAAGAGAGCAGAGCAACACATGCCAAATATAACTCTTAAACTGAGTGGAAAGACATCTATTTATTCGACCAGACTCCTGCAGTGACTTGACAAAATCGTTGTCTCTCCTGCAACATTTCCTCATCCTGTATTGACCTGTACGTCCCACTCATCAATAATTCATTTCCGTTCCTTCTTTTAGACAGCATGCACAACAGCATTAGAAGTTCTTTATGTACCGCTTGTTAAAATGCTTATTAAATCTTAAGAACACTCTACTCTCCACTATAGGGACACAGATATGCAAAAGCACACACATGCTCTGATGGACATGGCATATGCCGCCGAGGTAACCCGGTAATTAGAGGCACTATAATTGTGACCTAGCATTGTAAACCATTAGGGCAGTGTTGCCAGGGAAGGTTTGTTGACTGTAGGATTATGACAGGGAACTTAAATGGCATGTGTTTATCGACATTATACAGCAGTGAGAGCCCATGTTCAAAATATCCACCAGGTTCCCGGTAATAGACTTGGCTCAAGCTGTAAAGTTTCAAAGGGCATCTCAGCTCCGTTAAGATCAGCTGTAGGGAGTGTTAGATATATGTTTATATCATTCCTGTGCGTTACATGTTACTATGTGTAGTTTGTTTAAAAGATCAAAATGACTGAGCTGCATTTATTCAGATTCTTTGTGGCAAAAAAAGAGTGAAAAATGTCATGAATCGTTTGTTGAAGTTTTACAGTATCCATGACTTGGATTGTTGCCGTTTTTTGGATGACCAGAAAGAAGTATTTTGTTCTTTACATTCCATACCTTAAAGAACCACCATCTGAAAATAGGCTTTATAGATGCCAAGTTTGACGAATAGCTCTTAAACTTTTTTTTGTTTGTTTGGTTCTTACTATTTTCTGAATGTTTTACAGAATGGTTAGTGCTTATAAACTACATTGTCTAAACTTAAGTTATTTAAATGACACTCTGAAGTTAGCTTTTTATGGATTTTGAGTGTACTTTCTGCTTTATAGTGGTGATGAAAACAAGTACTGTATTTAAATACCCACTGCAACACCGCCCAACGACCACCGCATAGTAAATTGCATCCTACCTCATCTATCTACACCTGCAAAGTAAAGTAAAGTGCTATGCGCTGTCATCATTGCATCCCCTTACAATGGCGAAATTAGTTCTCTGCATTTAACCCATCACACCTGGAATACACCTAGGTGGAGCAGTGGGCAGCTGTGTAAGCACCTGTGGAGCAAGTGGAATTTTTTGCATTTTGGAAATGCAACATTCTTGAGCACACAGTTCAAGTTAGATATATACAGGTATAAAAAGTGTGCTTGGTATTTTTTTTTTTTTTTTTTAATTCCTTTTTCGATGGCCTCCCTTCTCACCTTACAGCCATCCCCTTCACACCATTATTATGATTTTTTTTTTTTTTGCCTTGTGCTCTATTCATGTATATATATTTTTTTACGTTTTGTGGTCTTTCTTTCTGTCTTTCCTTTTTTTCTATACTAAAAAAAAATAAAAAAATAAAAAAAGTGTGCTTGGTGTTAAACTTTGACTTTGAGGGACTGTCCATGTGGTCATTGAAACACTCGGTGCTGTGACTTCCAAACTGGAAGAGTGGCTCCAACAAATCTCCAACCTCTGTTCGGAAGAGGCAGAACCCTCAAGTTCCCAGGACTCTGGTTGAGAATCCGAGCTTGAAGTGAAAATACAACCCTCCATGTGGGAATATACACTGCCTGGCCAAAAAAAAAGTTGCCACCAAAAAAAAAAAAGGTCATACAATAAAATTTCATTGGACCGCCTTTAGCTGTAATTACGGCATGCATTTGCTGTGGCATTGTTTCGATACGCTTCTGCAATGTCACAAGATCCATTTCCATCAAGAGTTGCATTCATTTTTCACCAAGATCTTGCATTGTTGAGGGCAGATTCTGGCCACTGCGCAAAGCTTTCTTCAACACATCTCAAATATTCTCAATGGGGTTAAGGTCTGGACTCTGTGGTGGCCAATCCATGTGTGAAAATGATGTCTCATGCTCCCAGAACCACTCTTTCACAATTTGAGCCTGATGAATCCTGCCATCGTCATCTTGGAACATGCCCGTGCCACCAGGGAAGAAAAAAAAATCCATTGATGGACCTGGTCATTCAGTATATTCAGGTAGTCAGCTGACCTCATTCTCTGAGCACATACTGTTGCTGAACCTACACCTGACCAACTGCAGCAATCCCAGATCATAGCACTACCCACACAGGCTTGTACATTAGGCACTAGGCATGATGGGTGCATCACTTCACCTGCCTCTCTTCTTATCCTGATGCACCCATCACTCTGGAATAGGATAAATCTGAACTCATCAGACCACATGACCTTCTTCCATTGCTCCAGAGTCCAATCTTTATGCTCCCTAGAAAACTGAAGTTTTTTTTCCAGTTAGCCTCACTTAGTGGTTTTCTTCAGGCTACACAGCTGTTCAGTCCCAATCCCTTGAGTTCTCTTCACATTGCACGTGTGGAAATGTTCTTACTTTCACTATTAAACATAGCACTGAGAGTTACTGTTGTTTTTCTTCCATTTGATTTCACCAAATGTTTAAGTGATCGCCGATCACGATCATTCAGGATTTTTTTCCAGCCGCATTTCTTCCTCGAAGACAATGGGTCCCCACTATCCTTCCAGTTTTTAATAATGCGTTGGACAGTTCTTAACCCAATTTTAGTAGGTTCTACAATCTCCTTACATGTTTTCTGTGCTTGATGCCAATGATTTGACCCTTCTCAAACAGACTGGCATCTTTTCCACGACCACGTGATGTGTCTTTCAACATGGTTGTTTAAGAAATGAGAAGCAACTCATTGCACTAGTTGGAGTTAAATAACTTGTTGCCAGCTGAAAGATAATTGCCCATGCAGCAATTATCTAATAGGAGGCTTGTACCTACGGTATTTGCTTAGTTAAATCCAGGTGGCGACTT
>JARVGQ010000210.1:16036714-16046989 GCA_031762355.1 Hypsolebias martinsi
TGATGGAAAAATGTTTCAGGAGTGATTTGTGACAAAAGAATGTCAGCAAAATCAAAGGAAAAGTTTACAAGACAGTGGTGAGACCAGCTATGTTGTATGGTCTGGGGACGTTGGCATTGACAGAAAGAACTGGAAGTGGCAGAAAAGAAGATGTTGAGGTTCTCCTTAGGAGTGACAAGGATGGATAAGGTTAGGAATGAGATCATCAGAGGTACAGCATAGGTTGAACAAGAGTAGCTTACAGTTTTAGAGACTGAGATGGTTTGGACATGTCCAGAGGAGGGACAGAATGTTGGAAATGAAGCTGTGAGGAAAAAGATAAAAAGGAATGCCATAGAGGAGATATATGGATGCAGTTAGAGAGGACAGGTAGGTAGTTGGGGTGAGGACAGAGGATGTAGAGGACAGAGTGAGGTGGAGGAGGATGACTCGCTGTGGCGACCCCTGAAGAGGGAACAGCTGAAAGAAGAAGAAAGCAAACTGAAAACAAAATAAGCAATAAGCTCTTTGCAAAACTGACAATGAAAAGTATGTAGTCTGTTCTAACACACGACAACAATTAATTCCGTTAGAATTGGAATTACAGCTTCCTACTTCACTTTCACAAACTTACTGTCACAGTCTCTTTGAGTGTGTAAAGTAAATTGTTATGTCCAAAAATGTTCAGTCAGGTCTGGACGGTTTCTTTTTTGACTCTTCAAAAAAAAACAAAACCCAAAGGAACCCTCCAGATGACCTGACTGAACATTGTTAGATTTTTTTTTACTTGGATTATTGAGCATGAACTTTGGTGTAAAGTGCTGTGTGTTGTCATCATTGTATGTTCCCATACAATTAGTTCTCTGTATTTAATCCATCACACGTGAAATACACCCAGGTGGAGCAGTGGGCAGCTATATGCTGCCTGGGGAGTAATTAGGGATTGGGTGTTTTGCTTAAGGACACCATGACATCTGGGCATGGCTGGAAGTTGAACCTGCGACTTTCTGGTCCCAGGTCATCTGCCCTACCTCTACACCACCTCTGCCCCCAAAGTAGTAAAACACCATTTGGGAGTGATTGGAGAAAGATGTTAGAGAAGGTGGATCCGTGATCAGAAGGTTGCTGGCTCAACTCCCTGAACCGACAACGTCAAAATGTGGATGAGAAAGGTGAAACACCCACACCTGCCTCCACCCTAATTTGCCCCACTCTGGACCCCCAATTTGAAAGGCCCCTAACCCATCTGCTCCCAAAGAGGTTCCTCTTGAAAATGAGTCCTCGTGACTCAATGAGACTATCTGTATAAATAAATCTAACAAAGTTAAGTCAGGTCCTCTGGCCGATTGACAAAAAAAAAATTGTTGAAACGTTTCATCTTTTATCCAAAAGACTTCTTCAGTCTGATGAGCTGCACTAAACTCAGTCTATAGCACCTTCTCATAGTGGATCAACCAGTTTGCTGGTGCCAGTCAGAACTAGTTGTTCACATGATCAAGGAGGACCATCAGTCCATCGTTAGTGCCCCAATGGCCACTTGCAATTCACAGAGGGCTGAGTGATACTAGTAATGACAGCACTGTAAGAAGGTGACAAGGTCTATAAATAAAGGTTAAACAAAAATAATAAACCATTTAGCCTTAGCAGGTAGATTTGTATTTGTTTTTAGTCTAATGTGAAGCTGGAATGCCTATTGTTTGCTAACCTGCTAGCAAACTACTGAGCTACCCCACTGGTTTTCTGAATTTATTGACAAATATGATGTTTTTTTCCAATAATGAACTTTCAGGTTGAACTGAAAACATTATATTAGTGTTCTTCAATAAGTATATGGCTTGTAAACCTTTTTGCAAACAATATGTCGTCAATCCTTTAGGCCTAATATAGCTGTCTTTTTTGTATTTCTTGTCAAAAGATCTGCACAATGCTAATCCAAAGAAGTAAAATTAGATGACTAATTTTGGGAAAACTTTGTTCTCAACAACTCTGTGGTGCTCAAAAGTGAAGTTTATATTACTTTATTAGCAACAGCGGGATAAAATAATTTTCCAAATGAATAAATAGATGTATTTTTTTTATTAATGTTATTGTTTTACTCACTTGTTTTTTCTTCTTCTCATTGTTGCAGTTAAGTTGTGTCCCACCATCACTCCGAGTCTTCAACAGTACCCTTGGCTACATGCTGGAGTCACTTGGTGACCGAGACTGTGCAGAAAATCCCAAGTATTACAGCTTCATGGCTGTGATGTCCCTCATTGCGGTTGCCATGTTAGTGCAGGTCAGCCACCTGATTAAATTAGGCCTCATGGTGCTGGTCGTCACAGCAACTGGAGCCGTTAACATCTACAGCTGGCAGCATATATATGATCTGTTTGACTACATACAGTATGCCTCCTACAGGTAAGAAACTGGTTTGCTCCCATACTGATACCAAGATTTTGCTTATTATTGTTGTGTTTTGATCTATGGATTGTGCCTGTGTGTCATCTCTAAAGTCATTTTTTTTTCCTAACGTGTCCCTAGATCATCCATGGTACCATCCAAGTATCTCATGACGATCATGATTATTGTCATGATGATTGGGTTTTACTTCTTTGCTCGGCAGGTGAGTCACTGTCACCACACGTTGTTGGTCCAACAGTCATGGCTGTCATTGTAAATGCATGATGATGTTTCATCTATTAGTACTGATATTTTATGACTTTAATGTTTAATATGACATTAACCTTGCACATATGCAGCTGGAGCGTCAGTCCAGGAAGCTATTCCTTTGGAAGGTTGGGGTGCACGACCAGAAGGAGAGGGTATTTGAGATGAGACGCTGGAACGAAGCGCTGGTCACCAATATGTTGCCAGAGCACGTGGCCAAACACTTCCTGGGCACTAAGAAAAGAGATGAGGTATATTTGGGCCTGCACAAAAGCTTTGAATTATTTCAATATGCAAATGTTTTTAGATAGTGTGTGGGGAACATAACAAGAATACATTAATACAACTTAACAGACTCTGTTATAATCTCTTCTTGAAGTTCTCATCAGTGCCATCTTGTGGCCTATTTCAAAATTACGTATGGATGACATGGAAATAAGAAGCAAAATCAGCTTTAATCACATTATTCAACATTTACAGGAGCTGTACAGCCATTCTTATGATGAAACAGGTGTGATGTTTGCTTCCATCCCAAACTTTTCCGATTTCTACACCGAAGAGGGCATCAACAACGGAGGCATCGAGTGTCTCAGGATTCTCAATGAGATCATCTCAGACTTTGACACCGTAGGTTTTGACGCTGTACAATCTGAAAACTAATAACAGCACTCGTGATGTGACATCATACTGAATGATCCTTGTTTTTGTGACATCGTCCTTCCACTAGTTATTAGACAGAGACGAGTTCCGGTGCATCACTAAAATCAAGACAATAGGAAGCACGTACATGGCTGCCTCGGGACTCACACCAGAGAGTAACACTAACAGATTCAGCAACCGTGAGGTGTGGTCCACTAACTGTATCTGAAACAAATATTGCTCATCGTTTTGTTAACCTATTAGCTTGCCTGGTGTGCAAATATCGATGACGTCATGTAAAAATGATAAACTGTTGTTTGACAGCCAGAAGACCAGTCACTGCTTGAACGCTGGCAACACCTCTCTGACCTGGCAGACTTTGCCTTGGCCATGAAAGTGACGCTGGACAACCTCAACAAACAGTCCTTCAACAACTTCATGCTACGCATCGGTAAGTGCATGTCTGGATGGAAGTGTTCGCCTCCCTCTGTATGTGGATTTGCATGTGTCAGTGTCTTATTGTTGATTCCTTCAGGTATGAATAAAGGAGGTGTTCTCGCTGGGGTGATTGGAGCTCGTAAACCTCATTATGACATCTGGGGTAACACGGTGAATGTGGCCAGCAGAATGGAATCAACTGGAGTGATGGGGAACATCCAGGTAGCACACACAGGCTGTGTTTAGGGATTAAACATTCAGGTAGTAGTGTTTGGTCTGTAGGTCATCCTTCAATGGTCCAGTGCATCATTATGTGACCTGACTGATCGGATTTGAATAGGCACTTAACTTGCCGTGATTTTGCTCATGCCTGTGTTTAATGCTGACTTCTCATGACTAAGGCAAATGGGCAGTTCAGCACACTTAGTGCCAAATCTAAATTGGGCCTCTCTTCCAAAACATGCTTTTGAATTTTGATGGGTGCACTGCACCAGGATTCTGTGCAAAGGTTATGAACAAATAACATATATCTGTTGGATAGCTCTTTTACTGACTTCAATTTGGAGAAATGGAGTTTATTTCTGACTGGTCCGATAAGCTAACAGCTAATTCAAGCAGGACTAGGACCAAAGTAATTTGGTTAGGCCTGTCGCGATAAACAATAAATCAGTTGGTCACATGATAAATGAAAATTATCTACCTCATTTTTATTTATTGGCTTTATCGTTTCTTCGCGTCTCTCTCTTTCTACTGGACAGTGGATGACAAATGGCTCAACTCCGGTGCTCTTCACTGACCCCTCCCTTTCTCTTTAAAATCCGTTTTAACCGCCAAAAATCACGTTTTTGGATCGTTAAAAGCAGCTAAGCTGAGAAGCTAAGCTACGAGCTAAGCTAACAGGCCGACCACGGGGAAAAAAAACCTCTGTCTTGTTGATGCTCCAAAATTCACGGTTGAAACCTGTGCCTTTGTGTAAAAAGTAGTTTTTGTCTGCATAAAGAAGCTGAGAACTTGTTTACAGATTTTTTTTAATTAAAAGCTTTGTGTGAAAAATGCTATGCTAATTTGCTCAAACCACACCGAGCATATGCCATTTTGAGAACTGGAAAAAAAGGATGTAGAGACAGCCCAAGTCACGCCTCCCTCCCATTTTTCTTAAAGAGGCACGCTGCTTGCTCCCTCACTATCCATCCTTCAGTTCAAACAGTCGTATACTGCCATTCAGTGGTCAAAAGAGGTACTACACTCAAAATAAAATTAACCAAAGTTTCTACTTAAATTTGACAATAATTACTAATTATTGTTCAATTGTAAACAATATTATTATTTATCGCAATAAATTCTGAGACAATTAATCGCCCAGCAAAATTTGTTATCATGACAGGCCTAGGTTTGGTGCCATCTTAGAACAACTCCCATCTCAAAAATGTCATTGCAGTTCTTGCAAATGTTAATTCATAAAGATTTACATCATCATTCTCATAATCACTTTCTAATAACACAATTGTTTGTTGTAGTTTTATGGTTATTTGCAAGTGCACATGGCCCTTTAGAGTGCAGTCTGTAGCACTTCCTGTAAGAATTCTGGTGCGTTTTGTTTGCACTCAGAAGGTGTAATTTTCCACTGCCGCATTGGAAGCATCGATGAGAACGAATATCAGAATTTGGACTCTAAAAGTTTCCCGACCAGCCTGAACCTTTACATTTATGGTTGACTCGTGCATAAAAAGTGGTGATCACTGCAGTAACTAACTTTATTTTTATTTCTGGTGGTTTGTCTCTTAATAATCATGTCACTTACACAGTACTGTCCTAACACTGTTAATGAGCATGTTGCTACAATGTCTGAATGGACAGAATTGAGAGAAATTCATCGTTATCACCTTTTTAATTTAATTTTTTTTTTTTTTTTTTTTTTTTGCTCATGGTAGTTACTTATTGAGCACCGCAATTAGCAAATCCAACTTGTTTCTGGAACACAGTTAATTTGGGTCCACAATGAAAAGATTTTGAAAAGTAATGTTGGCATGAATCACTATGTCCTACTTGGACTAGCTGCAAGCTCATCAGTTTACTTCAAATTAAATTCTTGTTTTAATGCCGTCTACAACAGGTAAAATCCTAACTGTTCATATGCTTTCTGCAGAACCCCACTTCAAAAGATCTAAACTATTCCTATAACCCAAATTGTAAACGTATCTGTTGCCCAACTTTAACCATAAACTTAAAATGGATTATAAACCCTCAAAATGGCTTCTATAAGGTTATCATCACAAACCACACCACAAACACAAATTGGTTGCTTATTTTTTGTCCTGTTTGGCCCTCAGGTGGTGGAGGACTGCTATGACATCCTGAAGGAATACGGCTTCCGCTTCATCCGAAGAGGGCCCATTTTTGTCAAGGGAAAAGGGGAGCTGCTTACCTTTTTCATGAAAGGGAAAGACAAACCCAGTTGTAATGGGGGTCCAAGGACAACAGCCCTTCCACACCAAGTTGAGACCCATTCCTGATTATTATTTTTATCTGAATGACTGACATTAACACAAAATAGATCAAAGGCAGATCGTTGTGCTCCATTTCTCTCAAATACAATTTATTGTACAAAACTCCGTAGTTTATGCAAACACTGTTGGCATAGAACATAATAACAAACTTTATTTTGTAACGCTGTATATAATTCCGTAATATCTCACGGAGCTTCTGAATTAAAGATTTGTTATGTGTTACTAACATTCCAAGCAGATCCTATGGATACTGTTTCAGCATATTTAAACAAACCTGGAGTCTCTTTTGAAATAGTGCCAACAGGTCCAGGTGATATACTTCAGTAAGTGGCATGATATTTTTGTAGTAATTTTTACTACAATAATTCAGAATGTAAATTAGTTGAATGGAAATGTGAGCAAACTCCCACATTTGTTGCAAACGCAGATCCACAAGATTAGAATACTCTGTTCCAGATTCAGTGCAGAATTTACCTTATTCTGACTTTTGACCTCTGATCTCAAGGATCAGCTCATCTTGCCTCTGTTATGGTCATCCATCCATCCATTATCTTTTACGAGTCACAGGGGTCACTAGCACACATATCCAGCAGTCACTGTGTGAGAGGTGGGTACACCCTGGACAGGTCTCTATCCATCAGAGGGACACAGAGACAAATGAGACAAACAACCATTCTCTCTCTCACCCACACCTAGAGACAATTTAGAGTTAACAATCAGCCTAACATGCATGTTTTTGGTCTGTGGAAGGAAACCGGAGTACCCGGGGAAAACCCACACATGCACGGAGAGAACATGCAAACTCTACCCAGAAAAGGTCCCCGGCCGGGATTTGATCCGGTGGCTGATCCGGCTGAGGCAACAGCTCTACCAACTGTGCCACTGTGCCACCCCCTCTGTAATGTCATCAAGCTAAAGTGAAAGAAATCTAAAAACTTGACCAAAGAAATACTTGTGGGTGATCATGCTGATTTTTACACCCTTGTAAGATACAGATGTAAATTATTTAGATTTATCCTCTGTTCAGGTTTGTAAAAGAATGCAAACTAAACGATTGCTGTAAAAAAAAGTGCTTTCTTTTTTGGACTATATGTTTCTAAGTTAAGAGGTTCATCGGATAAGGTTAAGTCAGGTCCTCTGGACAGATTATTTTTTGTTGAAACGTTTTGTCTTTTATCCAAAAGACTTCGTTAGTCTGAGGTCCTGCAACAAATTCTCAGGCCTCGTTTACATAATTTTTTTTTTTTTTTTGTGAAACCGCAGCTTTTCAGCTGGCATTTTCCCATTCATTTACATACATGACAACAGTCCTCGTTCTCTGAAACCGAAGGTTTCTGAATCCAGGTAGAGTGGAGATTTTCAGGGACCTACCCCCCACCCCCCTCGCCCCTGCACGCAGAAATGTGAAATGCTCCACAAGTGTGAAGTTGCACATACCTGTACTCTGTTTGTGCCGGGGGGTCTAGACCTTTGGGAAACAGAGCACCGGTAATATTGTGTACGCTGTTCAGTGCCAGGCGGGTTATTATTGACTGATTAAAAGATACATTAACTACATCTGATCAAGATGAGACACTGCGATGAAGTTAAACTCAAAGCAGTCTTCTCTTCAGATAATTAAGGTCAAGGTCATACTTCTTTATTGTCATTTGCATCACATGTGGTACATAAGGTGGAACAAAATTGTGTATGCAAGGTCCCAGTTGCCTTCCTGTGGACCCACCACCTGCAGAAGGGACCATAAAAGTCAGGTGCAAGAAGCCATGGGCAGTGGCCGAAGGCAAGGGCCTTGGCGCTCTGATCCTGGCTTATCAAAGTTGGCTCTTGGGACATGGAACGTAACCTCTCTGGTGGAGAAGGAGCCTGAGCTTATGCTGAGGTTGAGAGGTACCGACTAGACATGGGCTCACCTTGACATACAGCATGGGCTCTGGAACCGATCTCCTTGAGAAGGGCTGGCCCTTATTCCACTTTGGAGTTGCCCATAGTGAGAGGCACTCAGCTGGAGTGGGTCTACTTATAGCCCCCCGACTTAGTGCCTGTGTGTTTGAGTTTTCCCCGGTAGATGAGAGAGTGGCTTCCCTGCACTTTTGGGTGGGGGGGACAGGCTCTGACTGTTGTTTGTGCCTATCCACCGAATGGTAGTTCGGAGCATCCAACCTTCTTGGAGTCCTTGGTGGGGTTGCTGGAAGGTGCGCCAGCTGGGGACTCTTTTATTCTGCTGGGGGACTTCCATGTCCATGTGGGTAACAACAGTGTGACCTGGAGGGGCATAAATGGGAGGAATGGCCTCTCTGATCTGAACCTGAGTGGTGTTTTGTTGTTGGACTTCTGTGCTAGTCAGGGTTTGTCCATCACGAACACCATGTTCGAACATAAGGGGGTCCACAAGTGCACATGGCACCAGGATGCCCTAGGTCGAAGATCTATGATTGACTTTGTAGTTGTGTCATCTGATTTGCGGCTGTTTGTTTTGGACTCTCAGCTGAAGAGAAGAGCTGAGCTGTCAACTGATCACCACCTGGTAGTGAGTTGGATCACATGGCGAGGAAAGATTCCGCACAGACCCAGTAGACCTAAACGTGTAGTGAGGGTTTGCTGGGAATGCTTGGCAGAAGAACCCATCAGAAACATTTTCAACTCACACTCCCAGGAGAGCTTTAGTCGCATCGCAGTTGAGGCAAGGGACATTGAGTTTGAGTGGGCCATGTTCCACGACTCAACTGTCGAAGTGTCTGCCTTGAGCTCTGGCTGCAAGGTTGTTGGTGCTTCTCTCAGTGGTCGTCCATGAACTCGGTGGTGGACAAGACTGGAAGGAGTCCTATTGGGCCTAGTTGGCAGGTGGGACTCTGGAGGCAGTTGAGGAGTACCGGAGGGCCAAGCGGGGTCCGCAGCCTTGGCTGTTGTTGAAGCAAAAACTTGGATGTGAGAGAAGTTCGGTAAGACCTTGGATAAAGACTCTTGGTTGGCTCCGAGGAGATTCTGGCAAACCATCAGGCAGCTGAGGAGATGAAAGCAGCTCTTTACTAACACTGTGTTCAGTGAAGGTTGGGTGCTGTTGACCTCAACCAGTGATGTCATCAGGAGGTGGGAAGAATATTTCTCTGACCTTCTCAATCCCACTGGCACATCTTCCATGGAGGAAGCTGAGCCAGGGGACTTTGGGGTTGGTCTGTCAATAACCGTGGCTGAGATCACCGTGGTAGTTAAAAAGTTCAACAGTGGCAGGGCTCCAGGGGTGGATGAGATTTGCCTTGATCTCCTTAAGGCTCTGGATGTTGTGGGATTGTCTTGGTTGGCACATCTTTGCAACTTCGTGTGGACATCGGGGGCAGTGCCACTGGATTGGCAGACTGGGGTGGTAGTTCCCTTCTTCAAAAAGGGGGACCGAAGGGTGTGCTCCAATTACAGGGGCATCACTCTCCTTAGCCTCCCTGGTAAGGTCTATTCAGGTGTACTGGAGAAGCGAGTCCAATCATTGGTGAAACCTCAGATCCAGGAGGAACAATGTGGGTTCTATCCTGGCCATGGAACACTGGAACAGCTCTTTACCCTCACTAGGGTCCTTGAGTGATCATGCCATCCAGTCTACATGTGCTTTGTGGACTGGAAGACGGCTTTTGACAGTGTTCCTCGGGGTTTACTGTGGAGGGTGCTCCATGAGTAAGGGATTTGGGCTCCATTGTTACAAGCTTTTCAGTCTCTATACAAGTGTTGCAAGAGTCTGGTTTGCATTGCCGGTTGTAAGTCAGACACCTTCAGGATGGGAGTTGGTTTCTGCCAGGGCTGCTTGTTGTCACCAATTCTGTTCATAGCTTTTATAGACAGAATTTTTCGGTGCAGCCAGTAGTCGGAGGGTTTCCAGTTTGGTGGCCTCAGGATTCCTTCTCTGCTCTGTGCAGATAATGTGGTCCTGTTGGTGTCATTGTGCCGTGATCTTCAGCTCTCACTGGAGCGGTCTGCAGCAGAGTGAAGCAGCTGGGATGACAATCAGCACCTCCAAATCTGAGGCTATAGTCCTCAGCCGGACAAGGGTGGATTGCTCTCTTCAGGTCGAGGGTGA
>JARVGQ010000210.1:16056749-16068243 GCA_031762355.1 Hypsolebias martinsi
GCACGTGGAGAACCACCTACCCACCCCACAGATCGGACCATGGGGAGAACCGAAAGAGCCCCACCAGAGACCACATGCAGTAACCCCCCAGGGCCAGCAGCGACGAATCGTAGGCCTCCGCCGGACCCCGCCGGACCCGCATTCTAACTGCCAACCTGGACTACAAGGTAGCACACCCATATCTGTAACCATGCCACTACATCTGACCAGTCTGCTACTGACTGACATCTACATGGCCCTGGCTTTTATAGTTCCTCTTGTAACTGTTATACACATAACATTGGACCAGGCCCATCTGTTCCCAGCAACAAATTATTTTCAATTCGGACTACAAACAGGGAGCAAATCATACATAACCGCACTCGTTCAGTGAACTTTAATAACCTTAGATTTTTAGCAAAACATTAATCACCCACAGCTACTGTTAACGGTTTACCTGTCACCCTCAATATGGCTCTTTTAAACGTCCGCTCTCTTTTAAACAAATCTTTTATTATAAATTATTTGATTTCAGATTTTAAATGGGATTGTCTGTTTTTAACAGAAATTTGGTTAGGTACAGATTCACCAGTTGTTCTTACTGAGGCCTCTCTACCTGGTTTTAAATTTTCTTTTAATGCTCGAAGTGGCAGAAAAGGTGGTGGCACTGCTTCAATTTCTAATAATTTTACTGGCTGTTAAAGAGATTTCATTTGACCAGTACCCTTCTTTTGAGCATCATGCCTTTGTTTTTAGCAGCCTGCCAGTACTTTGTGTTAATGTTTACAGACCATCCAGACATGTTCGTGCTGCTGCTTGGAGTAATGTTTTTCTATGATATTAATGCTTAGTGTATTTTAGTTGATGTTTTTTTCTTAGTTCATATCTTAGATGTTATTACTGTTTTTCTTTTATATTTATTTTTGGATGTGACTGGGACCCTGAGTACATAATCTCGTTTCATCACATGTACCACATGTGGTGCGAATGGCAATAAAGAATCTCTGACTCTGACATGTTGCTGATTTTATGACTGAGTTTTCAGAGATTTTATGTTTTATTCATGCTAAGTATAATAAGATTATTGTGACTGGTGATTGTAATCTACATGTTGATAATCCATCAGACTCTTTGCCTAAACCGTTTTTAGAAACTCTAAACTGTATGGATTTTATTCAGCATGTCAAGCAGCTGACTCACAACAGGACACATCCTTGACCTTGTTATTACCTATGGCTTGGCCTCTGGTGTGTCCTCTGTTGTTGACCTGGCTATGTCTGACCACTTTTGTGTGTTTTTTAATGTCACTGATTTGATTCAGCGGAAAGCCACGGTTCGAACTGTCAGGCAGCACCATCTTACCCCTGAGGTGATTGATCAACTTATTAGAGATTTTAACCAAAATCCCCTTGTTGTTTTAACTGCTTCCTGCAATTCAATGGTCAGTCAATTTTTTAACAAACAAAACAAACGTGGACCATGTAGCTCCACTATTTTCAAAACAAGTTTTCAATAAATGAGTATGCCCATGGAAAACTGAAGACATAAATAAACAAAAGAAATTGCAGGAAAGCAGAGAGGAAATGGAGGAAAAACAAATAGAAAATTGACTACCAAATAATGCGCGGACAGCTTAATATCTACAACACTGCTGCCAGAAATTCAAGAAATGCATACATTATTTTGCCAAAATAATTAACGATCACAAAATAATCCCAAAATTTTGTTTTCCACCATTGATAATCTGATTAACCCTGAGTTTACTGCTTCTTAAAATACTCCAACTAACTCTCTTTGTGAGCAGTTTGCAAATCACTTCAGAGGTAAGATCGAGTCAATTAGAGGAAACATTTTATCTGAGCAAAATACTGGTATTAAATCTACTGAAAGTTTGTTTTTACCTGGGAAAACACTGGACGAGTTTGCTGTGGTTGATATAGATATGCTCGGCAGAGTTTTCTCACAAGTCAAACCAACCTGCCTCTTGGACACAATTCCCTCATCACGTTTTCATTCATTTTATAGAGTCTTTGAGAATGAAATTTTAAACATTGCAAATTGTTCTCTTCAGATGGGTGTATTCCCCGTTGCTTTTAAAATGGCTGTGGTGAAGCCCCTTCTGTGGAAGAGTAATCTAGATCCTAGTGTTTTTTAATAATTATAGACCTGTATCCAACTTACCATTCTTAAGTAAAATCTTAGAAAGGCTTATTTTTACTCAATTGCATTTTTTTAAATGATGCTGGTATTTTAGAAAAGTATCAATCTGGTTTTAGGACGAACCACAGTACAGAGACAGCCCTCTTAAAAATTGTGAATGATTTAAGGTGTAATCTGGATTCACACAAGCTCTCAGTCTTTGTTCTATTGGATCTGAGTGCAGCCTTTGATACAGTAGATCATCAAAGTCTTTTAAAAAGATTACACCACCTGGTCGGTCTTTCTTGTACTGTTCTTCTGTGGTTCAGCTCCTATCTCACAGACAGAAAATTTATGGTAAGTATGGATACATGCTCCTCGAAGATTCATGAAGCTAACTATGGCACCCCTCAAGGCTCTATTTTAGGTCCCCTTCTTTTTAATTTGTACATGTTGCCACTTGGTGGAGTTATCAGGAGCCATGGGATAAGTTTTCATAGTTATGCTGATGACACACAGCTATACATCTCATTATCTCATGATGACCCCCAGCCAATCACTGCACTTTTTAATTGCGTTTCAGACAGAAAGTCCTGGATGGCACGGAACTTTCTCCAGCTAAACCAGGACAAAACAGAAGTTTTAATCATTGGACCTGAGGTTCAAAAAGAAAATACATTTCAGAAATTACAATCTCTGTCTTTAAAACCTTCTAAAAAAGTAAGAAGCATGGGGGTTCCTTTTGACTCTGGTCTTACGTTTATTCCTCATATTAAACATATAGTCAAAACAGGATTTATCATCTAAAAAACATAGCCAGAGTCTGCCCTCCTCTTTCTCTTATCAATACTGAGACTTTGATGCATGCTTTTATTTCTAGTCGTTTAGACTACTGTAATGCACTGCCTTCTGGTCTCCCTAAGAAAAAATTGTCCAGCCTTCAGCTGTTACAAAACTCTGCTGCTCATGTGCTAACCAAGACCAGAAGGCAGGCTCATATTACCTGTTTTAAAATCATTGCATTGGCTCCCTGTGCGCCTCAGGATTGATTTTAAGATTCTTTTGGTGTTTTTTAAATGTCTCAGTGGTCTCGCACCATCTTATCTTGCAGAGCTGCTATTACCTTATGAACCCCCGGAGACCCTAAGGTCCTCTGGCACTGGACCAACAGTTCCAATAGTTACGATGAGGTTTCTTCCCAGTACTATGCCTCCCCCCCCCACCACCCACACACACACACATACATATGTGGAAAAGTGTTTAGGAGAACCTGAGGACAGCAGAAAATGTTATTTTTAAGAGCAGGCTCAAGACACATCTTTTTAACTGAATTTCCTGAACTGGTTCATCTCTGTTCAGTCCATACATTTTCCATATAATTGTTTTTTTGTTTTTTTGGTGTATTGTTTGCTTTTATCTTGTGGGTTTATTGTTTTTAATTCTGTACAGCACTTTGAGCTGCTTTTAGTATGAAGGGTGCTTTATAAATAAAATTGAGTGATTGTTTGAAATACAAGGATGCACTAAATTCCATCCAGTCAAATTACTACTCCAATCTCATTTGCTCTGGCTCCGACAACTCCAAATCTCTTTTCTCAACTATCAACATGCTTTTAAAGCTCAATGATAACATATCTTCATTCTTTAACATCACCACATGCAATAGTTTTCAGTCTTTCTTTCAGTCCAAAATTGATAACCTTTATAGTTCCCTTGACCTCCTCTCTGCTCACACAGCCCCTCCAAATTTGCCTCCCTCCAGCTCCAGTCACACTTAACTTCAATCTCCTCTGCTCAACTGATTAAACTTTTGTCCACTATTAATACTACCACCTGCTCTTTGGATCCCATTCCCTCTTTTCTCATCAAAAGTTGTCTCCCCATTGTCTTCTTTATGATCACAAGAATCATCAACTTCTCGTTCTTCTGGATCTGTTCCACAGTCTCTCAAGTTGGCAGCCATCACCCCAATACAAAAAAAAAAAAAAAAAAAAACTGGTCTTGACCCTGAAAACTTTATAAACTTCCAGCCTACATCCAATATTTCCTTTTTGTCTAAAATTTTAGAGTGAGGCATAGCTGATCAACTCCAAACCCACCTCAAATCCAATAGCTTATTTGAACCATTCCAGTCCAGTTTCCATCCTAAACACAGCACTGAAACAGCTCTTCTTAAAGTTACCAACAATCTCTTCCTTTCCTCTGATTCTGACCAGCTCAGTATCCTCATCCTCCTGGACCTTACTGCAGCTCTTGACACCGTCAGTCATTCCATCCTCCTGTCCCATCTCAAGACCAACCTGAACATCACTGGCTCCACTCTGTCCTGGTTTAAGTCCTACCTCACAAACCGGCAGCAGTTGATTCACATCAACTTCTGCTCCTCCTCCATAACCCCTCTATCCCAGGGTGTTCCCCAAGATTGAGTGCTTGGTCCTCTCCTTTTCATCCTCTAAATCCCCCTCCTTGGTAATATTCCATCGTCATGGCCTCCATTTCCACTGCTACGCTGATGACATACAGGTTTACATTTCTACTACTTTGTATATCCATAAACCTCAACATCCACTCCACCCTCACCCATTGCTTAACAGACATCAAAATCTGGATGAAGCACAATTTTCTCAAATTAAACACCAACAAAACGGGCATGCTCCTCATTGGTCCAGTGTTACCAAGTCCACTCAAAACTTCTGCCTCAACTTTGACAACATCACTCTCACTCCACCCCCACTCATTCGTAATATTGGTATTCTTCTTGACTCCACTCTTTCATTCGAATTACACGTCAAACAGGTAACTCAGACTGCATTCTTCCATCTCAAAAACATAGCACGACTTCGCACATCACTCACGTTCTCCACTGCTGAAATTCTAAACCATGCCCTGGTCACATCCAGAATCGACTATTGCAATAGCATTTTGTATGGTACACCATCCAAAACTCAACAAACTGCAACATATTCAAAACTCTTCTGCTTAGCCACACATGTTCCCATGAAGATATCCTCCCTGTTCTGCAGAAACTCCATTGGCTCCCTGTCACTCAGCACATCCATTTCAAGATCCTCCTCATCACATTCAAAGCCCTCCATAATCTGGCCCTCCATACCTGACCGACCCACTCCATCACAACACTCCTTCTCATTCCCCCCACTCCTCCGATGCCAACCTTCTGTCTCTCCCATGTAGGACCAAGTTTCGAAACTGGGGAGACAGAGCCTTCTCCATCGCTGCCCCCACCCTCTGGAACTCACTGCCCCAACAGCTTTGTGCCTGCTCTGATCTCCCCACTTTTAAGAAAGAACTCAAAACCCACCAATTTGAAATTGCTTTTAATGATTAAATTTGCCCTTTTGATATGTTTGTATTGTGTCTTATGTTGTGTTGCATTGTTGATCTTATACTTTTTGAACACATGTAAAACGTCTTTGAGCATATAGAAAAGCACTATACAAATAAAATGTATTATTATTATTATTATTATAGTTATTGTTATTATTATTATTATTATTATTTATCACCATCAAACTGGTTGACCCACTATGTGAATGTGCTACCTATGAGACAGAGTTTGTTGCAGCTCCTCGGAATGATGAAGTCTTTTGGATGAAGGATGAAACGTTTCAACAAAAAGAAACCATCTAAAGGACCTGACTTAACTTTGTTGGACTTCCACTGAGCGTTCTGAGACCCTCTTCCACATTCCACATCTGTAACTTGCAAACAAATCCTCAAAGCACATCAAAGGCTTATCAGGTCAACTTTGAACAGCCAATGCAAAACACTTTTTAAAACAACAGTAATGAAAGAATTATTCATTTTACACGTCCATCCATCCATTATCTTTACCCAATTTTTCCTTCGCAGGCGTCATTGGTGCCCATGTCCAGCCGTCACTGTGCGAGAGCCAGGGTACACTCTGAACATGTCTCCAGTCCATCACAAGGACACATAGAGACAAACAACCATTCACTCTCTCACTCACACTTATGGATAATTTAGAGTTACCAATCAGTCTAACATGCATGTTTTTGGTCTGTGGGAGGAAACCGGAGTACCTGGAGAAAACCCACCCTTGCACAGAGAGAACATGCAAACTCCACTCAGAAACGCCCCGGCTCGGGATTTGAACTGGCGACCTTCTCGCTGAGCGGCGACAGCTCTACCAGTTGTGCCATCGTGCTGCCATCTCTTGAACCCTTGGACAAATTTTAATGAAACTGGCAGAAAGTAAGCATAGGGTGTACATTTCCATGGATGCCACAGGCAACTGACTATAAGAACTACAAAAATGGCTATAACTCAGCCAACTGTACAGCTATTGTACTACATATTAGTGTAGAAGTAGCTCAGCATATAACACCAGGTATTATTGCACATCTTTTCAGAGTCAGCACTGTCGGTCTGTTAGCAAAATATTTCATGAACCATGGGGTGGAATTTAATCAAGCTTCCAAAAAATCCTTGGATGTACGTCTACAACTTCACTTTCAGAATCAGTCTAATTCAAGATGGCTGTTACTAACAACTGACACTGGCCAATGCTCACAAATGTTAATAATAGAACATTTTACAATAAAGTTTAATGTGATGATAATAATAATAATATGCTAAAATAAACTCACAACAAATACTCCCAGCACTGACACATCTCGCTGTCACCTTTTTCCATGAGATTGCTCATCTTGTCCTTTTAAAAATTAAACCAAAACATCAAGCCTTCTCATCATTAAATGGTTTTTAGTCTTAAACTCTGACATGAAACACAGTGGGTGCTTTTATTTTATTAAACCAACCCAAATCATCTTCTTACTGTACATCGTTGAACGCAGCATATAAGTAAATTATTTTAAGTTATTAACTTTCTGCTTCAGTTACATCATTTATAGACTGATAAATGGTTTGTAACCGAAACAGCACTACTGTGTGTTTGATCTTTTTACTGTTTGTTCACTGATGTGGAATGTGAAACCTATAAAGTTCATATCGGCACATTCTAATAGTTTTAAAATAATTTTTTACTGTTTTATTTCTTTCTTGTTAATCATCAGACTTTGCTTTGGAAGCCTTTTCCAAGTACAAAACTGTACTCAAACAAACAGCTTAGAAAAACTGAGACTTTATTAAACATGTCTTTTCTGAAATGATAAACCTAATTCTGAAGTCAGGGCTAAAAAATTTACTGCAAGTGTGTGCCAAGAGGTTGTACATTTCTGTGTGTGGGAGATTTGGTTTGTTCTCCTAACTCATCAGAACTTCACAAGCAGCTTGGTCATCTTTATTTGTGATTCCTAAAATGTATTTTACCTGCAGTTTGTCAAATGTAGCCTGAAGTTTGTTGATATATTAAAAAAAAAAGGTTTGATTGCGTAATCGATTACAATATTGTAAACAAAAGCATCAGCTTTATAGTAAAAGCTTCCCCTGTTTAACAACAAATTAAACATGTTTACTTCCTATTGTTGATCATATATATTTTTCTTGTCCATGTCATGGAACCTGCTGAGCTTACCACTTCTCTCCCTCTGTCTCTCCCCTCCATCATGATCTCTTTGTTTTGGATCAGGCTGAGAACGATCTGAATGAACTCCGAACACTGATGCATTCTCCAAATGCTATTGTGGTAAGCTCCCTTTGCTCTGAACTGAACTGGACTGAACGACAGCCAGCCAGCAGACACAGCTGGCGGTTCCAGAAAGGACCATATTATAAAGCAGGTCCCCACTGGGAAAAATTAAAGTCTCAAATGTTCTAGATCAAACCCCGGAAATAGCTGAGTCAGAAATGAAGTGCAGAGCAGGTTTAGGGAACAAGTACCCGGTATGTACATTTCTTTTGAAGCAGAATAATTATTTGATGTTTTCTTCTGGTTGGTAGTTTTTATTCTGTTTGCCAATTATTAAATATACTTCACTCAAAGTTTGTTTTTATTAGTACATTTTTTATAATTTTTTTTTAACTGTAGTTTATTGTGATTGTCTACTGTTATTGTTGTCTGTACTTTATATGTTCTGTCTGGAACAGTTACCTCTTGTAAATGAGTCCACATGGCTCAGTGAGGCTAGCCTGTATAAATAAAGGTTGAATGAATGAATTATTCACTAGTAAGTAGATTTATATAATTATTAGGCCTGTCGCAATAAACAGTAAATCAGTTAATTGCATAATAAATTAAAATTATTAACCTCATTTTTTTAACCTTTTATCGTTTCTTCATCACTATCTTTCTACTGGACAATGGATGATAAAAGACTCAACTCCGGTGCTCTTTACTGACTCCTCCCTTTCTCTTTAAAATCTGTTTTAAAGGTCCAAGATCATGTTTTTGGATTGTTAAAAGCAGCTAAGTTGAGAAGCTAAGCTAACAGGCTGACCTCTGGGAAATAACCTCCGTCTTGTCGAAGCTCCAAAATTCACATTGAAACTGAAACCTGTGCCTTCATGTAAAAGTTGTTTTTCTCTGCAAACAGAAGCTGAAAACTTGTTTATGATTTTTTTTTAAATTAAAAGCTTTGTGTGACAGATGCTATGCTAAAGAGCTCAAACCACACAGAGTGTCTGCCGTTTTGAGAACCGAAAAACAGGAAGGAGAGACAGTCCATGTCACATCAAGGGGCCTCCCTCCCATTTTTCTTAAAGAGACACTCTGCTCGCTCCCTCACTATCCATCCTTCGGTTCAAAAAGTCTTATACTGCCATCAGTGTTCAAAAAAAGTACTACACAAAAAAACCCAGCATTTCTTCTTAAATTTGACAATAATTACTAATTATTGTTGAATTTCAAACAATATTATTGTTTATCGCAATAATTTCTGAGACAATCGCCCAGCAACATTTGTTATCGTGACAGGCCTAATTATAACAAAAGTTTGTATTGTTTTAGTTTGGGAACTCTGTTCAGTCCACTGCTCTGTCATACACAGACCCCAGAGGAGTTTTATTGAACATTTGCATGGTTTATTTTACCCTGTTTGAGACTGCGTTTGTGTCACCGCCTCCATTAGCTAACAGCCGTTCTTATTGGACATTTACATGTTCCACTGGTGTATCAGAGTGTAGCTGAAGCGTTCAGGGATGTGTTGGTTTCTGCACGGTCTTTGTAGGAGTACAGTTTGTGGGTGGATGTTGTCTTGAATTTATGCGTGGTCGTTTTAACTCCGCTTGCATCGCTTGTCAGGGTGTGCTGTGCTGCATCCCCGAGATAAGGCGGGCATTTATTGCCACAGATGTCACTGCTGACTCGCAGTGATCAGTAAACAGTCTCTTGTTGTCAGCATTAAAGAATAAATCAGAGGATGTTGACATTCCTCTGAGCTTTGAGCACATCTAAAATATTATCGGAATGAGAACAATGCGTTTCTAATGGTTTAATGTTTTGTTATATCAAACAGTGGCATAAATACTGCTGTGTACCCGAATGTGTCTCATGTTGTAGATTAGTGTTTAGCAACCGCTTTTAAATATGATTTCATATTGAAGTTCTACAGATCAGTTGTTACGTCAGCATTTGAAATCTCAAGACTGTCAAAGCTTTTCATCAATCTTTCATCCTTCGTTGTTGGGTTTGGCGTTTATAAAATATCTTCTTTGTCTCTTTTTCTCCCTCTCAGCGTATGAAGTTCCTGCTGCTGCAACAGAAGTACTTGGAGTATCTGGAGGACGGCAAAGTGCTGGAGGCTTTGCAGGTTCTCAGAGGAGAGCTGACGCCACTCAAATACAACACAGATCGCATCCACGTGCTCAGCGGGTACTTTTTGTTATTAGCACTGATTTCATGGCAGTCGTCAGATCATTGACCCCGTCGACACAAATACAAACTGTCAAAGTCTTAGATACTTCAGTGACTATAAATAATACCTCTCACAAACCACAGTAAGCTATTTATAAAAAGGAAGTCCATTTGATGCTTAGCAGCTTGATCTACTTGTGCCAAATCGGACACGTATTAAATAAATGTTATTTTGGTAACAAGACAACTCTGTCATAGAAGCTCTTGTCATAATGTCAGATATAGTTCATTTAGGCTGGGATAGTGTAATAGGTCAACGGTTTTATTCTATCCAGTTCTCAATAAAAAAGGAAAAAGTTTTTGTTTCTGTGGTTTGCTCAAATGTTGACATTAATTTTTCTCACGTGACATTTAAGTGTGTTGACGCTACATGAGACCTGACTCGAGCTACAGGTTTAGATCATGTAAATGTGACTTTTTGCTCCACTGCTGTTCTGTTTTCAAGTAGCTCTTTAGATTTACAGAAACACCCACAGATTCTAACGTTAGTTGTTTCCTCCTGCAGGGCTTTTTCTCTTTGTCTCGTGTATATTTTTAATTTTCCAAGTGTTTGACTGTGAGTCTAAATGCTTTCTATCTGACACCTTGTTGGGCTCAGATCACTTTGTGCTGCTCAAACGGGTTTTTGTCAAAATTAGGCCAGGTTTATATTTTTAGCTAGGCCACAGTAGAAATCCTCGTATGGGGCATTTTAGTGACCAGTTTTAAGAGAAAACAGGAGTGGTGATCAGCTCCAGGTGCCCCTGATGTAATGTCCAGTTAACATTTGATATAGTTTGACATGTTAGTCAAAGAATATAACATATTCTTGACTTGGGCATTTATGTCAAATCATACTGAAGATGCTCATTTAGAGTCAACAGAAGGTTTCAACAGTGTTTTGACTTTGGCTTTTGAATTCAAGTTGTTTGAAACTTTGTTTCTGTTCACCTCTTCATGGTTAATGAGGACTTATATACAGTACTGTATATGCATGTATGTGTGTTTTGTTTTACTTAAATATTGTCCTTGTGTCTTCTGGCAGGTACCTGATGTGTAGTCATGCCGAGGATCTTAGGGCCAAGGCAGAGTGGGAGGGCAAGGGCACAGCTTCACGCTCCCGGCTGCTGGATAAATTGCAGAGTGAGAAGATATTTCCATATAATGACCTTGCTGAGCTAACGCATGTCTCCTGACTTGAACACAACTAAACACATGTTTCATGGGCTGACATGAGCTAGTGTATGCTTTCTTTCAATCTTCCAGCCTACCTGCCACCGTCTGTGATGCTGCCTCCACGGCGACTACACACACTGCTGCGACAAGCCTTGGAGCTGCAGAGGGATCGTTGTCTTTATCATAACACCAAGCTGGATAATAACCTGGACTCTGTGTCACTTCTGCTCGATCATGTTTGTAGCAGGTTGGTTCTGCAGCTAGCAGGCTGCTGGGTTCTTGTGAGGCCTTTTGGACTTAATGCTGAAATATTACACTGCCACTGCTCGTGTGTATCATTTGACCTCACATCATAAAATAAAACACTGAGGGACTTGTTCTTAGTCACATTGAGATTTTATGTTCTTCAACAGGGGGTTTACCTTGTTT
>JARVGQ010000210.1:16142683-16153197 GCA_031762355.1 Hypsolebias martinsi
TTTAATTTCGGTTTCGAGCTACGGCGTTATCGACCTACGAACGGTCCTTAGGTCCAGAACCCGTTCGTAGGTCGAGGACCACCTGTATAAGATTTGTTCTTTCATCAAATGGATATTAATATACAAAACAAATAGCCTAAAAAAATAAACTCTAAAGATGGGCTATTATACAGATGAACAAAAATATTTTTAGAGCAAAATTATTTGGTGAAATATAGA
This sequence comes from Hypsolebias martinsi, assembly GCA_031762355.1. Lineage (NCBI taxonomy): Eukaryota > Metazoa > Chordata > Actinopteri > Cyprinodontiformes > Rivulidae > Hypsolebias > Hypsolebias martinsi. The sequence continues at coordinate 16,142,903 of JARVGQ010000210.1, forward strand.
ACAAGACTATTTTAATAGAATGTGCTGCTCGCTTTGGCTTTTGTAGATCCTGCTGCTTCCTTCACTGCAGATGACAGCAGGTGTGGAGACGCACACAGCCGGTGATCAGCTGATCCATCTGAAGCTTAACCGGACTTTTTTTTTTTACCTCTTTCAACCGGCCAGTCGGACCTGCCTCCGCTTCAACAAGTAGATTAACACGATTTTATATTGTGCGTTCTTATTTAGTTTTCTTTGTGCTGTATGAGTCGTAAAACCACATCAAAAGTCTGAGACCAACCTGGCCCGAATTTCGGGTCGGGCCGTGCGTGTGCTACAAATGACAGCTCTACATCCAGTACCTGAGGGGGCAGTGGTACCAAGGGGAGCTGCTTTTCGCCTCCGCTTGATGTCCCCTGTGCACAAAGAACCAAGGTGCCCGCTGGTTTGTCTGCAAAAACAGACAGGTGACAATTTGTTGATGTCTAGCAACACAAAAAGGTGGACAACACATAATATCCTGAAATCTTCCTGAAACAGGAGCAAAATTAAAAATTCCTAAATACGTTGAGCCCCTGGTTAGATTAGCTGTTCTGTAAGGTAAACTTCTGACCTGCTTGCTGTTTTTACTGAACAGGTCCTCCGATGCCCTCTGTCTGCACGTGGGTCCCAGTGCAACTGAAGCGGCAAAGAGGAGAGAACAGAAAACGTATTGTTTGAAGCACTTAGGAAGTATCACGAGCAACAAAACAACAAGCAACACAGTTAATTCTTGCATTAAATGGAAGTTTGATTTATGTATTTGAACGTGTTTGAGACAAGACTCACCTGTCCGTGTTCTCTCCTCGAGCCTGAGCTAAACCAGGGCCTGGCAAAGATACGACAGAATGATTAAAGCAGCTGTAGAAAATGTGTTGTACGTGCACAAGCAGATCACAAAGAAAATATATGAGCAAAGTGAAACAGTAAATAAAATGTACACAGGAAAACGCACTCATGGGAGTCCTGGGTTTGTCTGCCCAGCCTTTCACTGAAGCCTGGACCGGAGCTTCCATGCAGCCCCGCTTCAGATCCCTGCTGGGTCCCATGAAGACGACTCAACCTGGCCTGAAACCCTGACAACCATCACAGCTTTACTAACAAATCAAGTCAAAACATAATTTCTGAAATTAACTCATTTGTTTGTAACATTTAAATGCAATAAGGGGTTCATTCTGGATTACGGAATTAAGAAAAAACAGCTTTATGTTGCTGTACAGGTGTTTTAGTTTTAGTGTTTGTGTGAAGTGACTGCCCCCTACTGGCCAAAAGTGAGATTGCAACATTATTACAAAACAGTAGTATAAAGTTAGCTCCTACTTGAGTCACACTAAAAAGCCATTTTGATGCAAAGATCTACATTTTTGTTTTAATCACAGCTTACCTCTCTGTGCTCCAGGGCTCAAGAGTGGAAAAGATCCCGTGAGAATACTGTTGAAGACGGGGTCGGCGAGGTCCAGCTCTTCTGATGCCGTTTCCCTTTCCCACCAGGGAACCACTCCTGCGATCCCACAGGCCCCACCGGGCCCATAGCTAGTCCCCGGGTCGGCCTCGCAGAACCAGTCGCTCTGCTCGTCATCGCCTGGGACAAAAGACAGAAAATGAGACATCATAGGGAAAACACTGAAATCTTGACAATACTTTTTTTTATGAAAGCTAATTTTTGGCAGAAAGCTTTACACGAACTGTTTAAAATCATTACATCCTCACTCCTGTGTGCATTTTGGTCCACTACGGGTCTGATTGATCTTATTGATCCTATTATTCTGAGTACAAACCTTGCCTCCCCTCATCATTGGTATAGAGACCCCCATCACTGCTGTTACTCACACTGCTGGTCTCGCTGAAAAGGAAACAAGAAAATCTAAATGAATCAACAGCTTCAAAGTTCTTTAATTAAAATACAATGCGTAAAATTGGCTAAAACCTAAAGACCTAGTAAATGAATCAACATAAGGCTAAATATTAGCATATATTTTATTCTGACTTACATCTCTCTAAAATCGTTTTTCACTGTTAAGAGATCCCAACCATTCTGTAAAAATCCTTAACTCCCCAAAATGTTCCACCATATATAGACACCTGTGCCTAATCTTTAAAAACAGTGTATATATATATATATATATATATATATATATGTCTATATATGAGCTCACACTAGTCTTAACTGTTTAATGTAAATAAGCTTGATTTTCAAGAACTAACAACAATCTGAACAGAGTTGGTTTGATAAAGCTTAAACCTCTCAGAGATGTACCATGACAGTGATTCTAGTTATTCTGAGACTTGTGACAAGAAGTCTGGAGACAAAGTATCAAACATTTGTTGAGCCATTTTTGAGAAAGCAGATAAGACTTCCCTGTAGAAAAAAGCTGCGTAAAATATTTTTTGTGGATTTTCTAAATCGATCAGGCACTGGTATGGTTTTGTTCGTAAACTAATACCTCGTCACAGTAATTATTATTATGTTATTTACAGGTACATGAAACAGACAAAAGGAAAAACAAATGCAGACAGCCAGGAATTTATTTTATATGAGCTTGCTGAAATATTTGCTTTCTGCTCCAAGTAAATTGGTTCCATTTGCAAATAAATTTAGAAAAACATCATTAAAAAAAAGCCTTTCCTCTTTTTGAATTGCTTTAGTTTTTAATGGAGTAAAATAGAGATCCCATAATTGTAAATCTGTCTAAGCAACCATTTTGAAAAGGACAAAAATTGAACTCAAAAAGCTCCAATTATATGAAACTTCTATTCTTTAATAACACGTCCTACAGCTTAGCTGATATTCAAGACTCAAAAACACACTAATGTTAACAAGACAGAAGCAGAGAACTTGAACGTCACTCGGGAAAAAAATAATAAAAAGTCCAACACTAACCACCTGTCACTCATGTCCTCATCTGAGCCCTTTTGCTCCTCCAGCTCCATCTTGTCTTTGAACCCATCCACAGGAGGAGAAACTGGGTCTTCACTTTCAATCACCACCCCCTCATCTGCAGCTTCCACTCCCAGTCTGAGGGTCCCCATCTTCCTCTTCTTCACCTGACTCTTCCCTCCCCCAGACCCCATCAGGCCATCTCCACAAAGCTCCAGGGCACCCCTGCCCTCGCAGACACTCAATTTGTGCGGCCTGCCACTGACACGAGCTTTGGGGACAGGCGGGGGCCCGAGCATGATGGAGGAGTGGGGCTCTGGGTCCGCAGGTGGGTCGACAGCCATACGTTTGACCTTACGCCGCCGCCTGAGGCTGCGAGTCCCCTCTGCCGAGCCCAGGACTGCCAGGTCGTCTGGCCAAAATGGGCGTTTGCTTCGGCTCAGGTCAGCAGCATGAAGGGGCCGTCTTTTGGGGCCAAGCTGGTCATCGGAGTCGCTGTTGTCCCGGGCGTGGCTATTGGCAGCAGAGACTCCTCCTGAGCCAGCACGGTAGTCCTGCAACAAAAGTCCCAGTGATGAAAAACAGACCATGATGCAGCTGCTAAAATAAAGCATGATATACTTGGACCAGTATAAACATATGCTAGTCCCGACACAGCATGCACTGCATCGTTAGTGAAAGCAACATCCGATGATATCTTTTGGCCCGCCATCCCTTCACCCGGCCTCACCTTATGCTCCTCCACGCTGGACTCTGATCCTTCGCTGAGGTGACCCGCCTCCCACGGCGGATGGGGGTTGTCCGAGCGTCGTTTTCGCCCCCTCCGTTTCCGAGCCTGCCTCTTCAGCAGGCAGCCCACCGCCAGAGCATGGTCGCCGCCATCGGCGAAGCCGCCGCGAGCAGCTTGCTCCGAGCTCTCCTCCAGTGCTGACACCAGGTCATGGACCAGCTCGTCCATAGTCCGGTGAAAGTGCCTGTGAAGAGGGGACAAAAAAAAGAGTGGGGGATTACTACTTTATATTACTACTGTATACACAAATACTTCTGTAACTGAAATTCCACACGCTTGAACACGTCATTATGAAAAATATAAACAGAACCAACGATTGTGTGCATGTAAACAACATGTCAGCCTCTCATAGCTGGAACAAACGACAGAGAACCAGGAACCCAGACCTTCCTGTCAAGCACTCACGACGACGATTTTACTGGCAGCTGTCATTATCAGCATTAGCGATCACGCTGACATAATACAATTTTTAATCTTCTCGAGAAAATGTGAGACGAAAAACACCGCTAACCTTCTCAATACTCACGTTACTAAAGATCTGAAAGCACAGGGAGGTCTGTGCGGTTTGAAACTGACAGCTAGCCGTGTTAGCCAAGCCGGCTAACGTTATTTCGCTAAATAGCTCGGTTCGCTTTAATAAACGCCAAACGTGACTTCTTAATAGTTATTTAGGTGCTGCTAAAAACCACGTTAAATGTACTAACTGTTGGTGATATAAATTAAGTATGACAACCGCTTACACGTTCACAAAAACCCTCAGCCGCTAGCCTGTTAGCATAGCTTTTTTTTTTTTTTTTTTTTTAACTCCGTAGTGATGAGACGTGAGCAACATGTCACGTCTGTGATTTAACACCACCTACCAGCCAGTTCCCGCTTTGCCGATGGTTTTTAGCTGACCTGCACGGAACATTAAAGCCACCGAATGCCAGGTATATTTACCCAGAAACAACAGACAAATCGTGAGACATCGCAGACAACATACTGACACAAAAGCTAACGATCTGTTAGCTGGATCAATATGCCACCGGAGGACGCCGTGAAGGCAGCAGAGTGATGGCTTCAGGTGCTGCGGGAAATTTTGAGATTCACAATGTCTTACGAGAAGACGACTGTTGTTGTAGCAAACTACTGTATAGCAATTAAAGAAAAGTTGGTTAGTGTTAAAGTGTGTACAACAAGAGTTTAAAGATATTTAAAGTATGTAGATACATGACAGAATGAACCTAAAGAAATCTACGCTACTAACTTTAAATCAAAAGCAACTCGAAAGCAGCATTTAACTCTAATTTGCATGTAATTACCATTATTGGACACTAGATGGCAGTAAAGTTTAAAACAGTATATCCTCGCTCTAGTTACTCCTTGGAGAAAAAAAAAACTATTTTGCAAAATGCACAAATTTAACTTTAATGTTATACAGTAGTTCTAAAAAGAAAATTGCACAAGTTTTATTTCAACACGTGTTTGAAAAAGCAGAAAGTTATGGAGAAGTAGTTTAAGGATGCAACAAAGAGTGTGGGCTTTTTTTTAATTATGTTTGTATTAATTTATTTATTTTAGTTGATGTTTTAAAGTGATGTGGTTGCAACCGTTGACATGAAAATGTAACATAAACTTTGTTGACGCTTTTTGATGCAATAAACTATTAGGATAAATTAAAAAGAACTGCGCAAATCTTGGGATATGCTTTTAGAAATAAAAGTTTTTGTTGTGTTTCGGAACTGGGATGGGGTTGGGTGGGGAGGTGGGATTTCTTTCTTTCTCCAAAGGGAGATAAGCACAGAAAAATTTGAGAACCACTGACTTTAAGCCTAAGGGATAGTTCAGGACTTTTGAAGTGAAATTTGGCTAAAGTCTTATGAACAGTTATTATCTTACCTGCCATAGATGTTGTAAAACTGTCACAGCCTGGAGCAAAAGAGAACAAGGCCAAGACTAAAATGGACTGTTTCCTACTCAAAACCAATTTTAAAAATCTCAAAAGTTTCACAGCATTGATATAAAGTCTGTTTTATTAAACCTTAATTGGTTTCAGATTCTCTATTATGTTTGTTTCTGCTCAAGACTGCCAATAAGTCCTATAATTTTATAAAAGTTTAGCATTGTTTTAGATGACAATTGGTTGTGATTCAACCTAAACCAGCCAGTCTGGTCAGAATTAAACTCTAGTTCCCCAACATTAAGTTATCTACTTTGTAAAACAGGTAAGATACTGAGTCTGTAACCAAGTTATTAACTTGTTTATTTGAACATCATCATCAGCAGCTACTGTATGAAAGGTCTCTGTGTACGCGTGAAACCAAAACTTCACCCCCCACCTCAGCAGATGTTCTCATCTGTAAATGTGATAACAGTACTGTGGTCATCAATGGGGGAGGGGGGGTACACGTGCTGGGTTTCACTGTCTTTCTGTTAAGTGATTGGAAATTTACCCACTGAAAAAGACTATCAAGGGTGGGTGGAGGTGAGGATTGGCTGCCTAACTGGTGTTTGATCATGTGGGACTGGAGACATCCACCTAAATAAATATTCTGACCAAAGAATCCCATCAAATGCCGGAGGAGTCAAACGATCTCGTGCATGACGACCATTTGAGGGTGGGCTCAGGTTTCTAACGGGGGGGCCCAGGTAAATTTAGTAAGACGCTTTTCACTTGCACTTGACCGTCAGACACTTGTGGAAGCTCTGAGAGTGAAGACACACTTTCTAGACTGGACTTGCGGAGCTCCTGCATGTTACACGTCTGCTGGGAGGCCTTGGACTAAAAATGATGGCATCATGATATCAGCTGTGGATGAAGAGAAGCTGGATGAAGCTGCTCAGCAGGATTCCACCGACACCACCTGGAGCTGGGTGAGTCCACTGTGAACCATCAAGGTGTGTGTGTGAGGTTGAGGTGATAGGTGTGGGGGGTGGGGGGGCTGGGTGGGCATAAACAATTAAAGGCTGACTCACCATTCCAACTGTTGTTTATTATTTTTCTGTGAGTTGTTGCACCCTAACTTGCTTTTTCATGCCATGGGTTATTTTAGCTGTTCTTATATGAACACGTTCGGCTCATTCAAGAGGTGGAAGCTGTGCCTTTTGGTTTGTATACTTTTCAGAAACTTTAACTTTATTTACAAATATTTTCTCCATAGAAATACAGTTAGATCTGTTATCAGCTTCCTCTAAACATTCAATCTGTTTCACTCCACTTTCATCTAACATTACATTTAGCTATCCTTCGGCCATTTTTGACTTTTAGCTACCATTCTGCTTCTTATCCCATTTAAAACTTTGAGTTATCCTTTTGCTACGTTGAGCTTTTATTTAGCCTTTTGCTGATTTTAAATTTACATTCAGGCTTTGGCTACTTTTTTAACTTCTTTGATCCTTTTAGAATGTCTCTTGATACCTTTAGCTACTGTTCTGATACTTTTAGCTACCATTCTGCTACTTCCCATTTAAATATTTGAGTTAGCCTTTTTCTACCTTGAGCTCTTATTTAGCCTTTTACTAATTTTAAGTTTATAGTGCAGGCTTTGGCTACTTTTAACGTTTAGCTACCATTCTGCTACTTATCCCGTTTAAAACTTCGAGTTAGCCTTTTGCTACTTTGAACTTTTATTTAGCCTTTTGCTAATTTAAGTTTTTTGTCAGGTTTTGGCTACTTTTAACTTCTAGCTATTATTTGATACTTTTCAAATGTCTATACCTTTAGTTACTGTTCTGATCGTTTTAGCTGCCACTCCACTATCTTCTTAAAACTTCTTTTGACACCTTTAGCTTTTAGCTACGCTTTTGCTACTTTCAGCTTCTAGCTAACCTTTTATCAAAAGGCTGGCTAAAAGCAAACATTATTTAAACTATCTAGATGTTTTTAAATAGTTTTTGCTTTTAGCCAGCCTTTTGTTACTTTCAGTTAACCTTTTGCTACGTTTAGCTTATAGCTACTGTTTTGCTCTTTTGTAGCTTTTAGCTAGTTGTCTGCTTCTTTTAGCTTCAACAACTGTTTCAGCTTCTTCAATAAATGTCGGCAGTCGATCAGCTCTCAGTGCATTCAAAAATAAAATGCCATTTCTCCAGTTTATATGAGACCCATCAGGTTGGACACAATGTTAAAGATCATTTTGTTCAGTTCTGTATCTGGTTGTGCACGAGCCAGGTCAGTGCGTGTGTGTGTGCGTGTGTTTGCATAATCCCATGTGTAAAACAACCCGCTTCAAGTGAAACCTGGGAAGGGGGGGTCGACATGAGGTGACGATCCGGGTGGAGTGAAAGCTGGCAGGGATCAGGTGATGTCAGTCAGAGCAGGAGAGGCCTGCAGCACAACAACACATTCATCACACATGATGACAACATGCAGCGCTGACTGGTGTGATTACACAAAAGTTGTGAGTCATTTGATCCTAGATGTGTTCATTTAGAGCCATAAGCATCAACCTCAAAAAAAAAAAAAAAAAAAAAATTCAAATTTTCATTTTTTAAAATTTAAACGATCAAATTCAGGTTTATTTAAATAGCTTTATCTGACTTTTCCTCCCCCTTTCTGCAACACAAGTCCTCACAACAAGTTTCTTTTTGAATCCCTGAATAAAAATTTTCTTCGGTTTGAATCTCAGGCCAGAAATGTTTTGAGCCAGCCCAAGCGTGTCCAGACATTATATTTTATATTTGTCCGAGTCAGCTAAAATGACACTTCAGCAGAACAACAAGCACTTGTTTGTGTGTTGTTTTCGACGACTTTAAGCCCAGTTGTGTGGACTTGGTCAAGACTGAGGTGTAGTAAAAGTGCAACACAAGCTGGAGGTGCACAGCGGACGAGAAACGTGGGTAAATATAAGTTGTTTAATGGTTGAGCAACGTAACAAACCATGTTCTGCAAAAAAGAAAAAAAAAAAGTCAAGGATTGTGTGACAGCTGAACTGGAGCTGATAGCTGCACAACAAATATATTTAGAGTTTTTAAAAAGCCAAAACAAACACTTTTTATTCTGACGTATGTTCTTGTTATATCTGAATAAATGGCTGTCAATTAAAACAAATAAGTTGATTCTGTGGAGGAAAAAAACAACTAATCTCTTGTGGATTTATAGTGGCTGCCCCACTCATCATACATGCAGAACATGAAGTTGCCACCATGTGTTGTGTGTTCTGCGTACATCAGCCGAAGGTGGAGCGTGTTCTTAGAAACATGTCAGTGAAGGCAGCTGTGTGTCTCATGTATCCGTGCAGCGTTCACTGACACTGACAGAAAGATGGATGTGGGGTCAGCCTGCTCACACGGAGCTTCCAGTAAACGGATCACCATGTTAGTTGTCACATTTTGTGTTTAAAAGATAACCAGGATGCTCACATACGTACTATTACCTTGTTTGAAATACTTAGAAGGTTGTTGAAGAAGCTAAAAACTGTTCACTCAGTTTGTATGTGATTGATTTTCAGAGTAATTTTTATTCCCGGTCCACAAATCTTGTGCCATTTCAGCAGTTCATACATCAAAATGTTCAGCTCATTCAAAACTTTCCTGCCATGGCTTTTGGTTTTTGTGCAATTTTTACTATTTGAAATATTCATCTTTGTCAGCCATGTTTTTCTCTTTGAAAATGACTAGAGCTCTCTCCATATCCTTCAAAGCATTTGTGCTGTTTACAATCTCTTTACTGCTCGTTTCAACTTTTGTTCTGGTTCAGCTGTTTTCAGCTTCTTTGTGCACATTTCAGCTGTTTTGTTCTTTTTTCAGCTTCTTTCAGCATTTTTCCCCCAGATACTTTTTTAGCCATTTGTTAATTTCTGCCTTTTGCACTTCGTTCAATTAATTACAACTTTTTGAGCTCCTCCCAGTGTCTCTCTGTTAATTTCAGTGTTTTGTGCTTTTTCAACAAGTTTTTTTTCCTCTAATTTCAGATTGTTTGTAATCTGTTCAGCCTCTTCTTGTTTCAGCTTATTCTGGTCATTTTTGCTGTATTCAGCTTTTTCTACACATTTCTGTCTTTTTTTTTTTTTTCTGCTTTCCACTTTTTTCTCCTACTTTCAGCAGATGTCATGTGATATTTATGCACTTTATTTAGATTTAACGTTGAACGTCACCAAGAAACAAGTACATGTACAGCAACATTTTAGCCACTTCTCTTTCCATGCTAATCGCTAAGTTTCCATTAGGTTCTGTTCAGTTTGGCTTGGCTTATAGAATAAGCCCTTTCTCCATGGTCTCCTCTGCAGTTCAGCTCGACATCACACCAGTTAAGAGTGTCTCCACTGCAGGTACCTGCTCATTTTATGGTACCACCTCATACATAGTTTCAAATCTACTGCTGTAAACAAACAGTTTTGACGTCCACAGGCTGCAGCCGGTTACTGGCCCAATTCGTGGAGCAGAAAATGAGCTATAACAATCCTATGTCTATTGCCAATGAGCTATTGCTAACACGATGGATCAGTGGTTAGCACTGTAGCCTCACAGCAAGAAGGTTGGACCTGGGGCCTTTCTGGGTGGAGTTTGCATGTTCTTCTTGTGCTTGCGTGGGTTTTATCTGGGTACTCCAGTTTCCTCTCACAGACCAAAAACATGCATGTTAGGCTGCCTTCAGGCCCAGGCCTCCCTTGCAAAAGAGATCTGTGATCTCAA
>JARVGQ010000210.1:16153297-16164516 GCA_031762355.1 Hypsolebias martinsi
ATCACCTCTGGATTTCAGTTTGGATCTAGGGACATCTAAGAGAAACTGGTTGGTAGACCGGAGAGCTCTTACTGGAGAGTAGATGTTAAGAAGATCACATAAACAAGACCAGACCAGACCTTTTAAGACTTTAAAAACAAACAATAAAATCTTAAAATCATTCTGGAAGTGGACAGTGCATGTGTGAGTTTTCTCCGGGTACTCCAGTTTCCTCCCACAGACCAAAAACATGCATGTTAGAATGGTTGGTGACTCTAAATTGTCCCTAGGGGAGAGAGTGAATGGTTGTTTGTCTTGTTTGTCTCTGTGTGTCCCTGTGATGGACTGGAGACATGTCCCCCGCCTCTCGCACAGTGATAGATGGACATGAGCACCAGTGACTCCCACGGCCCCAAAAGGAAGAAGCAGGTAAAGATATTGGATGGATGGATGCATATCGGCAAAAAAAATTGGTTAGTGTTTTAAAGGCTGTTTGAAACATCCCTCAAGACGAGAGGGAAGGTAAAGTGATTTAGATGGGAGTTCAGCTTGAAAAATGGAGCATCTCATTACAGTGATAAAGTTGGGAACTCTAAACTTTTCAGTTTGAATTGAGAAATCTCCTTGGATTAGACGTGAAATGTCATAAAAACAAACAACAGAAGATAAAATAAACCAGTTGCCTTAAAGAGCAACCAAATAATAAAAACACTTCTGGATGACTGAGAATCTACACCATTATATTTATTGATTAGACGCATTACTCTCACTCCCAATAAGCTGCACACACTGAGTGATTTGATTTAAACATGATTTGATTTGATTTCTGACGGAGATATTCACTTGAACTCTGAATGTTTCTTCAGGCTTCTGGCCAGGGACATATTTATTTTCACTAAAAGTGATATAACAATAATAAAAACACAACTGCGTAACAAAGTATTGATTTTCACTGCAAGATTAAAAAAAGATGAATAAAAGATTTAAAAAAAAAAAAGTTTTAGAATTGTGTGCAAAAAGTGCCATCTGTGCATGATGGGTATTTGAGTTGATGGTCACACAGCAAGGATCTGGCATCAGTAGATTTATACATTTTGACAGATTTTGAAGCATTTCCATCAAGTCTGTTGGTCTTCCCCTGAGAAATACAAGCCAGATGATGAAGTTCAGACAGATTAAAAGTTTGAGCTGCAGGAGGTTCAATCTAATCCACTGAAGTTTCATGATCCCAAAAACTATGATGATGAAGCTGGAGCAAACAACAAGGACCATGATTGTGTTCAGCACTTAAACAAATTCAATTTTGTTTATATTTCTGTTTCCAGAGAATTACCGTATACTGTATATTTTTCAGACTATAAGACGCACCCAATTATAAGGTACATTAAGCAAAACGAAACAGTCAGATGAGTCAAACTTTATTCAACTCATTCATAATAACCACATAAAATTGGTTCGAGGTCAGTAAGCACAACCAGAATTAATACATAAGTTGCACCTGATTATAAGGCTACCTGTCAATTTTTGAGAAAATTAAAGGATTTTAAGTGCACCTTATAATACAGCCATACAAAGCCATATAAATATTTTTATTCTTACCTCTTTATGTCATAGCTGACTGGAAGGAAGGCAGGAACATAGGCTAAACTGCAGGTGCAGGTATGGTAAGACTCAGTGGTTAGCATTGCTGCCTCACAGCAAGAAGGTCCTGGGTTCAATCCCCAGTTGGACCTGGGGTATTTCTGTGTGGAGTTTGCACGTTCTTCTCGTGCTTGCATTTTCTCTGGGTGCTCTGGTTTCCTCCCACTGACCAAAAACATGCATGTTAGCTGCCTTCAGGCCCAGGCCTCCCTTGCAAAAGAGATCTGTGATCTCAATGGGATTTGCCTGGTTAAATAAAGGTTAATAATAAATCCCACCCATTTAGTGGGTGATCCAGTAACAACGGAGACACACCTAAACCTGAGAAGACCCAAACAAACAAAGCGATGGAACTGGTACTTAACAGTGAAGAAGCTAAATTTGTTCAGAGTAGCTTAGATTTTGTTAAGATTGGTTATGTTTTCTGTCATTAAAAAAATAAATAAATCAAATGCATCCATGCACACATAAAAACACATTTTGAATTCTGTGTTAAAACAAAATAATACAATAATGCTGATACAGTATTAAAGGATTGAAGAATTCAGGGTTCTTTATTTGTCATTCGCACCACATGTGGAACAAAATTGTATACACAGGGTCCCAGTTACATCCAACAAAAATATAAAACATAAAAGAAAAACAGTAATAAGAGCTAAGATATGAACTAAGCGTTCACTAAACATACACTACTAGTAGTATAAAAACAACACGCCGAACAACAGCACGATAAATTAAAGATAAAGTTATTATCACACATGAGCCCCAACAGGCTGAAACGCTGGCTTGTTTCTCTCGCTCTGCTACTTTGACATCCATTTTTCATGTAATTTAATCAAAAACGAGCTCATAAATCCACTCATTCATAAAACTACATGAAGCCAGCAGAGCCGTATCAGCGATTTAATGAGAAAGACTTGTTAAGTTAGAAACTTTTACAACTAAACATGCAAAGTTGTAAAACCTAACAAAATACTAAAGACCTATATAACCATAACCGTGACATCGTAAAATGTTTTACACAATCTTAAATACTCAGCGATCACCTGCTTGTTTCCTTTTGTGTCTGATTTATAGTAATTTTTTGTTTATTGTCAGGGCTCAGTGTCAGGATAGGCCATGAAAGAGAAACCAAAGATGCACATTCTTCTTTTTCTTAGCCTATTAGAGCTGCTTTACAATCTGGAAAAATTAATTGAACTTTCTGTGTGTGAAAGAGAGAACATACTATCACCCTGCCTAAATAGGCAGAGCTACATGTGAGCATGTTGGAGCATGCAACCCATTCAGCATTTGGACTGTTTGCCTGGAGGACGAGCACAAAGAGAGAAAATTGGTCAAGATTCTGGATTTATTCCAACTTCTCACACACACACATACACACACCGCACGAGCAATAATGTGTCGGGGCATACATGATAATGAGATCATTTTTATAACACGTTTTTGTATCTATTCAGTATAACTGGTGCCACAGTGAGTGTTTGCTACAGTAAAGGAGCCTGTTTATTACAAGAAGTGTCTGGTTTTCAAAGTGTTGAGTAACATAATGCTGAAACCAGCAGCCACTTCCTCTCTGCAGAGTTTACTGAAGGGTCTCCTGAAACAGCCAACATGGCCTGTGCTGCGAGGCAGAGCTGTGATTGGGCAGAAACATCACCTCACTGCACCACAAGCACTGGGTGACTTTAAACTCTACTGTATGGCAGACCGTTGTAGCGTGTAATCAAGCACACCTAACTGTCTCCACATTCTCTTAAAAAAGGCTTTCTTAGAAAACTTGAAAAGTCAGTTTTACAAAAACTAAAAAGACATTCTTGCCACAATGTCTGCAACTGTTTTTTTTTATATGAATGAATGCATTATATAGAAGATATTCTCAGCTACATTTTTGTTAGAGTTAGTTTTAAACATTAAATATGACATTTAAGATTTTTTTGAAAAATGTTTTATTTTAATAGCTAAATCAGAAGTTGTAACCTGTAAAATTCATTCATTCATTCAACCTTTATTTGTACAGGTTGTCTCAGTGAGCCAGAAGGACTAATTTAAATTCATTTTTTTTAATTTAACCTTTATTTATACAGGTTAATGCCATTGAGCCTCCAGGACTTATTTACAAGAGAGACCTGATTTTAACAGAGTGATGACAACAGTGGATAACAACAACAACAACATAAAAGAGGCATACAGATTTTTTTTTCATTTAACTCATTCAAGTAAACAGATTAATCATTAAAAGCATTACTTTGAGCTGTAATAAACTTTCAAAAGGGAAGGGAAGTGGGTAGGGAAGTCTGAGATTGTATGTTTCCATACAATACACCCAGGTGGAGCAGTGGGCAGCTATGTAAGCACCCGGGGAGCAGTTAGGGATTAGATGCCTTGCTCAGAGACACCACGACATGTGGGTATGGGTGGGAGTCTAACTGTGACTTTCTGGTCCCAAGTCGGCTGCCCTACCTCTTTCACGTGTATTCACTTAAAAAAGGTCAAGTTCTCCAGTTGTGTTGGAAAAAAAATGTTTAAGATAACTAAAAGTCCATTTTAACATTTATAAATAAGAATAATAACAATAAAAATATATATATTTTTTATAAATCATTTACTGTATTTTATTGTTTATCCACAACCAACATTTTAGATGTTTCAGGTGTTTCACAAGTTGAATACTGTAACTGTTGTCATTCATGTGCGTGTCACACATGTACAGTACTGCGTCAAGCTCCACATCAACCCAGCTAAGTTCTGCTCCTCATCGCTTCTTGTTTCCACATTTGTCGCTTCCATCCGAGATTTATAAATGGGCTGAGGCAGCATGAAGCCAAATTGATTTTTGCGGCCATTTTGCCTGGTCGGTTGCTGACCCGGGTTAAAGAGACGAATACTAAGTCAGTGATTTAGTTATACGCAGAATTTATTAAAAAAAATAAAAATAAAAAAACTATTATATGGTAATTCCGTTTGCCATATATTCAGTCAAGGAAGATGCTGGTCCCAGTAGCTGCTAACGTCTTCAGACAAAGAAGGGTTAAAATGTGTTTTTATCTTATGTGACGTTCAAACGTTTCGTACACCAATAAAAACAAAGACGAACGCGTTATCACTGCGATTATAATCCCATTCATGTGTGTAACACGGATGATGCAGCTGTTAGTAACGTGCGCGCGATGCCACAGTGGCGAATTAAAAACAGTGGTATTGGCCAATCAACAGCTCGACGCTGATTGGTCAGAACGCCCGCTGACGTCACAGTCATGAAAAGCCCCCTGAGAGGAGTAAAACGAAGATAAACACAGAAGAAACGAGTCTTTCACCTGAATGGTTCGTCTCTGCCTCTGGGACTGGGTGACATATAAAGTTTGGACTGAATGGGACGCTCTGTAAGGAAACAGGATATATTTACATTTTAATTAACATTTAGTTTAGTTGTTATTCAGGAACACTTGCCTCTGTGTTGGTGTTTGAAGTCTGCCAACCTGAACAGGTATGTGTGGGTGAAAATTCTTCTTTTCTCTAGATGTCTGCTATGATTAAAACGATTCAGATTCACTTCCCAGCACAATGTTCCTCTAATTCTGGATTTAATGAATGCGTTACCTTGTGTCATGGCTCTCAGTTGTAATGAAAGTATTTAAAAAAAAAAAAATCCATTTACATGCTGGGGCTTTTATTCCAGTAAAAAGTAGGAAACGTCTGATATGTACAGATGGACCTTGTGATGCAATCTGAGACAATAGACTCAACCCATTAATCATCTGCTATCACTTTCCTACAGAACTCTTTAAACCAGAGAGCTCATCACTATTAAAACACCAGCTCAGCTCAAGTGTAAATACATCTTACTTGAAACTAAAAGCTGAGGAGTGTGTTTTGAGGCACTCTTCCTCTTTTTTTTTTTTTTTAAGTCTCTGACAAGACTATTTTTGGAAGGAGCTGCTCAGCACCATGTAACTGCAGTCAGCATTTAAAGCCCTGTGAAAATCAGCAGCGAGAGACAATGTCTGTTAGTGGCTGAATGGAAAATGTAGTGAATGACTGAACACATTTATAAAGGGTACTTTTAAGGAAGGCAGCATGGTTCGTTAGACTGATGTGCTGTTTTGAAATCAGGGTCCCTGGTGTTTTTCTTTAAGGAGGGCCTCTTTTTGGCTCGATCACGTGATGGATGGCAGAGGTTTGTTGGCTTTATTCCATCTGTTTGCTCTGGTGCTGCAATCATTTAGAGACCTTCTGCCAAATAAGTCAAGGTCAGCCCCCGTCTGTTAATGACTACTTATAAATCTCCAAAGAGACACCTATTGATTCGGTTACCAACCTGAGAAATCTAATTGGCATCTGGTGCAGCGAAATACAACAACCAAGTATTGTGTAACTGATGTCCTTTCTTTGCCTCACCTGGTGTTTGTAACGCTCATTTGAACATGCAAACAGCATTCACATCTTGAAAAGGAGTCCAATTATATCTTTTTGCGTGATGTTCAGTATGTACAGTATTTTAGAACCACTACTCTCACAGTTGGGAGTCAAAGGTTATTTAATAGAGGCTATGATAAAAAGAAAAAAAAATAGTTGTTTTGTAACAGTATATTTTTTATTCTGGTGCTCTTGATGTCATGATGCAACTTCAGCTCAGCTAATATAAGACATTGAAGGTCGTGATATTACAGACACTTGAGAAGTACAGACTAGTCTAACTTAAGTCTGGAAAACAGTTGGATAGGATTTCCAGACTAATGAGTAAGAAGAGATGGAGGTGGAAACAGGTCCCACAGTAATGAGCTAAAAGCAGTTCATGTTAAAATCTCATAACTATTGTTTTCACCTCCCCTTTATTTTTAATCAGTACAGTAATCTCATCGATGCACAAGATCTAACTTTTTAAGAGAAAAATACAAAACAAATACAATCTAACACTGTTTTTACAAAAAAAACACAATACTGTACATTAAAGTATTAGTTTTTTTTTTTTTTTTCCAAACCACAGTTTTCAGCACTTAGTTGTGTCACATTTACTAGTGGTTTGAGATGGAACATATCGTAGCTTTAAAATGCAAACTGCAGATGTGAAAAAAAAAAAAACTGGCTAACAGTGAGAAAATAAACAACTGTGTTATCAGCATACAGTAAATATATACATACATATACACACACACACACACACACATATATATACAGTATGTATATATATATATATACTGTATATATATAAATATATATGTATATATATATATATATATATATATATATATATATACAGTATATACAGTATGTAATACTGTATGAGATGTGTCAATACACTGAAAATGTAAATTAAAAGGGAGCAAGTCTGAAAACAGCCTTGAGGCACACCTTTTGTGATATCCAAATACATTAAATGAAAGAGAGAGACCTAAGTTGAACACATTGCTTATGACCAGAAATATAATTTTACAGTGAATAGTTTGGTCTGAAATTAGGATGCCATGATCTACAGTGTCCAACGCTTCAGACAGATCTATACAAAGTCCAGAACTATAGTCTTTGGCATCCAGAATAAAAAAAAAAAAAAAATTAAAATAAATAAAACCTCACTGGAAGCAGTTACAGTGTTTCTGTGCCCTAAAGTTATTAGTCCACTTCTCTTTCATTTGACTATTCACAAGTTCCGCAAACACCTCAAACAGGATGTAGAGTTTAGAAACAGTCCGATATATTTTGAGTTGCATTGTGTCACCATCTTTGATGAACGACTCTAAATCAGTTCTTTCTGTCCCCTCCTTTCATTCCTCAATTCACCTGAGCAGACCCGCCAGACCATGAACTACGTGGGCCAGCTGGCAGGCCAGGTGTTCGTGCAGGTCAAAGAGTTGTACCGAGGCCTCAACCCCGCAACCCTCTCCGGCTGCATCGACGTCATCGTGGTGCGGCAGCCCGATGGCTCGCTGCAGTGCTCGCCTTTCCACGTTCGCTTCGGGAAAATGGGCGTCCTGCGTTCCCGTGAGAAAGTGGTAAGATTTTACGAAGCAGAATTAGGAGGAAAGTTCTGGCGTTCTTAACTCTTTTTGTCTCTCTGCTCTAGGTGGACATAGAAATCAATGGAAAACCGGTGGACCTTCACATGAAGCTTGGGGACAACGGAGAGGCGTTCTTTGTGCAGGAAACAGAAAATGACCAGGTAAGGATAACTGGAACATCGTGAACTGTTTCAGTCTGTAGTGACCTGAAAGTCTCTGCGATTTAAAAGACAACCTAAACTCCACCCCTCCAGACACACCCTTTTTAAGAAGTACTGTACAGTATTTTTTACACCTTCTACTTCGGACGCGTACTGTAAGTTTAAAGGAAGTCATGCTGTGTACGGTGTTAGCACAGCAACCTGAGGTTATGTTTTCCTTTCCTTTTTGAACTACTTATGTTTTTCAGTGAGGACTATAAAGGAAGTAGGCCTATTTACTAACCCAGATACTCTGCGTGCCAGTAAATGAAACACTGCAGCCGTAAAACTGGCTCATTAGCTTGAAACGTTTTCTTCCAAATACAAGCTATTAGAAAACACCTTATATTTTGAGCTTCCAATATTGCAAGTTAAAGGAGCCAAGTGCTTTGACAGTAAAATATTCTTTTTTCCACCCTTGTACCCCCTTGACGGCATGTCCAGCCAAAAGTAATAAACAAGCAATAAAGCACTGAGGTTTCAGGGGCCGGCTCTAACAAGAGAAGCGGGTGGTTTATTTTCCCCCGAGTGGTGTCAGATTCCCAGGCTTTGGGAGAGCAAGGGGGTTAAAGCAAGGGGGTTGGAGTGTTGTGCCTCTGAATTCATTTTCTTTGCACGGGGAAGAAAACGTGAGACGGTATTGTCCAGACCTACCTACATATCACATGGTTAGGCTTTAGTTTCCTTTCCTTTTTCTATTTTTTCCCCCTCACATATTTAGATCCAGCTTCACTCGGAGGAAATATTCCTAGAAAACATATTCATTTACTAGAAGTGTTGTCAGTAAAAGGGGCTATAAAACTTCCTTACCCTCTTATGACCATAATTATAACAGGGCTGCCTGGTATTTTGATTTTATAGCTGTAAAACTGTCAAAAAATGTGTACTGAGTTTGTATTTTTGCTCCTTTTTCCAGAACTTCAGCTTTCAGTGTCTGATAGTTATTTAACATTTCTTTCTATTCTAGAAAAAAAAAATTAAGATTAAAAAAAATATATATTGAAAAAAAAAATCGGAATTGAAATTTTAAAGTTTATTACTGAACAGGAACTTGAAAATGACAGGGGCAAACAATTTCAAAGGAACAATTTAAACAATAAATATTACATAAATGCAGAAAAAACTGTGAAGCCTGCCTCTATTTGACCAGTTTTTATGCCTGTTTATTTATTTTTGTTTTTTCCGGGCGTTTGTATTCGGTGTGGTAGACCCTAAAAAAAGGATTTATTGTGGACTCGATGTGTTCAGGTTTAAGGTCGGTGTGGATTGCAAAGCCAACAAACGTATTTATGTGCACACAATCCTCATAACAAACTACAAACTTAACAGTTTCAAATTTTGCATCCAGTCAAAATGCACCTTCCTTTAAATGAACTTCAAACAAGATTTTTGCATTTCGAAGTTTTATTTTTTTTCCCAAAGTTTTAAATTATCTTGAACGTTTGCTTCACATTTTATGCTTTATGATGCACATCATAAAAAATGATGACATTCATTAGCTTATTCGTATTTCTGCTCCACACAGGAAGTTGTTCCTTCCCATTTGGCCACCTCTCCCATCTTGTCAAATGGGGCCATTTTGATGAGCTCCCCCTTGTTGGGGAAGAACTCTGGGTGTACTGTGCAAAACTTGGGCTCTATAGGGAGCAACGGAGAGATCAAGAAGAGGAGGAAGAGGAGGAGGAAGAGTCGGGCAGACAGCACGAGGAGGGAGGAGAATGGCGACTACTCGGTGGATGAAGATGTGTTCTCCATCGACATGAGCTCTGATGAAGAGGGGGAAATGGAGAGCAACAGGTAAGGAGAGAGCAAAAAGAATTAAAGCTTAGGAAAATTGTTCCAAAAGTGTAAAGAAATGAGGATGTGTTGGAACAATTGGATAAACAATGTGATGCATCACTGCTGGCAAATTTAAAAGCAGCTCTATAGGAAAAAAAAACACAGTCAGATAAGAAAAAACAGACTAAATTGTATGCTACATTAATATACACGTCTTTAGAGAAAGACTTTTTTGTGTTTGAGGGAATTGCACTGAAAGAAAGCTGCAAATATTTGTTTCTTTTTCTCATGAAAGTTTCTAGAAAACATACGAGTACAACAAACTACAGATGTTATCCTTGTGTGTTTACATTTCAGGTCTCGAGATATTTTGGGAGACGAGACAACAGCTTCTTCCAGCGGCGCTTCTTTCAAACAGGGTGGTGTCTACGCTCGTTCAGATGGAGGGTGGAGCCCAATCCAGAGGTGCTTAACTCATAACAAAATCTACTCTTTTTTTTTTTTTAAATGAGATGTTTAATTTTTATGATATCGTTTTATTCCTTCCTTTTTCAGCCCTGGTAACTCTCGCCCCACCTCTCCAAAGAGTGACTCCGAGCTGATCACTAATCTATTGGACTCGGACAGTCAGAATCCAGCCATGCTCTGGGCGTGGGGAGAGCTGCCGCAGGCCGCCACGGTGCAGAAACATCCACCGTTAAAACGTCTGAAAAGCATTAGGAGTTTCTCCTTTAACACCCTGTCGTCTCCCCTTTTTCAGCCTTCTTTCCTCCCTCTGAAGTCGAACCCACAGTCTGTTCGTGTTTTATCCATCCCCGTGGCTGAGAACACACACTTCTGTGTGATCCCCCACGAGATGCCCTCAGAACAACGTGGAGCCTGCTCCGAGAGACCAACACCCCCGCTGCTGACGAAGGAGGACACAGCGAGGATGGAGTCAGGATCCATGGAGGTGAAAACCCAGACGGTGACTTCAGAGACGCAGACGGTGGGCGATATGGAGGAGACGGCCCCTTGTCCTCTCGGGAAGGCAGACTCTCCATCTAAAAAGAAAGGTGAGTGTTGCTATGAAAAGGAAGCTCCCCGATGGAATTCACAGTGAGAAGAGTGAACGGGGAAGTTTCAAAGAAGCAGAAAATCTTTCATCATTCCTGTCTAAAAAAAGCAGCTTAATTAATCAACATAATTAATTTTCTATTGGATAAACGTGAGAGTTCATTTCTTCTGTGCATTTTTTGTTCAACTGCAGACAAAAGGAGCCGCCATCTTGGTTCTGATGGAATTTACCTGGATGATATTACAGAGCTGGAGCCTGAGGTGGCAGCACTGTATTTTCCAAAAAGGTATATAGACAGACAGCAAACAGATCATCTGTGTTAAGAATAAGGCTGCACCACATTAGAAACACATGCTATTGCATTATTATGTTTATTATGACGACTTTTACTATCACTTTACTATGGCTGATAACATCAGTTTTGTTAAACCCCCTTTTCCTCACTTCAGCATTTCCACCACCATTAGTGACAGTTTTATTTATATAACACACAGTGGTGGCTGGTGGAGTTTTCTCCGGGTGGGGTGTGTGGGTGGTGGGACTATAACTCCAAAATAGACATTATAT
>JARVGQ010000210.1:16256966-16272228 GCA_031762355.1 Hypsolebias martinsi
TGAATGTCCAGAGGACCAGACTTAGCTTTTTTAGATTTTTCTACCTGGATTATTGAGCATGCATCAGGGTATGTTTGTGATTCATTTCTGAGTTGCTACCTACCAGCAGTGCCTGCAACATCCTCTCATTGGGATGTGAGGCAAAGCCGCATGCATAGAGGAACCTCTCCTGCAGAACCAAACCCTTGGAGTCGGTGAAGTTGAGGAACTCGAGAATGGCATCCAGAGACGCAGGGGTTTGAGAAGACGTCACAGCGTCCACCACCTGAGGTCTGATATCAACAGAAGGTAGTTGAATAAAACAAAGAAGCACTAAATCCACACATAGTGCAACGCAAAAAGCACTAATATTTTTAGCAAGGCAACATGATGGCCATAGCAGAGGAATCAAATGTTTTTGAGAAACAGGAGCTGGTTTACAGAGAGGTCTTGCTGGCACTTTTCAGCACTTTGAGGATCTCGTCTTTGGACGCCTTCCGAATGCTCTGGAGGAGGGCCAGGAAGCTGCGAGGAGCCGTGGCTTTGGACAGGCTGGCTGGCTCCAGCTGCTTCTGGACAGCCTGCCAATGTTCAAGAAGCTAAGAGGGGTGGACATTTGGAGGATTAGAGGACGGATCATCTTCAGTCAGTAATTAAAGTACAAAAATATACAGTATCTGGTTACTAATGCAGGTCTATTAGAACTCATTCTATCGTAATGACTTGTCCAGCTCATAAACACCCTTTGCCCCGTCAGAGGAGGGAAGAATGTTCTTATTTTTCACTCGTTGTGTCTTTTCTTTCATAAAATGCTTCTAAATTTTAGGAAGTTAAGCATGGCATCCAAAGTTTCACAACAGTTTGCAGATCAATTGGTGAAATGAATGTGATTTATTGCACAGATTGCAGATAATGCAGAGGAAACCGAGACTCCCAATTGCCATTAAGTATTTCACAGCAGGGGTGTATATTGGAGTTAAAAACAGCCACTTGATCTCTACATGTATTTAAACCGAGCAGTAAATACCTCTCTATGTCTGAGCTCAAAAGTGAAAATGATCAGGGACTCACTGATGGACAGCCTTTGCATTTTGTTTTGACCTTATCAGCAGCAATACCAACAGCTGCCAGTTTGGGATCGACGGACTTGACAACGCCGGCAATATCTTTGCCAGCGGCCTCAAATGGTCCAGCCTCCGTCCCAACCAACACAAGGGTTTGCCTGGCAAAACAGAAATACATATTTCAAGAATGCTACAGGTAAATACTGAAATATAGAGTACATTTCTGTTAAATTCAAGTGTGCAGAAATAAAGTATGAATCAGCACAAGGTGCAGAATATCTTCCCTATTGTCAGCTGAAGCTCATGGGGTTGCAACTGTTGGCAACAATTTGCCATCAGCATTCACAAACAGGTTTCCAAAAAAGTCTTGAAATATTTACAAGAGTTTTGGAACTCAAATGCTTCTCAATTAAAATTTAGTTTCCTAGGGTCAGAAAGTGTGAAAAATGTAGGACAACTTTGGGAGGGTTCGTCAACCCAATCAGACTGTTATTGATTGGAGACAAGACAAAGACATTAAACTAAGACCAAATTAAGATAAAACTAGAAAAATTACATTTCTTGAGAAAATGCAGTGTGAATTGCTGAAGAACTTGCTGAAAAACAGCTGAAATTAGCTAAAAAAATTCTGATATGTAGCTGAAATGAAAGAACAAGCCTTAATTAGCAGGAGAAAGCAGAGAAAGCATATTTGCTGAATTAGGTTTAAATAAAAAGAAATGAACACACAAAAAAAGGAAATTAGTAAAAAAGAAAAAAAAAGAAAAAAAGCTGAAATTAGCAAAAAATATTTGCGGAAAAGTAGCTGAAAAGGCAAAAAGAAGTTTAAACTAGCAGAAGGAAGTGGAAAGTTGAAATTAGTGCAAATAATGTGGAATTAGCTGAAAAGGGTTAAATTTGTATAAAACAGCTAAATACTAGCTGAAATTGTAGCAAAAGCTGAAACTAGTGATTCCTATATCTATACTGAAGTTAGTATAAAGAAGTTAATTAGGCTGATAGTAGCAGGAATTGCCACAAAAAACTGGAATTTCTCTAAAAACAGTTAACTAGCTAAACTAGCTAAAAGGGTAGCTGAAAAGGTAGAACAAGCATAACAAAGCAGAAAAAACATGTGTGCCCAACTATGCTGAAAGAAGCAGAAATGAGATAAAAAATATGAAATTATCTGAAAAAAGCTGAAGGGGGGTGGGTGAGGGGGAGCTGAAAAGTAGCTAAAAAAGCTGAAAGAATCTGAAATAACCAGAAGGAAGCAGAGGGACACATTTTTGCTGAATTAGGCTGATAAAAGTTTTGAATGAGTGCAAAAAATGTGAAATTAGCTGAAAAAGCCTAAATTAGAACAAAACAGCTAAATAGTAGCTGAAATAGCAGAAATAGCTGAAACTTGCAGAAATACCGGTAAGTGGAAAGGAGCAGAACTAGCTGAAATTAGCAGACGGAAGTTAGAAGCACAAAAATATTTTAGTTAGCAGAAATAATCTGAAAGAAGCACAAAACAGCTGAAAAACAGTTGAAATTAGCTGAAAGTAGCTGAAAATTGTTTAAATTTGCACATAGAAGCTGAAAGAAGCTGAAGCATAACAAAACGTGAAAGGAGCAGTAAAAGGTTGTAAACAGACCTAAAGATATGAAGGATGTGAAATGAGCTCAATTCATTTTCTATTAGGAAAAAAAGGCAGAAAAGGCTAAATATTTCAAAAAGCTAAAGTTGCACCAATACCAAAGTCATGGCAGAAATGTCCTGAAAGAGCTGAACGTTTTGATTTATGATTTGTTGACATAGCTTGAAAACTGCAAGATGAGAATCGTGTTGAAAAACATGAAAGAAAAATGGATCATAATAGAGTTAATGCTTCATAAGCATTAACACAATTAAAACACTGAGTTGAGCCAAACAGGATGTCAGCTGCAGGAACGTTGGGGAAAGTCCCAGTTTATTTGCTGTTGTCAATCATGTTGTAACTAAAACACAAGTATCATCTTCAGACAGTTTATTCCTGCTGAACACTAGAGTTTATTTATGAAGGCATGTGATCATCAGTGTTGGGGTCACCTGGACTCTCACCTGGATACAACTTTAGCTGCAGCAGTCCTGCGAGAATTAACAGCCAGGGTATGCATTTCTTCTGCCTTGGCTGATTTGATGAAACCATCTTGGAGTTTGAAAATCGTAACAGAGCTGGACTTCTTGCTCACACCCAACACCTGGATGGGAGGACACGTCAGACAGAGTGAGTGACTCCCTCACAAAGATCCACCTTTCAGACCAATGGTCTGGAGGCGGACTAACCTTACTGTGTGTGGTGAATCCGGTCTCTGAAGTCTTGCACGTCTCCAGGAGCTTTGTTCGTGTTACTTGACCTTGTGATGCCTGATACTGAATGGTGCACCTCCCAGACACGTCATTCTGTTTAAACACGTTTTTTTTTTACATCAGTAAATACAAAACAGACCAAACTGTGACTATAAGCTCTAGGCCTTCAGTTAGGATGTCATATCATATCATATTGTTGAAAACAGGAGGACACGATGCAGATAAATCACTTCTGGTTTTGTGATTCGAAACACTGAACAGAAAGTCTTCTAATCTTTTTTACATCAGGTCCAACATCTGACTTATGACGTCCTCTGTGTACAGTTACTGTCAACAACCTGAACATAAACGCCAACCCAGCACTAAACAGAACCAACAGGGATGAGCCATCAGAACACAGAACCTGAAAAAGTCCACCAGCAGGCCCTGCAGCTCACTCAATCTCACAGTATGTTCAAGTTCAACATGTAAAATCAATCATTCATACAAATGTAACAGTAACCCACAGAACTCACTGTTTCTGTAAACTTTCATCATGTAATAAAACCAAAACACAAATTTGAATTGAAAATTATTGAAGCAAGCCTAAATTTGATGTTTTAAATATAAATTTGATATATATTGTCACACTATTAACTCCTGTAATTACACATCAGTCACAAAAAAAATCAAGAAAATGTCTGATAATAATTTTACTGCTCTCAGGGATTCAGCTCAACCCTGGACCCCCCACTAACTACAGCACACCAAATGACTTTAAAAACATGTTAGGTCTTCATTTTCTGCATTTAAATGCACGCAGTCTTCTGAGAAATCTTGACGCCTTGAAAATTCTGGTTAGTTCTTCTGGGGCAGATGTAATCTTCATTTCTGAAACCTGGTTTAACAAATCTGTACTGAATGACCTGGTAATCAATGGATTTAACATCTATCGCTGTGATCGTCAAAAAAGGTGTGTGTGCATGTGTGTGGGGGTGTGGAGTCGCTATTTATTTCAAAGATTCTCTAGTTTCTGCTAAAACAATCCTAAACCAATTTGAGGCCTTTGCTGTAAACATCACTTTGAATGAAGGCCAGATCTTCTCTGTAGTGGGTTGTCATTGTCCCTCCTCAGCAACACCTGAGGCTCTGTCCTCCCTGATAGAATTCCTTGGGAATTTAAAATTCAAAGAGATTTTTTTGGCAGGAGATTTCAACATTGACTGGTATAAGTCGACCCCTTCTGTGATAAATTCAAGGAATGTTGCCTGTCACTCATTCTAACCCAACTTAGGCCCTATTTACATGGGTACAATGGGGGGAAATGTAGGTTTTTTTGTATGTTAATTAGAGGAAAAGATCTGCATTGACACGGACAAATTCTATGTTTACATGAATCCGGAGTATGCCGGGTCATTAGATGGCGCTGTGAATTTTGTACATTCACCTGATGTGCATGCATACTGCCTCGGCCCAGCCCCTGCAAGGACTTTCCTCTGGCTAAAAGCTCAGCTAACAACAACTTAACAGCAAGTTAAAGCTGGATTTTGGATAAGAGTCGACAGATTTGATGCCAAGTGGGACCCGCTTCGTCTAACAGCTCCACACCGGTCGCTGAGTGGATCATAACCAAGTCAACGATGTCGGACTTTACTCCGTGATAATCAGCAGCTGATTTACACCAGGTAAATCAACATTCTTAATAATGTTTGCTTGTGTTTACTTCGATTACAGAACAACCAACTGAGTTTTTATTTTTATTTTCCCTGCCAGGAGCAGCTGTTCTCACCAGGCGGACCGGTTCTGAACGAGGCTCGGCCCAGGTGCAGTGCAGCAGGACGATGAAGAGAGAGATGTTGGATGAACTATTTATTTTAAATTCCTCTCAGTTCTTTTTTCCAATCCAATGAATGTTTTAAGCTGCATTAATCAAAGGTGTGACAGCCTGAACGAGCCAGATGAACAACGTGGGACCAGTATCCAGGATGAAAACAGAGTCCAGTTCATTAATGTAGTTTACGGTTCAGTTAACTTGTTTTTAATAGTGTTCAGTTTATCAGTTTTTGTGTGACATACAGTTTGTGGTGTTGACTAAATAAATAAATATTAAACCTGGTGTCTTCATTTTCAGCTTTAATAACACGCAACATGCCTTGCATCGTTTAAATCATAACTTGAGTCCAGATAGCTTCATTTAGCTCAGATAACTTCATTATATATCTCCCACACTAACATTAATACTGTTTATTATTGTTAAACTGTTATTATTTAGCACATTTAGTATGTTATAGTGCAGCGCGACACGTGCGCCTGCCTCGTTCAATAAACAGCGATATTAAAACTGGATCCGACTGTGTCTTTTCCAAGACAGATGTCGATCACAGCAGGTACATTTAGGTGTAGATTAATTAAATATGAGATTCAATATATATTCCATCAGTCGTAGCTCAGAAAGCGGTGTGTGTCCGCCGCCATGTTGATAGAATTATGCCGTCTGTTTGCACGTGCGTGTGCGCATGTGGTTTAACACAAAGCCTCAGTGGGAGATGTTTACGTTGTCAGCGGGCAAAAAATCTCCACTCTGAGAGGTGGGTTCAGAAACCTCCGGATTCAAAGAGTGGGGCAACTGGTGTATTGTAAATGAACAGCAGAACCGCAGAAAGAAAGGAGCGGTTTCACTCAAAATGCGCACCGTGTAAACGGCCCTAAAGATTGGAGCCTCAACCCAGACCTGATCCTCCAGATATGGAGCAGGTTTGGGAAAGTGGACATGGATCTGATGACCACTCGAGAAAACAGTGTGAACAGTTTTTTTTTTTTTTCCTCTCTTTGAACCCAGGGGACGTGCCACCACCGGGAGTGAACGTATTTGCGCACAAATCGTGGCCCCAGATATTGCTCTATGTATTTCCTCTGACTTCGCTAATAGCGCAGCTGCTGGCGAGGGTCTGAGAGGAATGATTGAGGGTGATTCTGATAACTCCATAATGCACGGACACTCCAGGTTTTCCGGTTCTCCAATAGCTGACGAGTGAACCATGGAAACTGCCATGGCAAGAGGATGCTCTCTTGCAGACAGGGGGAGCAATTGGGAGCCCACCAGTGATTAGTCAGTATCTCTGGGCCTGGCTGTTGAACGGGAATTTTTAGAGAAGTTGGGTTTCTCTCAGGACGCGGTGCGCACGATCCAAGGTGCACGTGCAGCTTCCACCACGGCTTGCTATGCAGCCAAGTGGGTAGCTTTTCAGAAACAGTGCTTAGAGAAGGATGTAGATCGGATTTCTTGTCCTTTAAGTTACATATTATCTTTTCTGCAGCTGCTGATGGACAGAAGCCTGGCCTTCAGCATGAATAAAAAATACACTGCAGCCATTCCTATTGTTATGAGGTTTTTAACAGAACAGTTTCTAATCATCCTCCGACAAATCAATTTTTGAGGGGGGTGTGCAGACAGGCTGGTGCCATGCACGTTACTTCCACATGGGACTTAGCACTCGTATTCGGTGCGCTGTCTAAAGAACCATTTGAAACTTTGGATCAGGTAACGTTGAAATTTATATCTTTCAAGACATATTTGCTATTAGCTTTGATGTCAGCAAAGAGAGTGAGCAACCTCTCAGCCCTGTCGGTCGCTCACTCCTGTCTAAAAATCCAAGGCGATGTGAGCTCAGAAGTACTTGGCCCAAATCCTGCTTTTATACCTTAAAGCATAACTAGTTCTTTCAGATCTAGAATTATAACGCTGGACGGGTTCTACTTCCCTCCTCATAATTCTAAAAGGAGCTCAATCTCACCTCCTTTGGCTTGTTCATGCGCTTGCGTGTTACGTAAGACGCACGGCCGCCCTGTGTAAATCTGATCATTCATTCACTTCAGAAATCAGTCACAAGATCAACCTTTATCTCCTCAGCGCTTGTCTCACTGGCTATGCGATGCTTATTTCGCATATTTGGTGGCTGGTCTTCCTCCTCTTGATGGACTCAGGGCTCATTCCACCTGAGGGATCTCAATCTCCACAGCGCTGCACGGTGTTGGCCTGTACATGACATCTGCTCCGCGACTTCCTGGTCATCATCGAACTCTTTCATCTGTTTTTACCTGTGTGATGTCTCTAATTTATTATTTTTTAAAATTTATTCATTAACCTTTACTTAACCAGGCAAATCCCATTGAGATCACAGATCTCTTTTGCAAGGGAGGCCTGGGCCTGAAGGCAGCCTAACATGCATGTTTTTTAGTTTGTGGGAGGAAACCGGAGTACCCAGAGAAAACCCACGCAAGCATGAGAACAACATGCAAACTTCACACAGAAAGACCCCAGCTCCAGCCGGGGATTGAACCCAGGACCTTCTTGCTGTGAGGCAACAGTGCTAACCACTGAGCCGTCGTGCTGACTCTTGCACTTTGTGAAATACATTTCTAAATAAATGCGACTTAAGTGATTTTTTTTCTCTTCATGAAGCATTGTTTGAATGATGTGACATATCCAGAGCAACATATAATCCAGAAAATACGGCAATTCAACAGAAAAAAAAAAACAAAAAAAAAAAAACAACTCCTTAAAAAGAGCTCCCTTGTGGCTGATTTCTGCTGGTTGTACTGATCAGTGGAATAATAGAAGTTTTCATTAACAGAAGAGAAGTTGTTGTTGTCTGGGTCTATTTCACACCAAATCCTGTATTAAATCTTTTCAGTTCCAGTTGATCATTTCCAGCAAAATATAATAAAATTTCCATTGAGTTTATGCTGCTGATGGTAAAAACAACAAGAAATTTTAAAAAATAAATTTAATTCAAAAGTTTATTTCCTCTATGCATATATCTTACCTGTCAGCTCGTCCGACTCTGCCAATACGATGGACATAATTCTGCTTCTCATCTGGCAGGGTGACGTTAATCACTGTGATGGGGGGGGGGCAGAAAGTGGTGAGAAATGATGGGAAAAGTACAACGTGTGAAACATGAACTACAACACTGGGTAATTTACCGAAGGGGACTCCGTGAATGTCGATCCCTCTGGCTGCTACATCTGTGCAGATCAGCAACTTCACTTCCTTTCTCTGCAAACACAAATATACTTTTTAATTTGACACTAACTGGTTGAAATCGCCAAACAACACCAGAATGTTGTTTATTTATTGAATCATTTTCACCTTGAAGCGCTCCAAGTTGTTTTTCCTCTCGTTGGGCTTCCGATCTCCATGAAGACAAACACAGGAAAACTGGTGACCTTTACTGTCTGGACCTGGAGAAAAATCACAAAACTATTCAAGATGTGTCATGGGGGGGTGGGGGGAAATCAAACAAATTTGTGCTCGCTCTGTGGTGGCTAAAAACAAAAACTAGACGCTGGCAAAAAGAGCTCACCTCCTCCTTGCTGGATGAAGTACTGCTCCATGTTGTCGCAGTCAATCTTGGTGCGACAGAAGATTATAGCCTGGTCCATTTTGTGTTCTTTAATGGCTCGGACTGTGTACTCGCCCTTCAGCACCTTGATGGCTTCTGACCACATTTCTACAACAAACAGGTACAACCGGAAGGTTAAATAAATCTGTACTGTAGTTTAAGTGACATGTATAGTGATTGGAGTAGCAGGGGGATCAAACTGAAGAATATATTTCCTGCTTCGAATCAAGAGATTAACCCAAACAGCACCTGGAGTGTTGGCTCCTGGCCTGGTGTTATCTTTGGCATGAACTTCATCAGTCTGAGACAAATCAAAGATTAAATGCTCCGTCAACACATTATTCATAACAGAAACAAACAACAAGCTATGAAGTTTAGAAACAGGTTAGTTTCCAACGTTTAGTTCCTCGGCTTAGCACGGTGGACTCACCCTGATGTGGTTTTTGCCGAGGCGCTCCCACAGACGGTCGCTCTTCGGATTAACGGGTACCACCACGTGGTGGACGGTCTCGGGAACTGAGTCCTCCCCTTTCAGGTCCACCCAAATGGGAAAGTGCATGATGCGCTCAGACAGCTTCTTCACATCAAATGAGTGCAATGTGGCCGAACAAACAATAACCTGAGAAATAAATAGTTAACACTCTGCACACTTTCACCTGTGATTTGTTTTATTTATGATAAATCTCTAAATGAGGTATTGTTTGAATGACCTTACCTGAAGCCTCTTGCCATCCGATGTGACCTGAGGGATTTGTTTATGAATCCTGTTGATAAAATCTGTGTAGCCTGCTGACAGGAGCCCATCCTGAGGACACAAAATACAAAAAAAAAAATCGCAATGTAGAAAAAAATGTTTAGTCCTTTTCAGGCAACAAAGGCTTTATTAAAATATAAAAGGTATTCAAATGCTGCAGATGTTTCACGTACACACTCGTCCAGGACCAGAAAGCGGACTTGGGACAGACTGAGTTTCCCAGTAGATACGAGATCATCCAGCCTGCCTGGTGTTCCCACCACAATGTCAACCTGGTTTAAGAAAAGCAACAAAGCAAAAACAAGTCCTTTAGTTTATTTGCATGTTTCTTAATAAGTCAAACCAAGCAAGTGTTTGTTTAGAGACTGTTCATGGTGCGTACCCCCTGTTCCAGAACTGCTAGCTGCTCTTTGGCAGCCACACCGCCGATCACCAGAAGTTCCCTGTAGTGACAGATGGACACATTTTTATACATGCTGAGTAGAAATATTTATCATGATGAACTGGCTCCACCTGCTGGTAGCAATTAGTTATGAACAGAAATACAATTGTTTAATTTCAACAGAATCCAACTTGCAAAAATAAATACAATTTATTGTATGAGTCATTGCGTCAGGCTGTGCCGTCCAACTATGGGTACCCCCTCTGCGGAGACTTACCTTAATTTAGGATTATCCACAAATTTCTTAAATTGCTTGACGTTGTTGAAGGTTTGCTCTGCCAGTTCTTTAGAAGGCTCAATGATCAGGGCTTTGGGAGCGTTTGATGAAGCTTTCACTTGACTCACTTTGGCACTGCCTGCACATATCAGAGTAGAGAGAAAACATTTAGCAAATGCATAAACAACAGCTAAAAATGTAGCAACTGCATCTTAGTTCAAACCAACAACAACAAAACTTTTAAAATAAAACTGTAAATAAAAACAAATCTCCATCTAAACTATAAACTTCCTTCTTCGCTTTTTGATCTATCAGCTTGCAGCACTTTAAGGTTAAACACACACACTCACCTGTTTGAGAAGATTTGACTGTGTGACTCTCTGGTGCCTGATCCAGGGCGACAAACCCACCCTTAGGGGGGTGTTTGAAATCTTCTCCTCCGAAGTTGAACTTGAGCTCAGCATTCTAGCAGGCAGATGAGATAGCCGTTTTGTACAAAGTCATACTAAGATTGCATCAGTAATTTGTTTTCTTCCATTTATTGGTAGAAAATAAATAAAATATATTCTTTGGTGATACCTTGAGAACGCAGGAGGCAAAGAAAGCCTGGTTCCTCATATTTTGAGGAATATCAAAAGCCACACCCAACTCATTCCCTAAAGAAGAGAGAAAAAAAATATATATATTAACCTGTTTTTATTTCTTCCAACTCTAGGTATGTAACTATTAATAATCATTTATTATTTTCAACAACTTGGTTTGCACCATTTTTTGAGAAGGAAATCTGGCCCTTGTCTAGATCCAGGTAGCATCCGATAGTGTCATGCATGGTAAACTCCTGCAAAGAGAAAATGTAGCAATGCCTGAAAATGACCATCAAGCACTCTTCATGAATCCTAATAATGTAGTTACTAATTCTTACCTCTCCATAGCTATCAAACTGCTTGTTGTTAGACTTCTTGCCAGTTCCACCAAAACCAAAGCCATACTTATCAGTTCCTGAAAATAAATTAAAAGAGTTACTGACCGAGTTACGGTTTAATTGAGGAAACAAATATTTCAGCTGCTTTGTGTTTGGATATACTGTAGCGCACACCTAAATCCAGAGCTGCTTGACTGGTGGACCAGCCGACTCGGCACAGACCCTGGTCGTGGCAGGTTACCTCGTAGTAATACTTTCCTACATAATGAAAACAGAGAAGAGAACAATACTTTAAACCCCAACGATAA
Source organism: Hypsolebias martinsi (assembly GCA_031762355.1). Taxonomy (NCBI): domain Eukaryota; kingdom Metazoa; phylum Chordata; class Actinopteri; order Cyprinodontiformes; family Rivulidae; genus Hypsolebias; species Hypsolebias martinsi. The sequence goes on from JARVGQ010000210.1 coordinate 16,268,354, forward strand.
ATGAAATGTAGACTCATAATTAAAATGGTTTGGTAAAAAGCCTCTTTTTCAGGTAGGTTTGTTTTACACACCTTTTGTGACACCTTTAGTGGTGCGGCATCCATGCCACTCTTTAAACTCCCTGCTCTGGCAACACAGTCCGTCAGGTCCGATAGCTATGCAGACATGCAAAAAAAAGAGGCACTGAATACTTGATGCAATGCTGGAATATGATAGTGTTTCTACCATAAGAGGCCCAACTGCCTTCTAGTGCTACTGATTTATTTCACCTTCATCTTACCAAATGCTGGGCTACGATCATATGGGTTCATCTGCCAGGTGCTGAAAACTGAGACAAAACAAATATGAGCAAGTCAAACATCTGGACTACACAAAGAGAAATACTTACTTCATAAGTGCTTGAAAACAAAAGTACAATGCTTTTTCACCTATTTTAAAATCTGTTGTGTAGTTTGCCATGACACAACTCAATATTTTATTCATTTATTAACCTTTATTTAGCCAGGCGAATCCCGGAGATCACAGGTCTCTTTTGCAAGAGAGGCCTGAGCCTGAAGGCAACTTAACATGCATGTTTGGAATGTGGGAGGAAACTGGAGTACCCGGGGAAAACCCAAGTAAACATGCAAACTCCACACAGAAAGACCCCCAGTTTAACCCATGAATCGAACCCAGGACCTTCTTGCTGTGAGGCAACAGTGCTAACCACTAAGCCATCATGCTGCCAAATATTAATGATGATCTCACCAGTTCCTCCTGTTTTGATCAAGGCTTTGCCCTTCTTCCCCTCCTGCTGGTCCTTCAGAGTCTCGTACACAATCTGGATCACTGGGATACTGAAGGCCTGACGATCAAACAATTACTACAACAGTTACTAAACAGTAACTATTACACCCTAAACCTTTGCCGCACAGTTTGAACTTCTGGCATTCACTGTTTGCCTCACAATACAAGTTTACTATTATATTTCCAAGATGAATGGCTTTACTTACTCCTGTTTTGCCACTTCCAGTTTCAGCAGCCTTAAAGAGAAAACAATCAGGTATGTATTGTGCAATTATGAACATAAAAAGATAGAATGCAAGAAGCTTACCATCAACACATCACCTCCACCAAGAATCAGGGGGATTGATTCTGCCTGGATATCAGTAGGTAGTCTAAGGTTCAAATATCCACATAATAAGTAATTAACTTGATGTTAAACTTTCAAACAAGTAAAAACAAAATGCCACGATGCATGTCATGACTTAGCAGATTAACTTACAGCCAGTCCATCTCCTCCACAGCCTGCGCTATCTCAGGCATTACCCCCATTTCTGTTTAAGGACACGTTTAGTGTTTCATTGTGCATAAATATTATGAACAGGTAATAGTAAACAAATTAGCAGTTCAAACAATTTAAAAGTCTAACGCTAAAATAATAAAATCATTGTAAACGTCTCACCAGAAAACGCTGCCATTTTTGCTGCTAAGAAGGCTACGAAGACAATTCAACCGGATGTGACGTATTCAGAATGCGCACTGAGTGCAACTCGATTAACGGAGTGTCGTGCAGACTTGAAAACTGTAGTTCCGCATGAAAATCTACTTTTAAAATAAGCCAACCCCACAACATATTTCTTGCTAAAAACAAGAAACTAAAATAATTATATATATATAAGTTACAATATATTTAATTATGCAAATATAAACACAAAATTCATCAATAGCCTGTTGGCGATGCATTTCTTATTCGTATATTTTGCCCCTCGCCAAGCGCCGTAGAATTCTGACAGTTTGCGAGAATAATCATGGCTGAAGGAAGCTCCGTAGAAGGCGAAGATGAAAATATTTTGTATGATTTACTTGTTATTACTGAATGGCCGCCAGAAACTGACACTCAGGTTAGTTATATCAAACTTATGTTTATTTTTATTCGCTCGCATATGCCTCATTTTGAACATTATGGACTCAGAAAGTAAAGTATCCACAGTTTGGAACGATTAGCGGCGGAAAGCCACGTAGCAGAAATATGTGATCCATCGTATTTGTTTTTAGTATAAGCAAATACTTAATATACTTGCATCATATTATAGAGCAGTATTGGATATATATCGACTCCAAATGAGTAGTCATAAACGTATTCTGCTTTTTATTGAAAGTTGAATTAAGTCCATGTTTTGCCTCAACCTAAAATTTAACTTTAGATCAAACAGTTCTTTATCAGCATGAAATGCACTGATTGATCATTTTGTTTAAATATTCAGAACAGTAAAATGAAACAGTGTTAATGAGTTGTGTTCTTTAAATAAAATAACGTGAATGATTAACTATTTAATACTAATTCCAGTTACGGGGCAACAAGGAGCACAACAGTTCTCTGATAGCTAAAGCTGTGCTAGGTAAGTCCTGCTTTTTGTTAGCTGAAGGATGATATTTTACTTCAGCACAAAATATTGTCCTTATTCAGTATCTTGTTTTCACGTTTTCTTTAAGTTTAGTGTAAATTCACTCAAGAGGACTGCAACTGATATAACTCCTTGTAGAGTAGTTCTTCAGGAACTACAGAGCTAAAGTTTATTATATGGAATGATTGAACTTTATTTTCTTTGTTTTCAGGGTTTATCAACATCTAAATGCGTTATAAAATGAAGGCTAGCTAAATACACATTTATCTTACAGACAATTCCTCACTCAAAATATGAACTCCTAAAATACTTGATATTGAAAAATTATAGCCAATGCACAATTGCACTGATGAATTAATTTAAATGTAATAAGAAAAAAGTACACCTAAGTTGAAGTGCCTGGCAATTGCTTGGTGTAGAAATAAAAGTAGCAATCTGGTAAATCTGTAGGTATTCTACAACCAGGGAGGCGTTAGTTTTCTTAGATAATTAAAGAGGAATTTGACTCCAGTTGTGCCACAATTCTTCTAACACTGATTAATTTCCTACAGACCCGTTCCGATTACTGCTTTACAATCGTTGGTATAGGTAAGTTTTTCTTTGTTTTGCTAACCATTATAGATAACTGGACTAACTTGGAGATAGCTTTATGCTCTATTCTAGTTTGATTTTTTAACCCCATAAAAAACTCAAGTTATTTGTTTTGTTTGTACAAAAAGTTCTGATTTTTAGCACCCTGCTGATTTTTTGTTTTCATACATTAGTTGTGTATGTCTTATGTTTATGAACACTGCCAATAATCTACAGGGAAACCTAATATGAGACGCAATGAATGTTAAAACTAATGAATACTCTAAAGCAGGGGTGTCCAATCCTGGTCCCTGCAGCCCTTCATCCTGCATGTTTTAGATGTTTCTCTGCTTCAACACACCTGATGTAAATGAACAAGTGATTAACAGGCTTCTGCAGAACTTTAAGACCTGCTGAAGAGCAGGGAAACAACTGAAACATGCAGGATAGAGGCTATCAAGGACCAGGATTGAGTATCACTCCTCTAGAGTGAAAACACAAACCCTGTTAGTCATGTTAGAAAATTAACTTTTTATGAGGGAATAAATCTGCTTCTGTTCTGAATTTAGATCCAAACTCAAAACTTTTAACTTGAGGTCTCATTGAGAATGAGACATCTTGTCTCAAGATGACCTGCTTAAATAAAGATTAAATAAAGAAACAAAAGAACAATAAGAAAAGAGTAAAGGCTGTTTTTACAATATTTAGTTCCAAGGCCCCCTTATAAGTATGAATATTTAATTTCTAAGACCTGCAGATCCAAATAGGTTCAACCCAAATGTTTGTTTTACAGCATTTTTTTTTTTTACTAACAATAGCTGCAGTGGATATGAATAAAAATCCCAGTCTTAAAACTGGACAATGTGTCAGCCTCATGGACAGAATCTGGAAGTTGGTTCCACAAGAGAGGAGCCTGAT
>JARVGQ010000210.1:16276464-16287072 GCA_031762355.1 Hypsolebias martinsi
CGAAACGTTTCTATCAAAAAGAAACCGTCCAGATGACCCGACTGAGAATTATTGGATTTGGTACCTGGATTATTGAGCATGAATTTTGTTGATAAACGATATTATTTGAAATTTGACAATAATTAGTAATTATTGTCAAATTTAAGAAGAAATGTTTGTTAATTTGTTTTGAGTTTAGTACCTCTTTTCAACCACTGGATGGCAGTATAAGACTGTTTGAACTGAAGGATGAATAGTGAGGGAGCGAGCAGCGTGTCTCTTTAAGAAAAATGGGAGGGAGGCCCCTTGACGTGACATGGGCTGTCTCACTTCGGTTCTCAAAATGGCAGCCGCTCGGTGTGGTTTGAGCTCTTCAGCATAGCATTTTTCACACAAAGCTGTGAATAAAAAAAAAAATCAGTAAACAAGTTCTCAGTTTCTTTTTGCAGAGAAAAACAACCTTTTACACAAAGGCACAGGTTTCAACTGTGAATTTTGGAGCTTCGACAAGACAGATGTTTTTTTCCTGAGGTCGGCCTGTTAGCTTAGCTCGTAGCTTAGTTTCTCAGCTTAGCTGCTTTTAACAATCCCAAAACGTGATTTTTGGATCGTTAAAACAGATTTTAAAGAGAAAAGAAAAAGGGAGGGGTCATTGAAGAGCACCAGAGTTGAGCCTTTTGTCATCAAGTGGCTGCAGTAGAGAGACACGAAGAAATGATAAAGCCTATAAATGAAAATAATTTGTCGTGCGATTAATTGATTTGTTTATGGCGACAGGCCTACGTGTACCACATAAAATCGTTTCGAGGTCAGTAAGCACAACCAGAATTAATACATAAGGCGCACTGGATTATAAGTCTCACTGTTGATTTTTGAGAAAATTAAAGGATTTTCGGTGCGCCCTATAGTCCAAAAAAATACGGTACTTTTTTGTCTTCTCGTGTGTTGTTTCCTCCTGATTCCTGACCGTTCTCTTGCTTTCCTCCACAGTAACGGCAAACTGCTGGCGGTGGTTCAAGACCAGTATGTGGAAATTAGGTAATTACAGAACTCTGTCCTGACTTTTGAGGCAGTGTGTGAAACTGATAGAGCCTTTTAATTAATGAGGTGATTAATCTCGTTTCCCTTCAAAACATTTCCAGTGCCAGCTTCAAGCAAAGGGAACAATTGTGTTTAGGCTCAGTGCGGTCTGTAAGAATGCGATCAGTCCGGAGAACATTCGAATCACTTCAGTACGCTTTTATTGCACCAGGTCATTAAGGAGAGAAAAAAAACAAACGAATGCCACCAGAAGTTATTTTTTATGAATGAGATAAAGAGAAAGCAACCAGTGCAAACATACAAATGAATGTTTTTGATGTTTTTCAGCTGCTGACGCAAATCCAGTTTTCCCTTAAGACAAAAAACATTGAGCGATGAGCTCTATCGACATGATGCAACACATCAATTGAGCCGGATCAAAATTAAAATCAATACAGCTGAGCTGGGTAGTACTGTATTTATACCTCCGGAGGCTAGCAGGAGTCTCATTCACTTTGATTTTGAAGTTTTTGCTCCTCTTGACCTTTTGTGTAATTTGAATTTGCCTTTATAGTTGGATCAATACGTACAAACCGGGCATGCTCCTGCTGTACAGAGTTCAGCGTTACGCTCGGCCTCTCGTTACTGAGAACAATCAAGTCCGAGCTTGATGCTGTCGGCTTAGCTTGGGTCCTTCTAGTCGGTGTCAGTTATTCAGTTTTACAGCTTTTCTTTGTGACATTAGATGAGTTGGGTGAGTAAGTAGGTGTTCAGTGAGCGTGAAGCCTTAAAGGTCTGTCCGCTCCCCCCTGTCCGCTCAATCCACTGAGCTGTGCTGGGCTTTAAACCCACTTTATTCCAGGTGACTAAGTGTATGCATGCCATTGTTCTCTTGTGTAATTCTAGTTTTTATTTTTATTTTAAATATGTAAATGTATTTCTCCTCAGGTCTGTGAGAGATGATTTTGGCTCAGTCATTGTAAAATGTCAAGGTAAGACCCTCTGCTTTTGTTGTGTCAATTGCAAGATGTAATTCGTAGTTAACATTTAAAATTCAAATCGAGGCTTTTTGTTTGGTAAATTGTACTTCTGTCATCCCAGTTTTCATATGAATTGTGTTTGGTATGATAAAAATGATAATAATAAAAAAATGGTTTGAGAAAAATGTCCATTTATTTGTTTATTTCTGTAATAAAAATGCATAAAAACAATTTGACAGAAAAATGTACATACAGTTGAAACCAGATGTTTACCATACACTGCATCAAAAGATGCACAAACCATTTTTCTCACTGTCCGACTTTAAATCGGACTAAACCGTTTCCTGTTTTAGGTCTGTTAGGATCCCCCAAATTATTTCTATCAAATGCCCAAATAATGAGAGAATTTTTTTTTTAATTTTTCAAAGTCCCAGGTTTATCTTCTTTTTCTCAGTTTTTGGTAGCTTTGTCTTGAAACTGCATGACTTGGGTCAAATATTTTGGGTTTCATTTCACAAGTTTATCTCAGTAGTTTGCAGAAATGTGTCCCATTCCTCCTGACAGAACTGGTGTAACTGAGTCAGGTTTGATGGCCACCTTTTCAGCTCTGCTCACAAACTTCCTTTGGGAGTGAGATCAGGACTTTATGACGGCCGCTCCAAAACATTGACTATGCTGTCTTTAAACTACTTTGTAACTACTTTGTAAGTACAGTATTCCCTCACTACTTTGCGGTGTGACTTTCTCGGACTCGCTCTTTTGCAGTTTTTTGTAAGAGTGGACATGACACACAATTGGCTGATTGATGGATAATCCACATGAGCGACATGGATTGTTTATATAAAAGCAATAATTTTAAAAGATTTAACACCTGTGCGTAGCCCACAGGTGCAGGGAGAAGATCTCTGCAGCCTGTCATGATCTCTGCTCTCTGCCACCTGCGGCTCTCTGTCACGCCCTCATTTCTCCTCGTGCTGCAGCAGCTTTATGAAGAGTTAACCCTTTGCTGTCCAGCTGAACCGATTGACTTTTGTCTTCCAACTTAAAATTCAAAGTATGTCGCATCTTAAAAATAGTCATAATCACAAAATATAAAAGTGGTTAAAGTTATTTTAAATTATTTTAGAACTTCTATGTTTAGCTGTTACAGTGTAACTGAGAAAGAAGTGCATTTCTGCTCGTGTTGCTGCTGCGTGAAGGGTTTGCTGTCCTCCTGCATTTCTCTACAATTTAAATACTGTAATATTTTAATAAACAATCAGATTATTTAAAATATTACAGTATTTAAATTTAAATTGTTTATTTACACAGAAGGAGGGAGATTGGGAGTGAAACCTGAACTTGGACTACTGTATCCCTATTTCGCTGTTTTTCACTTATCGCGGGGGGCGCGCTGGTCCCTTAAACCCCGTGATAAACAATTTTTTTTTTTAATTAATTTTTTTCCTATTTGCATTTGCAAACTGTAATCTTGATTTATCAAAGTTCATGCTCATGACGTCCAGAGCACCTGACTTATCTTTGTTGGCTGTAATCTTGTTTTTAATTTTGCTTTTGGTTTAATAGCTGCTTCCTTTCCAAGTGGCCATCCGGCCCTTGCCTATACATATAAATACATTTTACTTACTAACAGGACTGTTTCATGTTTTATGACTCTTAACAGCTTTACGCAGCATCTTTACTAGTTCTTTTCTTTTGTTTTGGTGTAAATGCAAACATTACAACACTTTAATCTCTGGAAAACAGAACTCGTCTACTTCCTGAATAGTTTGATGACGGGACATTCCTCATGGCATTTAGACTTGTGTAGCTGCTTGGGCAGATGAACGTGGCACCGACAGCATCTGGAAATTTAATCTAAGGATGATCCAGAGTTGTGGAAGTCGACATTTCTCTTCCCATTTTCTTGACTCAGTTCTTTTGATTTGTATTTCCGGTACGTGCCTGTTGAAAGGCAGACGTATTATGGTATGGTCTCCGTCCAAACATCTGTAAACTTTCTTTTGTCCTGCCCATAACCTCTGATCCGCTCAGGATAATTTAACAAAACCTGATGCACATACGTATCATCAGAGTGCCACATACACTTTTCATCACCCCAGCTCCAAGGTCAAGGTGTCAAATCAAGGCCAAAAATTATACATAGTTTTTTTTCTTGCCCGGGTCATTGCTGTATAGTAATTTGACAGGCGTATATAATGTGCTGTATGTGGTACTCTTGTTTCCACGTTGACACACATAAAAACAGCATTTTTAAGATGCGCCTTTAAAAAGCATCCACAGATGAGCCTCCAATTTACTAAAATGTTGTCAACTAGCCTATCAAAAGCTTCCAAAGACCATCATCATCGAGGTTTATCAGATTGTTTAAAGGCAAAGTAATTGAAGTGTTTATCAACTTGTAACTCTGAAGGAAAAAAAAAAACCCTCTAAATATTTTTTTTATTATTATTCAGGCATTTAGCAAATAGGAAACATTGTGGAACTCCTGACCTAAAACTGTAAAGTTTTAGTCAGATTTAATGTCAGACAGGAATAAAAAAAGGTCATGTGTTTTACGAGGTGCATGTAAACATCTGGTTTCAACTGTATTATAAATTGACTAACTTTAAAATAAAAAAAATGGATGTTTTATTTGATTTTGTATTTTTATTCACTTTTTTTGACCTATCTCTTTTATTATACGTCCACTTTGCTCTAAAATACAGAAAATCAACCAGAGGATAAAATACGGAATAAACTTTTTCCAGTGCTTGTGTTTTCTTTCTGATTAGTAGAATATTTTTCAGTTCCACCAAGTTACGTGAAGTTTAGCCTTTAGTGGACTTTTGCAGGCTAATGTTCAGCCCCTGTCACACACCTCCACACACCACAAGTCGCACAATGAAACCATTTGTGGGTTTTGTCAACTTCTTTTCTTCCTCCGTGTCATTTTCTCTGAATTTTGTTATTTTTTGTCCTCTCATCTCTTCAGTCCATCTCCTGCTCTTTGTATTTGTTCTGCTTTGGCTGGCCGTCATTGTGGGCCGTTGTTCTTAATGGTTCATAGCGTGGATAACAGTAGCCTCTGGGCCTGTGTACACCCCAGCCTCCTTCTCTCCTTTTTTTTTTTTTTCTTCTTTTTTTCTTTTCCATTTCATTTCTCTTTTTCATTTTTCTCATACTTCATTTCATTTCACGGAGATTTGTTCTAATGGATTTTGCTGTGATCCTGCCTTTAATGGCATTCTTCTTTTAATGGATGAAAGTGTGTGGGTGCATGTGTGATGTTCATCTACACCTATGTATCACTCTGGAACCCCCCCCCCCCTTCCCTCCCTGCTCCATATGCCTCTGTTACAGTACAGTTGTCTCAAACCCCTGTGCATAATTCATGAGTGTTGAGCTCTGATAAATTCATCTGCAAGGTTTTAGATAGAAGGTTTCTGTTGGGTCATTGGGTGTAATTCTCCCCAACTTCCTCCTCCGCTATCTGCTAGAGGGGGGGGAAAGACTGAAACATCTAATTTCCTAGTTCCCCAAAAGGCCATCGATGTGGAAATGGAGTCTTCTGAGCTGCGAAACAACTTACTGTCTAAGATTCATAATGGAAGATGAGATAGCAATTGAGCCAGTGTGGGTGAAATGGCAAAAAAAAAAAAAGGATTTAAAGGGACAGTTTGTGTCTTATGAAGTGGGATTCTGTGGAAAGGTTATGAACAACAAAAAATGTATATGTTGTGGATATCTCTATAAATGGTTTAAGTTTGAAGAAACACTTTAATTCTGATGACGGTCAGTATTTGAAAGCTAAAATGGCTGCTAGTCCAAGTGGGGCTAGGGCCAAAAGAGATCGCTGTGTCTCAAAACAACTACAACCTTGTTGTGAACACAATTTTATAAATCTTCACATCACTGTATATTTCACAGCTGTTCTGGACAAAATCTATTTATGCAGGAGGTGCTACAACTACATACTGCTGCTGGTTATTGCCCACCCCCACAAACGAGATACGTTTGTGTGTTTGCCATGTTTTTGTGGGTGTTTTTTTTTTTTGGTGACATTAGCAAAATATCTCATGACACAGTGGACATATTTTAATAAGTCTGAGTAATTAGGGAAGAACCAATCCACTTTTTTCACTCCCAATACCGATATCTGAGGTTTAGTATTGATCAATACAGATCCATTTAAAACAGTTATGAATTAACTTAAAACATTTTTTTTAACCCAGACAAAAATGTACCAAATTAAACATTTATTGAAAACTCTGCATCAGTACAGCACACTTAAACACACTAATAGCATCACAAGCTTGGTCAAACATGTAAAAATAACACAACTTTAACTTGATCAGTGCATTTATGAGTATAACATCAAATGTAAAAAATAATAACGAAGATTCTGAAACTGACAAAAACAATAGGTTGCAACTTTGGTCAAACGTGAACAAAATAAACCAACAAATCTTTCAAATGGTTCAGGAATTCTAGATATAATGTAAAATTAACAATAAAGGAGCGAACATAAGGAAAAAAAATAGCTTCATTAGCTTGGTTGGCTGATATTTAAAATTAACAGCAATCAGCTCCTGTCCGATTGGTCATATTGTCACAGATACCCCATCAAGAATTTAAAAAATATCTGTACCGATACTAATATCGGATCGGTGCATCTCTATCGATACCCAATCAATAAATTTTCACAGTAACAGTACCGATACTGATACTAATATCAGATCATCTCTAATAGTAATCACTGCAGGTACAACTAAAATTGATTAACTTTTGGAGTCATCCCATTTCAAGAAAACAAGCAAGACAAAAATGGCTATAATTTATTCACTTTACAGATATTGAGTCATCCGTAACAAGTTGTCTGAGCTCTAACACATCTGACAAGAGCTCAGAACATCTCATGAAATTGTGCATTACGTAATTTTAAAAGTTTGAACAAAAGTGGCCGTAATGCCATTCCTTCTCAGCATAAAATTATTCCAGTTTAAATTGACATGAAAGGTGTCGGGCAATAGGTTTTCTTTTGAGGAATTTTAAGCCTTTTAGTGTATAAAACTGTTTTTACATTACTTACTGACATTTTCACAACTAAAGTTATTTTGAGATGGCAGCAGTCCACTTTGGCCTTGGCCCTACTTGGACTAGCCGTTCACTCACGCTTCCAGTCAGAAAAAACATCTTACTGACTGTTTTCAAAAGCTCTTTTAATGACCTCATGTTGGAGAAAATGATGACATTTTTGCATTGTAAGTCCCGGCACAGCATGGCCTGGCCCCAGTCGGCCTGCCCTTATTCTCTTTCAGCCGTGGTTGCATTTGCTTGTAGCAGTGTGCCGCCTTGATGTGAACGGGGATCATCATATCAAAAACCTGTGATGTCATATTATTAGGGACAAAACAACGGACGACATCAAGCTCGTGCTACTTCTTTTTGTTCTCTTTATAATCGAAAAGCAACAAAAACGGAGCGAGAGAAGGCAGAGTGCTGAAAGAAGGTTATTTATTGCTGACATCAAATTGGCCCCAACAGCCCGGCCCAAATAGAACCCCACGTCTCTGGGATCCAGGAGTGAGGCTGGAAGTGGGCCATAATGCCAAATGCGAACACACATAACCCGAGTTTGAACCCAGGCCTGGCCTTACAGTGCAAAAATGACATTATTTTCTTCAAACTGAGGTTGTTCAAAGAGACATCTACAACAGCTGAGATATTAATGGTTCACAACTATCTACAGAACCGTACTTTAAAATACCTGATGGATCTTTAAATTATACAAAAAAGCCAAAAGAACAAAATGCTTCATAGCATCAGGTGCTCTCTCATACTTAGGCCTTAAAATGTGGGGAGGCATTAGTTTCTTCACAGGGTGTTCGTCGTCTCTCCCTCTGTCTCATCTCTAGCTTCTCCCCTTCTGTCTCCATCTGTTTCACCTCCACTTCTTCTCTTTGTTCTTCATTTAAAATTCTAGTCATACAGTATCCCTGCGCCTCCATTCGTTAGCGGTATTGCCCAACAGGGGTTGCAGCAGTGTTGCACGGCCAAGAAATCCGGTGCAATAATGCCAGCAGTGCTGTTATGGGATATCAACAAAAATACAACTTCCTTTTTTTTTTCTTTTCTCCATAGCTTTACTGCTTGGACGCGGCACTGGTGGTATATAATTCAGTGTTCTCCAAAACCGCAAACTAAAACAATACAAATTTGTAAGCCTGTGGTGAGTCTAGTGACATGTTTAAGAATAATTAAAGACTTAGCTCAGTTTGTTCAAATTTCTGTGTGAGTTTCACTCCATTTCCCCTGCCTGCTGTATAATTTATTTTTAAATAATTAGGGATTGAGAACAGGCTCAGTATCAGAGGCTTGCCAGACTGCCCCAGCTCCTCTGTGTTTTTGGGGGAGGGGGGCGACAGCTGAGCCTTGAGCTAATGCCAACAGGCACGGATGTGCTTTATCACAGCGATATGGTTACACTCGAAGCACCGCTGAGCCAGCACATTCCTAAGACAGAAGCCTACACTTCAATAAAAGCTCAATTTATGGTATCTGTTCTGCTCCCACGTTCCTCTCTGGCTCTCTCTCTCTCGTTCCTTTTTACTCTCTGCTTGTACGTTTAAAGTGTGAGTGTGCTGCTGTAAAGGGTACCGGTAATTATTTAGATGTTGTTCTAACTCTGGCTTAAAGATGTTTTGAATAAAAACCTTAGACGCATTTTGTTTAAATGTGCTGCCTTAGTTTGTATTCACCATCACACTATACACTACAATCCACCGGGGGGTTATTCCTAGAAGGGGTTCTCATCTTTCTTAATTTGTGAGCGTTGATTTGAATGTCATTTCTTAAATCTACGCAGTGCCAAAGGACCCAAACCCGCAGTGGAGGAGGGTGGCATGGAGCTATGACTGCACTCTGCTGGCCTATGCCGACAGCACGGGCACCGTCCGGCTATTCAACCTCAAGGGAAGCGAACTGTTTGTCATCCCCCCGGTAACCTTGGCAACCCACACTCTGACAACCTTTTCAAGTTGTGACCATTTTTAAATCAGTAGTCAGCGAAATTGAAATATGTACAAATAGAACTAGCCTTGATAGCATTTTTCATTAAAAAATGATTAAAAATTAAGAAAAATAAGAATGAGTTTGTCTTCTTGTTTTTGAGGTAGCCATCACCTGCCACCATTTAAGGCAGGGACTAGTGTAAATGCCCATTTGTGTTTTCTCTCTGGCTCTTAGCAAATTATGGATTTTAATGAAACTCCCAGAAAATAATTATTGAATGCATGTCTGTAACTGATTGTTTGGAGTCAGCTTGATTCAAGATGGCTGCTTCAGCTAATCTACTTTAGTAAATACAAAGAAACAGTAATTTTTATAGGTATTGTGTTGAGATGTGGTGCAGTAGTAGCTGAGAGTCTTCTTCAGCACATACTCTGTGTGCTTTGAGACTGCATGAGATCTTAGTTTACCCATTTTTTTGTGGAGAGCCACAGGCAGTGTGCATTCTTACAAGGAATGCTGATTTTATGAAAAGAAGCCAGCTGTATGAGAGGAGCAGGTATAAACCTTCTTTTGAACAATCTTTTTTATTTAAAGAATTTCAGTTTTGCTAACAACAGTAAGCGAAGTCAACTTATTTTAATTTATAACTCATTGGCAAAGCAGTAAATCAACAATTAATTCTGTGAAAATTGACCCGTTTATGCAGCCTCAACTAGTTTTTGCCCACGACTGAAAGATGAAGACGACCAATAATAAGTTGTTTGTGTGCATGCATGTGAGGCAGTGCTTATTTGTCTGTTGTTTGCAAAATATATTTTTAGCTGCTGGATAAATTTGAATGGAACGTGCAGAAAGCAATCATTGGCTGTACATCTATAACTTAAAGACCTTTGGAGCTAACCCAAATTAAGATGGCTGCCACAGCCAACTGGAATCAGAAAAGCAAAACATTTCAACTATTCATTCAGTTTTACTGACCTTCAATTTGGTGTGATTGTAGCTGGGAATCATTCACAACACATACACATTTTGCTATTCATAGAATAAGATCTTTGCTTTAAAGTTTAGCATTATTGTTTGATTCAACCCAGTCTGTCTGTTAGCAAAATATTTCTTGAACCAGTAGACAGATTTTAATAAAACTCTCAAAGTAATCATTAGCTGTACATCTACAACAGAGCTGAGTCAATCCAATTTAAGATGGTGGACATAGCTAATTACTATTAGCCAACCCAAAATAGCTATAATTCAGTTATTTTTAAGGGCCTTAAAATCTCTTAACGATGGAAGAGATTCTTTAAATTTGGTTGCAGCGTTTTCTGATAAACACCTGCCAAGATGAAATGTACTTTGTGACTGTGTATTCATTTAATGTAAACTCAAAGATTATTAAAAAATGATCAGACAGAACAGGATTTTGAGGACGTTATTACTAAGTCCTTTATCTCTACTCCATAAGTGAGACCAAATCAAGAGTGAGATGATGAAAATGAGTAGATGTGTGGATGTTTTGAGTAAAAACAATTTTTAAAGGCTATGCTTGAGCCGTTGCTTTCAACATCTACATGAATATTGAAATCACCCATCATTATGACTTTATCGGTATTTAATACTGAGACAGTATTAAGATTATATA
>JARVGQ010000210.1:16379714-16397709 GCA_031762355.1 Hypsolebias martinsi
TAACTCTTTTTTGTTATAATTCTAACAGCTCTTTTTTGCATAATAAAAATAGGCTTAGTTATGGTCCTAAATGCTGTTTTCTTGGCTGAATCAAATTTTTTATTTTTGCAAATTCTGATTTTATCAGATTTAGATTTTTCTGAGAATTCTGTTTGACCGCTGAACTGAAAATGTGTTCATAATAAAACATTTCCACTAATTAAACCTCTAACTCCTCTCCCCAACCACATTGGGTTCCTAAGTTGTTCTATTATGTAACTGGAAATTGACAAATAATATCCTTATAATTATTTGATGAGTGTCTACACAACTAAAACACAAACAATAAAAACATACAATGTATTTATTTGATAGAACAGAATATATGTTTCATGTTTTACATTTTCTTTCTTTTTTTTTTTGTACCTTTGAAATCATAAATGTGCACTGTATCACAGGCCAAGAGTCTTGATTGCCACTTTGCTATGGTGCATTCACTGATGGCAACATTATTGATTTTTGAGTGTTGTATCAGCCGGTCATTGATGTAGCCCGGGGGTCTGCAACCTTTACAATCAAAAGAGCCATTTCTGTCATTTTGCTCACTAATAAAATGTCCGGAGCCGCAAAATGTGCTACAATTGTGATAATCAACTGGAGGCCTCTGGACCACTTTGAGTTTTTTTGGAGGAGACTTCTCTAGCCAATGTGAGGGTGGGGGTATAAAACTAACAGTATATAATATTTGATATTTTAACATTTTAGGGCAAAAGAAAAGATCATATTCATATAAAAAAGGAAGTTCATATCAATTTTGCTAAGAACAAAATCAAACACTGAACTATACAGCCTTATGAGAGTTCGCTTTATATTTGTGATCAAATAAAGTACACTACTGTATTTTCCACCAAAAACATTGCACCGCCCTATAAGTCGCATCAGTCCAAATATGTCTAATAAAGTGGAAAAATCCATAAATACCTTGCTTCGCCGTATACGTCGCATCTATTATGCATCATAGCTGACATGTCGCGTTTGTTATGTGTCATTGCTGAAAACCCGGAAATGTGGTCCGAACCCAGAAACGTGGGCCGGTGTTGTGCCAAAAATCAATTGGATGCCAAATGGCGACCGCGGGAGCGTGCACGGGAGGACTTTAACAAGATTAGCACGTAAAAACACTTATTTGTTTACTTGAAATTATAGCAAAGGTGTGTCTCAGTCTAACTTTTCCTTAATAAATGTGCTTTGACGGTCAAATAGTTGCATTTTCAAAAGCCGATACACGGAAACATGAATGCAAAGAGGGCGACTCGCTGTCCATTTCTTCGAAATTTAACAAGATAACCACCAACAAACAATTTGTTAGCTCGACTTTAGAGAAAAGATGTGTCGGTTGAACTTTTACTTAATAAATTCACTTCAATAGTCAAATTAGCTTCATTTCGCTGAGGCGTTACAGCAAAATGAGCCGATTTGACGGTTGCTCCAGGCAGATGACGGTGGCAGGCTATGGCAAGCCGATTGTGTCATTAATAGCCACTTTTACCTATTACAGGATACATCAGCATGCCTTACCACTCGATCGACTGCCATCTAGTGGCTGAAAATGGTAGTGTTCAATATTTTCAGTCCGAATTAATGAAAACGGTCATATCTCAGCCAAAAATTGGTTTATAAACATAGGAAAAAAATCCATAAATACGTTGCTTCGGCATATAAGTCGCAGGGCTTGCAAATTATGCAAAAAAAAACAACTGTAACTTATAGGCCAAAAATATAGTAAACTACTTTGAAATAATAAAACATATTGTACAAGTCAGTATAAAAATTAGGACAGTTTGTTAGATTTGTAATTGTGATTTGAATGTTTAAATAAATGTACAAGTACTGTCATTTACTTTGACTTTAATTATGTTTTTTTTTTTTTTTAATTCTCAATGACTCACCATATGTCTTCTCAGCAGCTTGTCTTAAATGTATAGCCAAACACTTCTGCTAGATTTGAGAAAGATCCCATAGTCAGGCTGGAAGTCCCTAACAATTACTTTTGTTGTTTACACGCTGTCTTTTTCTCAGGATAAAACTGAGCCAATTTCTATAAATAATTGTGTGTCTGTGTTTTCAGGAGACGATGAGGCCAGTCGAAGAGGCCAAGTGCTGACCTTGCTGGCAGATCAAGCTCTCAGGTTTCTGGACTTCAAGGCCTCTTACATCCACTGCCAGGAGCTCATGGCTGCAGGTTTGTAGTCAGCAAGTAACCAGAAATCAGCCCACATATTTGATAGAGAAATCACTAAAGGCTGTAAAAAATAAACTCTAATCCAAATGATCATCCATGAGATATGTCTATGACATTCATAAAATAAACTCTTCTTTTTTTTTTTTTTTTTTTAGCAGTTTTTCTCATCAGCTGGTTTCACTGTCAAACTTGGTGTTAAGGTTGTCAAATGATGTTCAAAAGAATCCTACAAAAAGACGTGGCTCAACTTCATACGACTATTTATAGATCTCATGCATTATAATGAGAGAAGAATTTTTCTTTTGATAAAAAGCGTAAAATAGTGCAATGACTTGTAAGAGTAATAGCAACCCCTGAAATTTTGCAAGCACTTAATGGAGGAACATTTGAGTTGTGTTTGAGAGCTCAGACTAATTTCACTCAGTCAAGTAAAAGAATCAAAAGGCTGCTGCTGTTAAAAGGCAACAAATGGGAATTCGAATGACTCTGAAGTCTTTGGAATTCGTAATCTTCTCGATGCAGGAAGAAGTTTAAAGTTCAGTCTGTTTTGTGAAGCTGCATTTTGACAATCCCCAAGTCGAAGCTGCACACAAAAACATTAACGACCAACCGAGAAAACATTCAGGATCATCTGAAGCTTCTTTGCTGATATTTAATGTTGCAGTGCATCCAGTAGATGGATGGATGGACAGATGGATGGAGTCCTGCAGGGTTGTTGGCTTTTCCCCAAACAATATTAAGGTGTGGCTCAGGGCTAAGACACATTCTGGGCCTCGGTGTTTAAAATTGAAGAACCAGGTTCCTTTTAAGTCCTCCGTGCTTGTTGAAATGTATTTTGAAAGATAGGTGAACATCCTTACTGTCTTGGTTGTTTCTTGTCAGTGAATAAAGAGAATAATTGAATCATCTCACTGTTCTGAATGAAACCAGTAATGGAAAGGCCAGTGCAGAAGGAATATGGATGGGTGTTTCTTCATGTCTCTCTTTCTACTGAAGTCACTGGATGACAAAAGGCTCAACTCCGGTGCTCTTCACTGACCCCTCCCTTTCTCTTTTCTCTTTAAAATCCTTTTTAACCAGCCAAAAATCACATTTTTGGATCGTTAAAAGCAGCTAAGCTGAGACGCTAAGCTACGAGCTAAGCTAATAGGCCGACCTCGGGGAAAAATCTCAGTCTTGTCGAAACGCCAAAATTCACAGTTGAAACCCTTGCCTTCATCTAAAAAGTAGTTTTTAGCTGCAAAAAGAAGCTGAGAACTTGTTTACTGATTTATTTATTTATTTATTTATTTTTAAACAAAAGCTTTGTGTGACAAATACTATGCTAAAGAGCTCAAACCACACTGAGCGTCTGCCATTTTAAGAACCGAAAAACAGGAAGGAGAGACAGCCCATGTCATGTCAAGGGGCCTCCCTCCCATTTTTCTTAGACATGCATGCTGCTCGCTCCCTCACTATCCATCCTTCAGTTCAGTCTTATACTGTCATCCAATGGTCAAAAAAAGGTACACACAACAATTAAACATTTCTTCTTAAATTTTACAATAATTACTAATTATGTTCAAAATTCAAACCATATTATCATGTATCACAATAATTTCCGAGACAATTAATCGCCCAGCTAAATTTGTTATCGTGACAGGCGTCCCATGACTTTGATATGGAAGATCAGGGGTTAAAACCTCAGAGCATTCAATTTCTAAGCAACCTCGGTGCAAAATGCGTGAGAGACATGAAAAATATGTTTAACTTAAAGAAAGAACCAGGACATTCCATGAGATGCTGGATTAAAACAAATATGGACAAAGATGGAGAACTTCGCTCTCTTCAAACGCTGAATGCTCAAGCCCAGAGAGAGCGCTATATAGGAAGAAGATGGGAGCTTTCAAAACCTCAAAACCCAACCTCCTGGTTATCACAGAAATTACCTTTGGACTCAGTGTTCAAACATGTTCGAGGGAAATTTGCTGTCACACTTGGAGATTGTCAAAATACAATGATGACAGCTCAACAATCTTCATAGCCACTGTTGAAAAGTCATGACTGACCCTGAAAACTAAAGATCATGATCATGACCAAGTTGGACACCTATGAGCGGCCATGTCTAACCTGGCTGCAACCTGAAGGAGCAGGCTGAAAGCTGAGAGGTATCAGCTGCCAGAATACCAGAAATAGTTGGAAGGGCAGGGCTTATCCAAGTAGCTTAAATAATGTATAGTGTACTTCTGACGTGAATATTTACAAAAAATTTAGTATCATCTCTTGTTTTGTTTGTTTGCACAATAACTGTTGACTTAAAGTAATTGGGATGATGCCCAAACAATTACAGTATCATTACTCTGATTTCAACCTCAACAGGCTCTGTGCACTATGATGTTAGTCAACTTTCAATTGTAATTATTTCACTTACATCATCATTACCGTCCATTACTCTTTCCAGGCAATAAGAATTTGGGGGGGGGGGGAATACTGTTATAACATTAATATTTTATGTGACAGGTTGAAGCAAAGTATAATAAAGAAATGATCGAATGAACCTTCAGTAAAGAAGAATCCATCCAGAGGACCTCACTTAACCTTGTTAGATAAAATAAACAGCATTTCATTGAGCCTTCTCAGTGTTGTGGAAGTGGAAAGAGTGAAGATGAGAAAAATCAAACATGTTTTAAGAGTGGAAATGTATAATCAGATAAGACAGAATTATCTGTTTTGGAGTAGAGGAAATGTTTGAATCATTTTGTTTGAATGAAATCAAGGTTGGATGATGATTGGGATTAAACTGGAGCCAAGAGGCACCATCACTGCAGCGTTTCAAGCTGATTTCTTCAATGTCAGACGCTATAGATTTAAGTATTTAAGCAGGTATAAATAACACACAGGCTGGTAAGATTATACTTTGTTGTGTTCACTTCTTATTTGATTTTTGGTTTCAAAGTGAATATTCTGCATTGTGTTCATGTTCTCTGCCATCCTTATAAAGTTTGATGTGGTCTTTTTTTTTATTTTTACTCCTTGTGGCTGACCCCACTCGGCTCTACTTCTCTTGTTCCCTTCTTTCTTTTCTTTAGGTTACAGTCCGGCGTGGGACGTGTGCAGTTTGCTCGGTCAGTGTGAGGGCTACGCAGACCTGGAGGCACGACAGGAGCTGTTAGCCTTCGCTCTCACCCACTGTCCCCCAGACAGCATCCACGCACTCCTCGCTGCCTCCAGCGATCTGCAAACGCAGGTTAGAACAACAAAGCTGCTCTTTTGAAATATGATTTTTATTTTATATTTTTGACTGCCTTGTCACTTTCAGTTCTTTAAAGCATGTATATATATATATATATATATATATATATTTTTTTTTTTTTTTTTTTTTTTTTTAATGTGACGTTGGTATTTAAGAAATAGGAAAATGTGAAAATAGATTCAGGATTGTGACTGAAACTGCAAACAAATGTGATTTTTTTGGATTGTAATTGGGATTTTGCTCTTAAACTAAAACAAAATGGTGGCATTTTTACACAGCTAAAACGTGTGCATCAGTAATGACATCAAATTAAAATTGATCAAGTCACGTCAAATACTCAGAAAATTGTTTATAAAGTTAGGCTCGTAAAAGCAGCTCCAAGATAATATTGAAGCTTTGTATACATTTCATGTAATTATTATTGTTCCTGTATCTACTGTACTTATGAGACCTTGCAATGCAAAATGATCTGAAAGTTAATAAATTATGTTCACCTATTTTATTTCATTTCAAACCTGAATCGTGACAACATAAAACGAAGCAGTCAGGTTAGTGAAATTTAGAACCCCTCTTTAAGTTAAAAGATTTCAGAATCAGTTTTATTGTCATTGCACCAAATGCAGCAACATTACATTTCAGTACAGCTCGTCCGAGAGAAACATAAACAAACAGACAGACATGGGGAGAAGGAAGTGACTGAGGCCGTTGGCCTCGAGAGACGCAGCCCTTTTTTCAGATAAGGACAAAGAAACACGAGGGAGAGTGTCGTCGTAAAAAAATAAAATAAAAAAATCTTGCACTGTGTCCTAGACGAACAGAGTGTGAACGTTGCATAAAAATAACCTCAGCACGTGAAACTACAACATACTGATTACATCATAATACATATATGCACAAGGAGGCCGACGAGGGCAATGAGTTGTCCGTGGAGACTGCCAGAAAGTTCCATTGTCCTGATAAAGATGGCACAGTGTCTATCAGCCGGCTCAACTCTGACACAGATCCACAGGTGGATTTAGGAAACAAACTACATTAAACATTCGGTTTTAGGCATTTTTCTTCTCCTAACATGGTTACTAAGAAATAGTTAAAACTGTTTCATCCTAAAGCTTGATTTTGCAGAACTTTACTGAATCCGTTGTTTTGTCTTTTTGTTTTTAACTTTCATAAGCACAGACTGAAAAAAAAAAAACTGTTGTGAGCATTTAAGCCTTGCTTCTCTGAGGAAATTCTCTTGTTGCCAACTCTGAGCTGAACGCACAGGTCGGTACGCTTCAGAACTCGTCGTTACATCAGTCTGCAGACACTGGTAGTTCATGTCAGAAACCCAGTTCTATTGACGGCTGAACAGTCCAAGGCTGAAACATAATGTTTGACTGATGAGATGTGCTTCAGATTGCAAATATTTCTAGTCCCTTCATGCTTTCCTCCATGAATCATTCAGTTAAAAGTTAAAACGGAATGACAGCTGTCCCAAAACTATTGCCCCAGAATGAGCAGGCTTCTTTATAGACGGTTCTGGTTAAATAAACATTCAAATCTTGGTTGTAATTTTGGTGTATTTACACTGATGGGCAGTTTAACACTTCCTTCCTTAAGACTGCTCATTTTGGGAAGATTGTGTGACAAAATTCAATTTTTTTGTATTAGTATGTTTTTCATGTTCTACAGAAATAGCATTGTTCTCTATGATCTCCAAAGCCTTTTGGTGTTGATTATCATGTATTTTCATTTTTAGGAATGCACATTGTTGAGTTAGTCACAAACTGCCTTATTTACATGTTGGAGCAAATTGATCCCCAAATCTGAGAGCCAGGAGGTAAATTTGTGTCTTTTAGTTTGTTGAAGCTAAAAGTATAGAAACATTTTATGTGGTTCTTTAGTGTTTTTCCTCATTTCAAAGTTGGTTTTTTGTGAAGTCAATGCAAACTAACTTGTAAAAGCTAATGCAAAGCATTTTTATTTATATATTTTTTTCTTTGTAAGCAAATTTTTTACCATTTTTGTATTTGGGTGAAACTGCTTGACATCTGCCCTGAACCAACTGGTTTGGCTGTAAAAAAAAATAATAATAATAATAATAATTTTAGGCCCTCCCATTTTTTTTACTCAGGGTGCATTTAAAATGTATAGATTTAAAAGTTGACATCATACTTATGGTTTAATTTACCTTATATTAATTTAGACTTTTTTTTGTTTTCATTTCTATTTTTCATTTAACATAATCCTTTTTCTTGCTTGTCTGTCGAAGGCGGATGTATTATGGCATAGTCTGTGTTTGTCCAACCATTCTTCTGTCTGTGTACACACATAAAATATCTTGTCCAGACTATAACTTCTGCTCAAGATAATTTAATGAATCCTCATAAACATATATATCATCACTTCACAAAGTATCGTATACACTTTTCATTACCCCAGATCCAAGATCAAGGTCACAAATCAAGGTCAAAGTATACAAGGTTTTTGCTTGTCTGAGCCATCGCTGTAGATTGCTGTATTGCAGTATAATAGTTTGTACAGGCCGACAATGTGCAGTATGCAGTATTGTAGCTGTGACAACCGCAATTTAAATGCAATGCCAGTAGAAACTCATTTTATGTAAAACACAATATTTATCTCTTACCTTTTGTCTTTTTTGGTCTGTGTGTTGTGCAGGTGTTGTACCAGGCTGTTAACTATCAAATGGAGCCTGTCATTCCTGAGTTTGAACCCGAGGTCAACAGGACGGACTATCAGAAGGTTTGTCATTTTTAAGTATGTTTTTTTTTCCTACATTAACATATTTGCTTTACTTTATCCTCATTTGAGTTATTTTAGAGTCGACATATGGGTGTGTTTCAGTGCCTTTTGTTCATTTTGTATGTGTTTCTGCTGCTCCATATTTGATGAGTTGTAAATCTAATGTTAAGGCTGCTCAGCTCCCTTTTGTTGGTTAATTTATGCCCTTTCTTCTCCTCTCCAACGCTGCAAGCTTTATGATGCCTGGAGTGGGTGTTAATGTTTCATGACTCAAATTGCATTTCCTTTTTGTGTGGAATGAGCTCATTTGAAGTGTTCTGCTGTCAGTTTATTGTTGCATTCATGTCATTATTCCTCACTTGTGTGTATTTAGGACTTCCAGGTGTGTGTATGACTGTGTGTTTGTCTTTTATCTGGCAAACTAACAAGGAACGGTGGTAAAAGATTTTGAACTCAGTTAAGTTGCTCCCAAAATGAGACCGTAGAAACCATTCTGAACAAGCAGAAACCAGCACCCCGAGGAATGCTTTTCTTCTTTCAGAGAGACAAATATGAGTCATTTGGTTTAAAATAAGATTATTTTTGTCATAGATTTCTCCGTTAACCTGTTAGTCATAATTCCCATAATGGTTGAGCGATTTTCCGTGCTGATTTAACATTATTCAGCTATGCTTGATAAACTGGGAAATATGCAAATTTATATCATGTATGCACTTGCAGCCAAAACTGCTGTTATTTTAGCACAAAATGCTCTTAAGAAGAACCGGTAATTTGCCTTTTGTAATCAAACATGCCCTCTTTATTATGGGGGCCAGTTTATTTACAAACACATGGAGAATTTAACTTTTCTGAGGTTCGTCGGCTGCTCTAAGGCATTGGTTCTAAACTAGAACAAGGAGAAATACCTCTGCGTCGAGTCAAGAGTGAGTCTCTGCTTCAAACAGAGGCGTTTAAGTATCAAGGATCTTGTTCACAAGTTATGGTAGGATGGAGCAGGAGTAAAAAAAAATGGACCAAACCAAAGAGTGCTCATCTTAGACTTTATAAAACCTTGATGTTATATTTTGTAAATCTAACCTTGTCATTTGCTAAAATTACAGCAAGTAAAAAAAGAGTGCTTTGCAATTTTATTTATAATCTTTGTCAGAACCTGATGTTGATAGTGTATATTTATTTTCTTTTATAAATACAGTTTTGTCCACTTTGTCACCACTTGTGTCCAGGCCAGTACATCCACTCTGGGCTCTCCTGTGGGGACAGCGGGGGACTTGCTGCACAGAACCACAGCTAAGACCATGAAGGTTCTGACCACGACTGGAATGACCACCAAAGCCGTGCTGTCTGCAGTCAGTGACCACCGCTGGTTGAAGGAGTCACTCAACTACCTTCGCCCGCTGCACGTAAGTGCATACTGGCTGTCTGATAGAGGATTAAACAGACGACGGCACATTAATTCAGAAGTGTACTCTTAAATTTAACTTGTAGGTCATACAATCTGTATGTGTTTTAATGTGCATGTACATGAAAAGACATAGATGGTGTCGGTAGGTCTGTGCCGTCTGTTTCTTTCACACTCTCAGACTTCTTCCAGAACAGCCAATCCAGAGTTCTGTATTGCATAATTAATTGACACTCCTGTTGAATATTTCAGTATACCTGGTGGTAGCTGGGATGGCAGGTGGGCACCCTGATACATTGGGGGTGGGGGTGTTGGGTATAAGAGTTGTCATGAGTTTCTTGAGAAAGAGAATATGTGAGGACTTCTAGCTGTATAAAAGAGCCGGATGATGTTGCTGAGGGCATGTTGTAAAAATTTAATGATGTTTTGATGGCTCCTCAGGGTCACGATGCAGGAGCCACCAGCCAGGAAGGGGCGCGTGGAAACTCCAACCTGGAGCGCCAAGGCTGCAGCCCCTTTTATCAGGAGCTCATCGAGGATCCCCACGTAGACCCGGTGAGTGGCTTTAAGACCAGGCTGTGTCATAACTCATTATTCTGTACCTCAGGCCATTTTCTTAAATTGCAGAAAATGCCCCAGTGAACTTGTGTCTCGGAGCATTTAATTTGATATGCCCCCCTCCCCTTCCATGACTTGTGCATTCCATCAAAAACAGTGTTGAGACAAAATGAATATTGATTTCAGACTAAGTAATTATAATGCCAAAAGCACTTTGCAAGCACCGACATTACTAAGGAAGAAACATAATTTCAAGACTGATGGGATTAGAGTCAGCAAAATCCAGAATGGCTAAAAAATAAAACATATACTGTATATGTATTAAATAGACTAGGACAAGTACATATGGACAAACCCATAAGTAATAATGTTGGCAGAAGATGTTTTGGAAGTAAAAAATGAGTACAAGTAAGAAAAGGGATAATTTGACCTTTATACTGAGAAAATGGTCTGCCTTTGTTAAAATGAGGCTTTTTACTCAAATACACAAATCATATGGAGAGCTAAAAGAGTGGACACAAGGAGTAACAGAAAAGGCCAATATGTCTTCTGTCATGACATTTTAATAGGACTGTGATCCATCTTCCCCTTCCATCTAACAATAATTGCTCTCTGTGTCTATCTGTCAGTGTCTAATCAATGGAATTATTGTTGTTTTTTTAATCATACAAGTTTGCAGTGAATGAAAAAGACAAGGAAGAAACAGAGATTTGGCTAGAGAGTTAAAGATGGATGGAAAATGCAGTGTTAAAGCTCAAAGGCCAATGAGAGGAGGTCCTTCACTGTTCATTTGTATAGTATAAATTGGCAAGTCACAGCAGAAGTCGTCTCAGGACGCTGTACAAAAGCATTCACATACATCATAAATGCTAATTAGTTAAAAGTTATCTATCTAAGGAAGTCAGCAAATGACGTTAAATGTCCACTTTGTTGCAGTCTCCCATATTGAGCAAGCACAAAGGCAACAGTAGAATGGAAAAACTAACAGGAAGAAACCTCCAGCAGAACCAGGCTTAGGACGAGCGGCCATCTGCTTCAATCAGCTGTGTTTGAGAGGACAGGAAGGAGAGACAAACACAGAATGGCAGGTCCAGGTGTAATTTCTATTGGAAGAAAGACAAAAATCCATGCCAAGGATATAAATACAGTAGCTAGAAAGTTCCTGGAGACACTTTGACAAGGGACTACCACGTGGCAGCCGTTTTAAAAATTTAGACAAGAAAAAATGCCAATGGTTTGATATATAATATATAAACAGGTATGCGTATCTTAAAAGATGTGGTGGTAGGAAGAGTTTTTGAGATTTCTTGCGAGCTCGCCACTCGAAGTCACGCGACCTCACTATGTTAGAGGCTGTGAAGAGTTCCATCAAGCTTTTTATATTGGAAAAATTGTGTCTTTGTTTGCAAATTGCATCCCATGTTAACTAGAAATGCCATTAAAAGTAATAGCACACATCATGGTGCCAAGCCACTTATTTTGATATAACACTTGTGGGGGTACACATTGTGGCTCAGGCCACATTAAAGCTGATAGAAGAGCAAGACCCTTTTTCAGGTGTATAATAGGTGGCTGCCTTACTAGGCAGCCCCCAGTTACCAATACAAACACGTAGAGTAGAGCAAGTAAAGACAGCAGCAGAGTGAGGAAATGTTGTCAATTTGTCCTCCAGTAGTCTAAGCCTATAGTAGCAAAACTAAGGGACAGCTCAGGAACCACAAGTTGACCCTAACTAAAGGATTTATCAAAAAGGAAAGACACTCCTCAGACACGAGAGGCAGCAGCAGTCCTACAACACTTCCATGCTTGTTGTTGAAAAGCCTAGTTTGTCTCTGAACTTCATTTACCTCATCCCAACTGTCTTTGCACCATGGGAATGGAAATGCTCAGTCGTCTTAATCACGTCTATTTGTGCTTTGTTTTGATTTTTCTGTTCTGCTCTCCGTACTTTGGGAATTTCCTTTTCATAATGATAAGTACTTCATCACACTCTGTTCTTTGTTGTTGTTTTTAGACTCAAGATGTTTATTCGTCATACAGAGAAATGCCCAAGGAAAACTTCGCCGAGGTTTTGTTGAGGACGGGAAAGTTGGCTGAGGCAAAAACTGAGGGTGAAACCCTGTTTCCTGCTACAGAGGGTAAGAACATAGGATCGGTTGACATACATGGCACATACAGCTGCTTATTAAAAAAAATGTTGCTTCTTTATTAAGAAGTCCCTAAAATGTAATATGCACCACATCTTCATTGTAGAATGTTTTATATCTATAGTTGCACACCATGCTGTGTTTTAAATATTCATGATATCAAGAATCATTATTTCACACTAGCACTCAGCCTATTGAGAAGATTGAAGTGTTTCTCATTTTATTTATTTTATGTGTTCACATTATTTGGTTTTGTGTTGCTTTTTCTTTGCATTAACTCAAGGTCTAATTAACTGAAACAAACAGTTGTTTTAATGTTTTTTTTTTTTAATATTTGGTATTCTTTATAATATATATGTTGTAATGTATCTATTGATTTGCTTGACACACGAGAGTTACAGTTTACAATTCATACCGAATGAACATGTTTATTTATTTATTTATTTTTTTTTCAATTATTCATTTTGAATTTTCTTATATATATTTTTTTCTTTTGGATGAAGAGGCTTCATCCTTTAGTGCTTTTTGTTTATAACTGGGGACTGCCTAGTAAGGCAGTACCTATTATTATCCACATGACAAAGGTTTCTTAACTTTATATCTTACTCTTCCGTCAACTTTAATGCGGCTCGAACCGTAACCCCCACAAATGTTATATCAAAAGGACCTGCTTGGCACCATGATGTGTGCTATTACTTTTATTGGTGTTTTGAGTTACCATGGCGGCGTCGTTTGCAAACAAAGACGGCAATTTTATTAGTAATTTTTCGTAGACTCTGGTTGAAACAAATATCCAAGATGGCCACCTGAACTAAAAAAGACAAATGCTGTAAATCAGCCATTTTTAGCAATATTAAGCTGAAATTTGGTGTGGTAGGGAGTGGTGCTGCAGAGTTTAGAGAAGGTGGGTCTGTGATGGGAAGATCGCCGGTTCAAGTCCCGGTACTGACAACATCAAAATGTGGGTGGAAAAGGTGAAAGACCCACACCTGGCTCCTGAGCAAGGCCCTTAACCCCAAAAACAGATCTTGCTTGAAAATGAGTTCTCATGGCTCAGTGAGACTACTTGTATAAAGGGTAAATGGAAAAAAAAAAAAAAAAAACCTCCAAGTACCGATAATATCAAAATGTGGGTGGGCTTGGTGAAGCACCCACACCTGCCTCCACCCTCATTTGCCCCTCTCTGGGCCCTTGAGTAAAGCCCTTAACCCCACCATCTGCTCGTCTGGGCGCACTAGAAGGCTGCTCCCTGCTCCACACAGAGGGCTATGGTAGCTCGGTGGTCTGTAGTTTTGTCAGGCAAAGCATCTGGGGTAAAAATAATTGCCAAATCTTCGTATGACTAAGTTCGCTCTGGTGACCTGAAGAAGCGAGCAACTGAAAGAAGAAGAAAGAAAAAAAAAAAAAAAGCTGAAATGTGGTGTGGTAGTAGCTGGGACCAATACCCAATAAATAATGAATTTGAAAAAAAGTCAAGATGACCACCAAAGCTCAATTTAAATGGCCTTAACTCAGCCATTTTTACACATATTGAGCTGAAATTTGATGTGGTTATAGGTGAGAATGTTCCCCATCACACGTGAATCCAAATCAAAAATCCAAGATGACTACCATAGATTAAAAGAATAAATTGCTTTAACTCATTGATATTTTGCCATTTTAAGGTGAAATTTGTTATG
Organism: Hypsolebias martinsi; assembly: GCA_031762355.1. NCBI lineage: Eukaryota > Metazoa > Chordata > Actinopteri > Cyprinodontiformes > Rivulidae > Hypsolebias > Hypsolebias martinsi. The sequence goes on from JARVGQ010000210.1 coordinate 16,393,693, forward strand.
GTGGTAGCTGAGAGTGAAATCAAAAACTTAAAATGGCCGCCACATGGCCGTCCTCGTCAAAGTTTCTCCAGAAACTTTCTAGTTAGAATCGGTGTTTACAGACACCACTTAGCTTTTGCCTATGCTTTTAAAGCCCTTCACATTTTTCTTGGAATTACAATACATATAATAATTTACAGAGATATTGGGGGTGATGGCATATTCACAACTTTTCATGTTCACAAATTGAGAAAATACAACGTGTGGCAGACATGAACCCAACACATTACTAATCCACATTCCTACTGCAGCGTGAAATGGATGAATCAATCACTGCGTCTGGAAACTGTTACTGGTACTATTTGCAGTTAAAGCTGTAATGGTGTATAAAATTTGGTACAGACATCCAACAGTACTTTCCATTTGTAGTTTTGCTCTCTCCTTTACGACAAGACTTGAATTTGATTTGTTCAAAGTATGGCCAAACTTGCTTTAATGTGACTTATAGGAACTGCTTTTGTTAGGGGGAAAAAGTCATGACAGCTTTATGTCAGCAAGGAATATATCTAAGTTTACAAGATACCTTAATCTAAGTTTTTCAAAACACTTATTGCATTTGGTGTTTAAATGTTTGTGTTAAAAGGTATTATAACGGGAAATCTATCACCTATGGACAGGTGATGTGAGGAAAATTCAGGTGTGATGTTTAGAGAAGATGTTTGATTGTAGCAGATGCAAAATAAGCCACAGTGCACCATTCTTGTTTTTGTTTGGAAGCATTTTTTAATGAGACAGCAGGCTCTTTCATTGCAGTTTTATTGTCATAGGCTTCTGCCAAAATAAGTTTTGAAAAACAGCATTTTCTTCAACTTGGATTAAAGTGAGCTGTTTTTCACACTACTTTTAAATGGCTTTAGCTCTGCCATTTTTACAAATATAGAGCTGAAATTTGGTGAGGTTGTAGCTGAAAAAGCTTCCTATCACATACTGAATCCAAATCAAAAATCCAAGATGGCCACCTTAGCTATAAAGGAAAAAATATAAGAACTCAGCCATTTCTAGAGCTATCCGGCTGAAATTTAGTATAGTGGTATCTGAGAACGATCCCCAACACATAGTACAGTCAAATCAACAATTTAAATTGGTTAGCAGCCTGGCAGTTCCAGCCAACTTTTCCCCAAGAACTTTCTAGTTCTTACTTTCTGACCTAAAGAGTTACTACCACTGCAGATTGATTTAGAGAATTGGTGACTAACTGGTAACACAAAGGCATATGTTGGTTTATACTAATAAAAGTGTACAGCCTTTGCTCTAAGGAGGGTTTTGTGTTCTAAAAAGGGTTGTCTGTAGTTTTCTTTAGGAGCCAAGACAGTTTTGCTTTCTTTTAAATTCAGGCAAAGTTCCTATTAGATCCACCAAAGGTCATCTGGATGGTTTCCTTTTTTGCTGCAATGTTTTGTCCTTCTTCCGAAGGACTTCTTAAATTTGAGGAGCCACCAACAAACTGTGTCCCACCACAAACAGCACACTTCCATAGTGGGGAAATAAAACTATTCCTATTAGATAATTCCAGCTTGCAGTTATAATAAAACCTGCAGTCTAAATTGTGAACACGTTACAAGCTATCTGTATCTTTGTGCTTGTGTTTGTTCTCTTGTCTGTTTCTAGTATAAGTGTACAAAAGTACAGCGGTGGGATGTAATGAAGTACAAGTACGTCATACAAGTACTTCGTACAAGTACTTTGTTACTGTACTTAAGTACTTTTTTCCTGTATCTATACTTAAACAGAGTTAAACATGGGCACTTTTGACTTTTACTGCACTACATTTTCCATTAAGTATCTGTACACTACATTTCTATAATGCGTTGCGTTACACGTTACTTTCACATTGCATTTTTTTTAACTTGTGCGTTAGTTTGAAAGTAACCAATTGCAAGAGGGGATATGGTCCATTGAATCACTGCAAAGTGGGCAGGTGACATTAGGCCCACCTTCATGAAGAGCTAGACCAATGACGTATATTCTAGTATAAACGTCATTGAGCTGGACTCACCCACAGCATCACTAACACACCCAACATGGATTCCACCGTGGAGAGTCAACCAGAAGATACGCGTCACCCATGGCCTTATTGAAATATTATTGAAATATTATTGAAAGACTATTCAGTACAGCAGGACAGATTCTCGCTCCCAAAAGAGCCAGACTGGACTCAAAAAACGTTGAAAACCAACTTCTTCTGAACTTGAACAAGAAATTCTTGCTGCAACATTAAAATGTGTCAGTTCATGGGATGTTAGGAGACAAGAGATGTCTCTAAATATCTTGACACTCGGGTCCAAGTTCTGTGTCCACTTTGCAGAGGTCTAATGTTTCCAGCAGCCAGTGGAGGATCCTGGTCCTCATTATCCCTGAGAGGAGGCGTCAGCTGCACCTCAACACTTTAAATCATTTCAGTTTAACAGCAGGAGGAGGAGAAGTTCATCTGACAGGAAGAGAGGTAGATGTGTGCAGGTCTGTCTCGTAAAAATCACTGACCGTGTTATTCAACCATGGAGGGAAAACGTTTCTTTTCCCTCCAACACATCAAAACCTTCAAAGTCTCCAAACCGTCAGGCTGACTTTTAATGAACGGAGCGAGGAGTCCGGTTTGGTCCCGGGTTGAGCTCCTGTTCAGTTTAACAACACGAGATGAACGGTAATAAAACTGCAGCTCATTTCACACTGAGTTGGTCTGAAGTGGAGCAGTAAACATCTCTGAGCCGTGAGGAAGAGGAGGATGAGACGATAAACACCATGGGACACCCCGAGTCCTGGCTTTTCTCCCCATTATCAAAACATAAACTAAAGATTCTGCAGTTTAATTAACATAAACTACAAAAGGGTGAGAACATTTTTGAGAACAAACTTTCATGAAATGTTTCAGGGATGAAGGTCCGGTTCGGTGGCCTTAGGGTTCTGTCTCTATCTGCACATAATGTTCTGTTTGTGTCATCGGGCTGTGATCTCCGGCTCTCATGGAGCGGTTCTCAGCTGGGATGAGGGTCAGAACCTCCAAATCTGAGGCCGTGGTCCTCAGTCAGTAAAGGGTGGACTGTCCTGTCCGGGTCGAGGTTCTGCCTCCAGCAAAGGAATTCAATTATCTCAAGGTTTTGTTCACAGTGAGGGAAGAATCAAGGTCAAGGTTTACTTTGTCAAACAAAATTGTGTGCACAGGGTCCCAGTTACATCCAACAAAAATATGAATGGAAAACCAGTAATAATGAGAAACAACAATGAGTCCAGCTACAGGCAGGAGGTGGAACATCTGGAGAGCTGGTGCAGGAAGAACAAAAAGACGGGCTCAACTCGAATTCCCCAGGAGGAGATGGAGCTCCTGGGTTCCTCTCTTAGACCAGTACCCTCTGTGACCCACCTCCCGTTAAGAGGTTAAAAATGGAGACAACAACTGGATATTTATGTCTGTGAGTCAAAAATCAGTGATTCCACAGAGAAGATCTGCAGCGAACCTTTGAAAAGTCCTTTACTGGGAAGAGAGATGCTGAATGAACCAGGTAAAAACCTTCTGCCAACAGAAGCTTGGAATAGATAACAGCTGATAACGGGCGTTCTGTGCTCAGAATTACAAACTATTACACGATATGTTGAGGATAAAACTATTTATTCATAAAAGACGAATAAATAAAACGATGGTTTCTGATGAGTTCAGACTCTTAACTGTCAATCGAAGCAGAGTTTCAGTCTTCTGTTAGTCTGAGCTCCAACAGAGGAGGTATTTTTCAGCAGACCCCCTGAAGGTCAAAGGTCAAGCTAACAGCAGGTGTAAGGTTGCGGCGGCCTCAGGCTCCAGTTGACTCGACACAAGCTTTTCTTTTGTTCACAAAGACGCTGAGGTGAAACCAGGCCAGAGGGCGACCTGCTCCACATCTAAATCTGTAACTGAAGACGACCTGCAGATCCAAAACCTTTATTTAAAACACATGAAGCGCGACGCTGGGGGGGGGGGGGGGGGTGCTCAAGCCCTGCAGTGAGGAG
>JARVGQ010000210.1:16412453-16426342 GCA_031762355.1 Hypsolebias martinsi
TGCCTCAAGTGGAGGAGTTCAAGTATCTCAGGGTTTTGTTCATGAGTGAGGGAAGAATGGAGCATGAGATTGACAGACGGATTGGTGCAGTGTCTGCAGTATTGTGGACTCTGTACCGTGCTGTACCGTTGTGGTGAAGATGGAGCTGAGCTGTAAGGCAAAGCTCCCTGTTTATCTGTCAGTCTACGTTCCTACCCTCACCTATGGTCATGAACTCTGGGTAGTGACCGAAAGAATGAGACTGTGGATACAGGCAGTTGAAATGAGTTTCCTCCACAGGGTAGCTGGACTCTCCCTTAGAGATAGGGTGAGAAGTTCGGTTATCCGGGACATTCAGAGTAGAACCACTGCTCCTCCACATCGAGAGGGACCAGGTGAGGTGGTTTGGGCATCTGGTAAGGATGCTCCTCCCTGGACACCTCCCTAGGGAGGTGCTTCAGGCATGTTCACTTGGAAGGAGAGTTTGGGGAAGACCCAGGATACGCTAGAGAGACTATGTCTCTCGTTTGGTCTGAGACTGCTTTGGAATCCTCCCAGAAGAACTGGAAGAGGTGGCTGTGGAAAGATGTCTGGGCCTCCGTGCTCAAGCTGCTACCCCCACAACCCAATTTCAGAACAAGCGGAAGATGATGGATGGATGTTTACATATTTATAAAAACTACTTTTAATCTACAAATAACTATGGCATCTGTCTGGTGGTGAACATCCTTTTAAAGAAACTTGTTTATAACGATGACCTCAAAATTTAGATTAGGATGGTGAGACAACTCTGACAAATGAACAAAAACGTGCAGAGGCGTATTATTCACCTTTTTTTTTTTAATAACTAAAACATTAATCTCTGAAAAACATACAGTGTGGAATAAACCTATTCAAGATTGGACCTTAGATAAATAAACACTAACACCAATAATAAATAAACACCAACAAACACTTTTGCAAAAAATTAAAAAACAAGTTTAATTAATGTGTTAAAGTGGAATTGTTTTTAATGAGTTGAAATAAAAATTCAAAGGTTGCATTTATTCAACTTTAACCTATAAAAGCTATAGGTGACAAACTTTACTGATAATTATTTGGATTAAAACAATTATAACTTTTTATATTATTTGTGTTCTGAAAGACTGATAGACTAATTCAAAGTGGTATGTTCTAACAACTGTTAGATATATCAGAGGGAAAAAAATACAAGAAAATAGTGTGGATGTCAAAGTAGCTTTTCATGACAGAAAGTCAGGTTCAAGACCCTGATAGAGCGAATAAAAACTAAATAAAAAAAATATGGTGGCTCATATCTTCATTATGATTTCTTTGTTTATTGGAGTTATTAGTAAAGTCACAGTAATTTGTGACACTTTTTTGTTGCAGTCACAAAATTGTGTCACAAAATAAAAAAGAGTATTAGAGCATAAATTACAATATAAGATGTTCGCACACTTGCTATTATACTCAAATATCTGGTTAACTATAAATTGGGTTTCACTTTTTCATTAACTTATTCAGATAAGAATTTCTGAGTGCTAAACAAATTTCCTAACGGGTACATGCAATAACGCGTCTACATAACATCAACCACTGAGACATTAGTTTAATTTTGAGAGATCAGAATAAATTTTACCCTCCTATTTGTCACAGCTGGTTTATTAATGTCAATTTCTTTTGAATTATTTTCAACTGCTACTTACTCAGTCATTTAACCTTTATTTATACAGGTTAGTCCCATTGAGCCTCGGGGACTCATTTACAAGAGAGACCTGAACTTTAGCAAAGAGTGATGTCAACAGTGGACAAACAACGACAACAATAGACTATCATAAAGGATGCGTACAAATGTATTTATTTTGTTTTGTTAAAATAATTTTGTCATTAAAATTATATGAAATTTTAAAGGGAGATTGTAATTTTGTTTTCAGTACAGTATTGGCAAAGCTAGCCATTGGGAAACTCATGTTGAAAATAATGCTGATACTATATTCTGTCTTGTAAATATTACGGGAGTTGAGGCCCCACCATTTTTAAAACCTAGCAACGCCTCTGCACGGATTTGTTTTGCTAATTTCTGACAGAGGGGCACTTGCAGTGACGTAATCATGCCCCTCCCACGCTGGCTCCTGTGTCTTGCAGTTTCTCAAACAGCAAACAGAGCACGGCAGTGGGTGCACTGACTGGCAGCCGAAGCAGGCTCCAAAGGCAGTCATGGCGGCGCCGTTAGCCCACTTCGATGAGGACTGGCAGGATTTTAACGAATTCAAGCCGTCCTCGGAGTCAGCCGAACAGCTGGACCAGCTGAATTCGAATGTAAGCGATCCGTCGGGCCTAGACGACTTGTCCGACCTGGACAACAGTTTCTCGGGGGAGATCTGCAGCTTCAAGTCGATGGAGGACCTGGTCCACGACTTCGACGAAAAGCTGACAGTGTGTTTCCGAAACTACAACACTACGACAGAAAACATAGCTCCCGTTAAACCCATCACGGAGGATAACTTCTTAAAAGACGACGAGTGAGTTTGAATGTTACGCGAGTTTCGTTTAAATGAACTTTAAATCTGTCGGCTAGCTAGCCTTTAGCCTCAGAAGCTAACCTCATAGTCAGTGTGAGGGAATCTCAGCTGCCTTCAGAGTCCAACAGTTATGACTATATTATAACATAATATGATTAAATGTGGACAAATTACAGTTGTGCTTACAAATTTAATTTGTATTTACATCTAATTTAACCATATATTTTGCTTTACTAATTTGAAGAGTACAGTCTGTGCGTCTAGACCAACTATTACTACATTACAACCCCTTAAGAAACGTTGTTTTATCATTATTATTGACTTAAATTTGAGAGAACATGTCAAAGAGTAAGTGTGCCATATGTCAGCCACATATTTCATAAAGGTTGATCTGTCTGCATATTTTCTTGCTGTTGTTTTCTCAGTCGGAGGTCCTCAGCATTTGTTGGCTAAATGTCAGAGCTATACATTCACATTCACTCCAAAGCACAGACAGAAATGTCACTTTTACAGCATTGCCTCCCGCATGAAGCACCCTTCTCTTGCCCTTTACATCTAATATGAGTTTGATCTGACCTCATGATGTGTGCAAGTTGATCACACCACTTAACAACTTCATCAGAAGACCAGAGGAACAATGGTTTCAGTATGAACTTGGCAATCTAGGATGCTAGTTTTAGATGATAACATATTTTACTCTTTAATTTGCACTTAAAACAAAGATGCAAATTATATTTGTAGCTCCTTATTACAGTATGATTATTTGTAATAATGGTCAAATTATTGTCACAGGTTACATTAAAAAATGACAATCCTGCTTAAACTTCAGATGTGATTGTATTTAGTTTTTATTTGGTTGTAAAGACCCGTAGCTGTGAAATGAATTAAGTGTGCTGACAAACATAAATTTTATCAGGTTATGTTATACTGACAGTCATGATTTCTTGTTGCGAACAAAGCCTGCTTGTTGACTTAAAATAGTGCCGAGTGTAAAATTTCCAATGCTTTGTGAAGGAAAAGATAAACACCACAAGTACTGTAAGTGAGCACATTATCTGAATTATTTAATCTCCTTAGACATTTTAAAAATAATTCTCAATTCACTTTCCAAAAGTTCTTGAATGGCACATATTATGGAGCCAACAGTTTTATTTTTATATTGATAATCTAAAATTGGCATTACTTCCATATAAATATCCTTTTTTGTTTGTTTGTTTTGCTTCCATATTAAACTTTTTTTTGGGTTAAATTATTACCCAGTGATTGACTTACTAGCGTCCTTCACAAAACATTTCCATGATGTATTGGCAAAGATGAGCCACTTTTCAAAGATTCTGATTTGATATTTTATGCTGCTAACAATGTCCACCTCCAAACTTTTGCCAGGATTTGCCTGGTTAAATAAAGAGTAATAAATAAAATATAAAAAAAATTAAATAAATGGTTGTTAGGTTATACCTTTTAGAAATTAAAACCTTTTAGCGAAAGCTTGGATGTTGAGTAAAATGCAAGAAAAGCAACAACAAGGCATTGATTTGTACATTTCATAAATTCATAATTTTATTCACAGTGGAACTTAGTAAACATGGGAAGAGTCAGTGTGGAGATGGGCCATTCAAATTCTTTCTAATGTTTTGTTTAGGATTTTTTTAATGGCATACAGCAATATCACTTAATGGGCAGTTTTTCAGAAACTGATGAACCTCTGCCCATCTTTACTTCTAAAAGATTGAGGAGCATTTTGCAACTAATGTGGTTATTTAACAACAGGGCAGGTGAAGCTGAAGCTTTCTGATGCAAAGATAGGCGGAGGTTTTTTATTTTTTTTACTTTTATTTTATTTTATTTTTTTAGATGTGTTGCTGCCATAACATTTAAAATGAACATTTTTGTTTATGGTACAATTTGTTAGTTTAAACTTTGTTTACTATGTTCCATTGTGAATAAAATTGTGGTTATAAGGTTTGCAAAACATTGCATTTTATTTTTATTTACATTTTGCACAACATTCCAGTTTGTGTTGTACAATGAAATGGACAGAAAGTGTTTTATGAAAAAAATGTGCAGAACAAGTGTTTGATTAACAGAGAAGGTAACTGATTATATCTTGGTCGATGAACTCATTGAAGCCCGTCTTAGTTGTTACTTCAATATGGCACGACAAGTGCTACATGCATTAGCTGCATACATTATCCTGGTTTTAGTGAAAAGAAGTTGAGGGAATTGTTCTCGGTTAAAGATTGAGAGAAATGTAATTTGGTGAGACTGGTCACACAGAAAAATCTAAACGTTGTGGAGAGAAACTGCATGAAACAAAGGAAATATTAGGGCAGCAGCCTGCTGAAGCTCAGTCATTTCTGGATGGCTGCACTTGAGCAGAACGTGCCCTGCTGCCTAACAAGTTCCCTTTTTGCAACATCAAGACCGAGATAAAGTGAAGAGTGACAAGGATGAAGTTCATGTTTGTGCAATTTAGCTAGAGGAGATAAAAAGAAGTCAAATGCTTATGTTAAAGCTGAGTCATGGGGTGTTACGCATGTCTGCATAAATATATTCAGCGTTGAAGTAGAAAATGGGATGGCTGTCTCAGAGACTAGTCCTGTTTTTAAACGCAAACACGCTTTTTGACACTAACGCTGATGGCACGTTTTGGCTGGCGTTCACGTGGCCGAGACACTGCTGGTGCTCAGAGCAGAAGAAATGTTTTCATGCCAGGCTTTGCCCTATTTAAACCAACCCAACAACTCACAGAGCAGCGCGTGAACACTTCAGGGAACACTTCATGTTATATAAACACTGGTCTGTGTGTGTGGGAGAGAGGAAAATGTAGAGACACTGTGACACATGGGATCTCAGCACCCTTTCTCGAGCACCCGTAGGCAAGGTCTCCAAAACACCCATTTGACTTTACATCCTTAACCGTTTCATAGAGAAATCTAAAATGTCTAATTGTCCACATTGTTTCGAGTCTTTTAAATCTGTTACCAACGTATGTTTTGGAAAATAAAAAATAAGTTTCTGAGGGAAATTGTTGTGTTTAACAGACTCTGCACCACCATCTGGGTCCCATGTGTTTGTCTGCCAAGTTGCGCACAGCAGAACGTTGTAAACATGCGACAGTCTGTTAGTATAACATTCAACAGGGGGTTTAAATCAGCTAACATAATCAGCAAACACACAAACAGCTCTAGTGGTCAGAACACACGGTGTACAGAGAGCAGTCAGAATGTTCGAGCTGCAACGTACGTCTTCCTGCTGATGTCTAAAGAAACGCGTTTGTTAGCGGCAGGAACGCGGTGAGGGGGCGGTCAGAGAGAGCAGAGAACATCGTCGCCACGTAATGTTGTGTCATGGTGGAAAGAGAAGGAAACATGGTTTGTCAGATGATCAGCAGATGAAAACTTTTGTTTTTACTCATGATTTTGTTCTGTTTTCTTCATGCGTTCCTCCAGGGTGTGGAACGCTCTGACTAACAACTACGGCAACGTGATGCCCGTGGACTGGAAGACTTCTTACACTCGCTCCCTGCACCTGCCCGCCCTCAAACTCGCTGAGCACGAGGTACCACAGACAGGCCCCTGCATACACAGCCCCTTGTCATATTACTGTACGAACAAGTAAGAGCAGAAACGGCACTAAAACAAAAAGACTCCAACAAAACAAATTAAAAACTGGATTAGATTTTAATTAATTTGTTTTAAATGTAAAATATGAGAATTCATCTGCTATTACTGCTGCTGCTTAGTGAGATTGTAATATTCATAATCTAACAAAGTAATGTATTGCTATTTACTAGTGTGGGGGGTTCATTGCAGACTTGAGTGGCTTTTGTTCACACCTGTCAGGTGAATGCTCAAATGTTGATGATTTGTGGGTAAAGTCTGCAACTTCCTGCCAACAGGCAGTAATAGAACCAACACAAGCCTGGATGTTGCCCTCAGGTATAATAAAAGTGAACACCTGGTTGTACGATGTGTTTGCTGCCTTTAGGGAGAACAGTGGCACATCTTCTGCCTTTATCACTGCAGAATTGGTCTGAGCAAGAAGCTAGTTCCCAGCTATGAGCCCAGTTAGAGTTAAATGTTACCAAATGTGTACAGTTAGAACAGTGGTGTACATCCTGCAGCTCAGGGGCCACATGCAGCTTGTTGGTTCCTCTGCAGCGACTCTTTGTTGCTTTGACCAAAAACATCATACAAATATATTAAACTTAGAACCTAAATAGGAAACACTAATTGTAGCAGTCATGATGCATGCTCAATAATCCAGGTAGATAAATGTAACAAGTTGAGTCAGGTCCTCTGGACAGGTTAGACAGCTGAATGGTTAACTCACTCAGAGGACCTGACTCAACCTTGTTAGATTTATTGTAGCAGTTCTCTTCTTGAATTTTCTGCAATATGTGATTTTTCTTAACAGAATAATATATAAAAAAAAAAGAAAGAAAAGGGGGGTGGGGGCGCATGTCAATCAGTTTGTCCTAATCGTTTATTAGTCTGTTTACAACATTAATATTCTAACTTCCAGCAATACACTGTAGTCTTTTTCTGAACTTCATTAGAAATTTTAATGTTTTTAACATGGTAAAACCACACAAAGTACAGTTTTACACACGTAATATAGTACGTTACAAGTTAATGGGATCAGGCATTCTAGTTAAATAGGGCTAGTCATTCTGAGAACAATGAGAATTACCGTTTTTTTCGGACTATAAGGCGCACCTGATTATAAGGTGCATTAAGCGAAACAAAACAGATAAATCAAAGTTTATTCAAGTCATTCACATTAACCACATAAAATTGGTTTGAGGTCAGTAAGCACAACCAGAGTTAATACATAAGGTGCACCGGGTTATAAGGCTCACTGTCGATTTTTGAGAAAATTAAAGGATTTTCAGTGTGCCGTATAGTTAAAAAAATACGGTAAAGGTAAAGGCTTGTCTTAGATAGCAAAAAACATCAACTTACAAAGAATTTCAGAAAATGAAGGTATCTGTTAATAAGAGAATTCAGTCAATCACAATGAAATATCCAACAAACTGTCCTAATTTGTATGATTACTTGAGTATTTTACTGGGTTGTATATTACCAATGTGGGGTCCTTCCATTTTCCACAAACATAAGGACTTCAGGTTATAACAAAGGAGGTAATTTTTTTTCACTCATAAGAGTTTGGTGTTTCCCTTTGCCCTAATATATAAACATACTGATAAATGTCAACAATTTTAAATCTTTATTTTCAGACTGTGGCAAACTATTTTCATGTAGTATTTATATAACATTTAATATTAAGTTGGTTTATTTCATATTTTATGTTATTTTAAACTTCAAGTAGATTTTTGCCACTCTGGACATTTTTTTATTTAGTGGGGAACTTGCAGCTCGTTGCAAACGGTTATTTCAAAACGTTAACTTTAAGCCAGTGATGGATGCTGGTTCTCTTCTAGTCCGTCTACAGAAAACAACTGATTCTGTCCATTTGGGGATGACAGCGTCTGTCTGTCACCTTGTAGCAACATGTGGCAGAGCAGGTCTGTGCTTATGAAAACAAAAAAACAAATGAACTCTCTTCCATCTCACCTTAAAGGCATTTAAGCCACAGGGAAGATTTGACACCAAAGAATTTCAAAGGTTTGGACACCAAGACTTTTTAAGTCTCATAAATATGTTTAAAACCAGAAACCGGCTCATTTTATGTGCAGTATCCAGTCTATTTATGGTATTTATGTATAAAACTGCAGTTTTACTGTCTGCCTAGAACTGCTTGTCACATTGGTGCTTTTTCACATCATGTGGTTTTAGGAGATTTCTAAAAAATATTTTGCAACAATTTCAACAATTTAAAGGTGTGTTTGCACTGCAGCACATGCTTCCTGCCCTCCTTCAACCCTTCCAACTCTGATGGCCTCTAAATTACCACGATAAGTTAAAATTGTGGTAATCTGGTCACTTTGAAGTTTGTGTCTTCTTGGCCTGGTAATTGTTGCCTCTGTCTCTGTTTTCCAAAGGGACAGAACGTGGACAACCAGTCTTTAGATCTGTCAGATGACGACGAGGAGCTGAGGGAACAACTGGACATGCACTCGATCATCGTGTCGTGCATCAATGACGAGCCCCTCTTCACCGCTGAGCAGGTGAGTGAGACAAAGTCAGCCAGTCACTTCTAAACTGGGCCGTGTCCTAACATCTGTGATGCAAACCTGTCTGCAATTTTGTTCCAATTTAATGAACAACAGTTACCGTTACACAAAACCAGCTTTAACGTGACGTTTACATCAGACAGAAACAAACAGCTTTAGTAAGAAATCTAACCTGACTTTAACCTTGAAGTAGGTTAAAGTGGCATCATTAATAATATTAAAATAACTTTGTTTCAGGCTATAAATATCCACGCCAAACATGTTTTTGAGCACGCTTCTTTCTTTTTGGTCGCGTAAGGTCATTGAGGAAATAGAAGAGATGATGCAGGAGTCTCCTGACGACGACGAGAGTCCCTCGCAGTCCGACTTGTCCGTGTTGTCTCAGGACCTCGGTGCTTTGAAACGCTCCGGCTCCAACACGAGCTGTGAGGAACGTGAGTGTCGCCACACACACAAACACACAGCAGAAACATTCCTATCTCGTGTGGAATGATCTAAGATAAGGAGATAAATTATTATGGGGCACACTGTCCAGTACGAGATGCACTGAGCACGTGCGCACATGTGATCATGTTCTTATATAATCTGTCACAAATGGTGAATGTGTTGTCCCAAACGTTACGTAACCGTCTTGAAATAACTAGCTTAAAAAAATGTCTAAAGTTAGTTTGGTATGTTTACACAAATATTTTGTGACATTTTTGTAACATTGTCAGAACATTCATTCTCCTTCATGCCTCCTTATCTGGTCCCCAGGTTTGCGTCAGATGTCGATGTCAGAGCTCAACCAGACTCTGGATGAAGTGGAAGCAGCCATCCGCCGCTACAGCGAGGAGCTGATCAGGGCTCTGGCTCTGAGAGACGAGCTGGACTTTGAAAAGGAGGTAAGAAGCTCTGCGATGTTCCTGGGGCGTAAAGCAACCGCTCGCACGTCGTTTAGTGTCAGCAGCCTTCTGTCAGACAGAGAGAGGTCAGTAAATAACCAGCAGCTTCATTTTTACTCTGTCATTTTTCTTTAAGTTGCTTTGACAGGATCTAAAAATATCATGTGTCCATGTTGTTGTACTGGATATTCACACTAAATACTGATACTCAGAGAAAAATACTCGACAAGGTATTACTGGGGAAAACATAACAAGTGCCGGCCATTTATTATTATTATTTTTTTTTAATGTAAATAAACATGCCCTCATGCTTTCAACCATAGTGTGTTTAGTTGAAATTTACACCAAAAAAAAAAGTTTTGTACAAAGATGTCATGTAATTTTAATGAACTTATAGCCTTGGCTGCAATTATTAAACATTTTGTTTTATGTTTCAAGAAAATATAGTGAAGTTCAGCCTTATGTGGAGGAAAAACATGTTGAATGTCTTTTATTTAAAAATCTGAAATAAAAAATATTTTTATCATTTTTTTTTAAAGTAAAAATAGCTGTTTGACGAAACATTTATCACTAATACACACACACACACACACACACACACACACACACACACACACACACACACACACACACACACACACACACACACACATGTATATGTATAATTGTTAAAAGCTAATAAACATATTAGTAATAAGTTACATTTTAAAATATCAGTATCATGTAAAATGTTCCACATTACATGCTGTCACTAATAGTCAGATGTTTGCTTCATTTTATAAACACTAACATGTGACTCCTGGATGAATCACAGGTTGTCCTTCATAGAATGAGTGGAGTTTTTAAATCTATTCTTTTTTCCCGGTCTGATTTACTGTCTAAAAGTCTGTTGATGCAACTTAATAAAAGATTTTAGGTCAATTTATTGTCATCAGCTCTGCGGTCCTAAAAAACCTGCAAAGACCAAAAGAAGTTTTTGTCAACCTGCAGGTGAAGAACAGCTTCATCTCGCTGCTGATTGATGTGCAGAACAAACAGAAGGAGCACCGAGAGCTGCTCCGCAAGAAGAAGAAAATCCGAAGTACGACTTCGACAGGGCCCAACGGTCAGAGGACGGGCAGCACCCACGTACCAGGCACGGTGAGCTGAACGACACAGCTGAGTGCATGACTGTGTTGATACAACACCACTGAACACCAAGATACACCCTGGTCATACTCACACCAGAGGTTTGTCCAAGACTTTTTCCTTCTTTTCTTAGTCAATCTCATTTTTCCTCCTTCCTTTCACTCCTTATAGCAGCTCCTCACTCTGGAGGGACTCTCCAATGTCATTCAAAATGGCCTCCGTCAAACTTTTGGCTACCCAGGAGGGGACAAACAGGTGGCCCTGCTCTTTCTTCACCCTGCAGATTTGTTTCTGTGCCGCTTCTCTTTCTTTCCACCGGCATGCTCGTTTCTTTTTCCACAACCTCCGTCTGCGCTGCTCAGCATCATTTGTTGCTCCTTTGATTGACTTCTACAAACTTTCTCCATCTTTTTCATCAATAACTTATTTTCTTATTTCTGTGTCACTTGTCTTTTTAAGTTTACAGTGTCTCCTGTCATTATCTTGTTTGTTTTTCGTTGTAAGCTAAGATGATTTTGTAGCTTTCTGTTTCACATCAGTAAACGTTTCTTCTGAACAGCAGCCAAGCAGCTGCAGACAAACATCTCCTCAGGTCTTTGAGTTCATGAGATCTCCAAGACCCTGCATGTTTTATAACCTTGTCACAGTGATGGCACTTTTTGTTTTTAAGTTTTGTTATAAAGTTACATCAGAAGTAAGTTAATGCAAACAATTAATGTACTTTGTTTTTTCTGCTCAGTACCTGACCACAGTCATCCCGTATGAAAAGAAATCAGGCTCTCCGTCTGTAGAAGACCTCCAAATCCTGACAAAGAGTGAGTCTGATTAGTGACACTATTTAATAATGCTTGGTTGGAAGTGCTCCAAGCTGAAGCGTGCATTGTGCTGTGCTGTAAAATCACAACAAGCTTCTTTCGTCTCTCCAGTCCTCCACGCCATGAGGGACGACAGCGAGAAGGTACCCGCCCTCCTGACAGACTACATCCTCAAAGGTAAAACACTCCCCGGTTTTCTGACGACATTCACTCCACGGTCGCTCCCTGTCCACCCAAAATACAAACAGCTTCAAATACTTTTTAAACATGCTTGGATGATCTATTGTTCAACCAGATGTTGCTTTAAATTTAATTGTATATCCACAAAACCCAAAGGCTAATTAGCATATAAAGTAGGGATGCACAATATTATCGGCATGGTATTTGTTTCGGCCGATATTAGCGATAAAGTTAAATATCGGAAATTGGCCATTCCATCAAAATAACTCATCAATATAAAAGATGCTGTTTTCATTGTACTTATATATACCGTAAAAGGCACTGTTTTTATATGACAACCCAGTGACAAGGAGATCTGAGTTGATCATTAAATTGTATAACGATGTATTGGGCTTCTGTTTTAAGTTCATTTTTAATTTAAAAAATTGTCAAGTATATACATATATTAATGCACCACTAATGTGCTTTTCACTTGTCGCTTGTGAACAGGTTAAGTTTAGATTTGTGAACATTTACAAACTTGCACTGTTTGAGTGTTGTCATTGGGTTAGAGAGAGTAAATGTCATGAATACATTTGACATTAAACATAATCCAAGTTGAAGCATTGCATCATTTTCAGCTCCTTTTTGACACCTGCATTTAGTAGCAGGTCAAATTGACAAAGACCATGCAGAATAATGTAGTACAGTATTTTAATCCCACAGAAGATAAAACTATGCAGTCTCTGTAATTAGGTCTGTGGGGGACGTCTGTATCGGTATTGATATTGATTATTGGCCAAATAAGTTTTAACATACAGTATTGGCATATCGGGTATCGGTCAAAAATCCAAAATTGTGCATCACTAATATAAACTACTGCTAATGAAAAGTCCATTTAATACTAACGTGCAGTTTTTTAATATAGTTGCAAAGATTTTAATCAGACGTTTTTAAGCATTTTTCATACAGCAGGACTTGATACAAAGTGACTTGCAGCAGATAAAAATAAACAAACCCACGACTACTGAGCAAAATAAGAAAAATGAAGAATGATGGGCTTAAATAGAGACTGAAATGATGATACACCACGGACATGAGAATTTTAAGAGTTTGAATTAATAAACTTTACCTCTAAAATCTTGAAGAGTGCACAAAACAAAACATTAGAATAACATAAAAGGAAAACCTACCTTTTCTTTAAGAAAAATAAATATGTATCATTTTTTTTTTTTTTTTTAATATGTATCATTGTATAAAAGTAGATTATTGACGTGAATAAATGGTTTTAACAATCAAAACTGAGAGTGCACTAAAACCACAAGTTTTCTTTTAAACACCACAACTCCAGCGTTCCTCAGATTTTCAGGAAGGCCACGGTGACTCCTTGTTTTGGGTTTTATTTCCAACTTTGAATAAAATTCAGAAAACTTTTTCCTGAGGGCCTGAGAGATCAAACTAAAGTCCAGTAAACAGGTTAGACTTGGACAACAAAAAACAATAAAGAAGCCTCTGGATCAACTCTAAAACATACCTGTCTGCACTGCAGGGACTTTAAACTGGACCTGGTGTGAGCTCTTCTTCTGGTCCTGGTCCAGTATTTACTGCGTTTGTGCTAACGGGTGATTCTAAGTGAAAATGTGATGTTTTTTACAATCATGTAAACTCACAGCCATGTAAGATACACATTCTTTTTAACTCTTCTTTATTCCTGATTTAAATACTGTACTGTATATGTATAAATAGTGGTGATTTCTTACAGAATGGTGTAAGGAATGTAAAATGATCTTTAAAGCAGCCTTTAATTGTTGCTTTTTGAGCCCTAATCCCTTGTAAAGTGTGTGTTTGTTTCCATACAGGATTTACTACATGTCCTGTCAATATTGTAGTACTACACAGAACTATAGCAACAATAAAGTAAAAACTACTTGAGGAAATCTCTTTTGGAAAACAGAGGAATCTTTGTCCGAGCAGGAACGCATTCATGGTTGATCATTTGAGCAGATTTGACAGGATAGGTTGTCGCATGGGGGAGAAATCAACAACTTTATAAAAATGTAATGTTTCAGCTGCGTCAGATTCGCTTCCACCACGTTGAAAATAGGACTGGGCGATATCCCGATATTTTTAAAATAGCGAGATTATTATTATTTTTTATATATACAAAGTAAATTGAGACTACAGGTTATCCTCGAGTTCCGGCGGTCGCGAGTTACGGCGTTTCGGATTTACGAACGGCACCTGAACGCACCATATGACGTCA
>JARVGQ010000210.1:16666402-16677505 GCA_031762355.1 Hypsolebias martinsi
GAGGGTTCCAGAGCGTTGTCTTGCTAACTGAGCTAAACCCTGGAAAGTGTTCACATATTCCAATGAGGATTTCCTGGTGTCTTTGAAAGAGGAAACCACAAATCATACTTGGATATCTGGATTTCCCATCTGGAAGCAAAAAAGAGTTTGATTACTCACAGGAAAAAATAAGACACATTTCAGGGTTGTTTTTTTTTTGCTCAAAATCCTTGTTAGTTGTTTGGTACTGCTCTGAGTAGGGCTTCAAAACATTCTTTAGGTTTATATTTTGGACATTTTGTTCAAGGGACCAATTAATAAGGTATTCATTCATCATATTTTGACAAAATGCAATTGTAAAAAAATAACGAATGCACCATAGATGCTTACTGTATTTCTCAACACTGTGACTTAATCCTCAGTTCGACATGACAGGTTACAGATATTAAAGATGCAATCTGTTTACAAAGCTCAGAAAGTCAAATAATGCAGAGATGATCCACATTTTTTTTATATTTTTATACCAACACATGTTGCTTGTAAATACTGTACCTGCATGTCGTCCCATTCAGGCGACACAGTTGCGTGCAGTTATGGTACATTCAGTGTGACGATCCTCTTGGGTTTGTAGAGGAAAGTTCAGATGGTTTGAGTGGAAGTATCCAGCAGATCCAGAGGGGCTGTGTGAGTGTTGAAGTGAGTCAGGTGAATTTTCAGAAGATTTTTCGAATATTTGAGCAGAACTTGTCAGCGCCTGTGTGTTCATGAAAATAGTAAAACCTCCTACAGCCAAAGGCTCCCCTCTTCTCCCCATGAATGGTGAACCTGCTCTCCTTGAATAAAATCAATCACATCAGGCTGGCGGCTACGATCTCTTTCTCTCTCTCACACACACACACGCTCCTCATACACATACTGTATGACACTCACGTTCCTAATGCAATTTTTATCTGGACTGACTGGTTAGCGTCAACACGTTAAGTTTTAAATGAATGTATATAACTCCTGCACCCTTCTCAGTCACTTTGTTCCATATGAACCCAATCTCCACCTCTATTTCGCTTTCCTTTTCATGTTTCTCCTCCTTCGTCTTGCTCTCTAACCTCCCCATCCATTCTGTTCCTCCTTCCAGCTGAGCGTCCAAGCAAGGTTGGAGGTGATAAAGCGAGCCACCAAAGCCCTGCGCCAGCTGGGTGAGAAGAGCAGGAAGAGAGGAGGTGATGTCTGTGGCGAGCAGGAAGGGACGAACCCAGCAGGAGCGACTTTTGATGAGGCTGTCGCGCACCTGCAGCAATCTCAGGCCCACCTGCACACTCTGAGTCATGAATTTATTCTGTCGCTCAGAGACAGCCAGCAGGTAGGCCGCATCTGTCAAACATTTCCGCCATTTTCTTTTTGAGAGGGAACAATCCTCTGTGCGTGAATGTGTGCCGTATTAAACAGGTCATACAAAGCTAAATAAAAATCTGCATATTGCTTATTAGGTATATATGTGAACATACCAAATATATAATTTTTAAATACTGGCTTGACTTTCACAGTTTTACTAGCACTTTTACAAAAGTAGCCTACTTTTACAAAAGATGAGCAAAAATGCACAATACGTTTTTTTGGGGAGGGGTTTTTAAGTATAAACATATATATTTACATCCTGATGCATGCTCAGTAATCCAGTTAGATAAATCTAACAAGGTCGGGACGGATTCTTCTTTGTTGAAACGGTTTTGTCTTTCGTCCAAAAAAAACTTCTTCAGTCTGAGGTCCTGCAACAAACTCGGTCTTATAAACAGCACCTTCTCATAGTGGATCAACCAGTTTGCTGGTGACAGCCAAATCTAGTTGTTCACATGTAAAAGGAGGACCATCAGCATAAAACTTGATCATTAGGACCCTGATGGCTGCTTGCTGTTTACCAAGGGCTGATACTAGCAATAACAGCATTGTAAGAGGGGGACAGTTGAACCCGGAGGCCTCCACCTCTGTTTAATGATGGACGGTTTAGATACATATATTTACCTTTTATTTTTGCTTCTGGAAAATGATTTTATGCTCACATTTTATTTAAATGCATGCCTGATATGTGCACCCCAAATTGATGCAAAATTCAAAACAATTTACTTTTTTAAAAATTGTTGTTTTTATTAACTAGCTGAAAGGAAATCCCTTAAAATATTATTAAAATTATGCCAGGATGTTGTTGTTACTGTTAATATTTTTAGTCATTAAAATGTTTAAAAGTAAAAATAAAACTAAACTGAAAACATCAACGTTCTTGCTCAATAATCCTGATAGAAAATCCAACAAAGTTCAGTCAGGTCATCTGGAATTTTATTTATTTATTTATTTATTTTTTTTTTGAGACGTTTCATCCTTCATCCAAAGGACTTCATCAGTCCGAGGAGCCACAACAAACTTGAGTCCCACAAGCAGCACACTCACATAGTCGACCAACCATCAAAGTGACATTTGATGTTTTGAACCACTTTGGCTATGGCTGTCTCAGAGGAGTTGACGGGGGAGAAGGCGGGTCCCAGAAATCATCTTATCACGAGCAAACTGGTTGGTCTACTATCTGAGTGTGCTGCTTGTGGGACTCAGCTTGTTGTGGCTCCTCGGACTGATGAAGTCCTTTGGATAAAGAACAAAACATCTCAACAACAATAAAAAAAAATTTAAAAAGCAAGAAACCGTCCAAGAGGCTCAACCCTTTAAAGCATGTAACATTTGGAAATATAAATGAAAACTTTTAAGTTTTGCATGTGATCATAAGCCTTCAGATACTATTTTACACAAATGTGTTTTACCAAATGTTTTGTGATTTAATGTTTTCATAAGAAAGCTAGCCCAAATTTGATTACATTTTAATTTAACAGCGATGCTGTTTTGTTCTATAGTGCCAGTTAACATCATATGACATATCAGCAAAAACAAACAGGTACGTACAGTCCTCCAAAGGATGGCCATAGTGCACAAAGCTGCTACTAATTAGCACAGCCCTCTTATTCTTATTGAGAAAAAGTATTTTTGCTTGGATGAGAAAAGGGAAGAAAGTCAACAGTCAAATTCAGGTTCAGTGTTTTTACACACTGTCCAGTTACTGTAAAATGCAATGCAACCACATTCAGTATTAAAAATGCACATTAGTAAAGTATTGTTCATAGAAACCAAGTTTACACTGAATCTTTTTTCACTTCGATGTAGTTCCCTATTTCTAGAACTCCTTTTTAACAGGAAGAAACTCCCAGCAGAACCAGGCTCAGCATGTGTGGCCATCTGCCTTGACTGGGTGGTGTTTGACAAGACAGGACAGAGACACAATCTAACACTGAAGCAGTCGCTTAGGTTTACTTTTTATTGAAAGAGAAACAGAGAACACAAGGGTTACAGTAGTACTTAATACTTGCAAATACAAACGTGGAGAGTAGAGATATTAATGACAGCAGAGTGAAGAAATATAGTCAGTTTGTCCTTCAGCAGCCCAAACCTATGGCAAAATAACTAAAGCGATAGATCAGATTCACCCAAGCCAGACTGAACTACAGGATTTATTAAAATAGATTAAATTTTTAAACCTAATCTTAAAGTTGACAGAGTGTCTTTGAAACTGCTTCCAAAAGTGAGAGGCCCAATAACTAAGAAAGTAGAAACCACAAGATTTTCATTGAAAAGTAAAAAAGTTAACACCTAAATCTAAATTTCTTTTCACATCTCCGATAGAACACACCACAGCAAGAACATTTCCTACAGATGTAAATTATAGTGCAAGAACGTTCATTTTATATAGTGGAGTCCATCCAGCAAAATTCTTTTTTTTTTCATGTAGCCTTTTAGAGTTTGTAGACATTTTTATTTTTTTATTTTTTTGCAAAAAGATTCACCTGCAATAACGTTAATAAACTAAACTACGTAGTTCTCAAAAGTTCATATATTTTGGACTTATCCGTTTTATGGATGAATTTTCCAAATATGCAGAATTGAAAGAGATTTAAAAAAAAGATCAGTTTAAATTGATAATGTTGAGAGACAGTATCGTTGTTTGACACCTAAATGGAAAGAAAAATAATATCAAGTGATAAAGTATTTAATCTTTTCCACAGTCACAGCTTGTTAAATATTAAGCAGAATGAAATGATTCAAAAACAGAATTATCGTAGACCATTGTGAATATTTAGCCCTAAAAACTCCAAAAAAAAACCTACAAATTATGAAATTTGTAATTATTATGTGCTAAATATAAATGGATAAATAGACTGGATAAATGGGTTAAAAATAAAATCATCTCTTCAGTTAAAAACAATCAGCTCACTAAAATGTTTGAATATAAAATAATAGTTTAATGAAGCATCAGACATCTTGACCGCCAGTCTCAACATCTTGTCCCCCCCCCCCCCCCCCCCCCCCCCCCACACACACACACACACACATACATTTCTCTCTCAGGTCACCTTTACTTGGACATTTACCAGTAGATGGTGTGTTAGTGAGGTTACTATATTTGTGGTTTTATATTTCTGGGCTGGTTCTGCTCTGCTGAGCTATCTCCAGTCTCAGTGGGACCAGTCAAGGGTATATTGTAAATCTATCTGGATGCTGTTGAAACTGAGCCCCGTCGTTTGGGACGGATACGTTATGTGCGCTTTATACTGCATCTCATTAAGCAAAGTCACACCAACTTGGCCCACTTTAGCCTCACTATGTCTGCCTGTGCTGTACGTGCATGCATGTGTGTGCATGAGAACATAAAACCAACTGCATGCTATGCGACCATGAGACTGTCATGAAAACTACCTCAATAATCATAAAGTACAAGTTGGTGATATTTAGTCTTAACTGTGTCTAAAAGCACATATCCCTCATAAATGAAAAAAAAAACCTTGTTCAGAGCTTCAAGGGCTCTCATGTGTGCACATCCTCACACAGCGGCGTCTCTACATCCTTAATAATGAAACTTTACTTGACTAAGGGATTGCATCTTTAGAGGATGATAAAAAGGGATACAGAAAGCAGCAAAGGACAGATGTGTAGAGAAAGATGGATAGACGGAGCTCTGCAGGTTCTTCTCAGCTACGCTCAGATCATTTATCAACTGTACATGACCAGTTGCTGCTTTAGCTGCACTGACCTGCCATGAAAACAACACATTGTTCACAGTAAAATTTGCATAAGATGCAGTTGTGTTTTTCAAACAAGCTCAGTGTTCAGTTCTGATACCTGCATAATAATTTGCTCGATACTCTTAAAACCATGAAATTTAGTTAAAGGAGTGACGTACAATACTATTACTGTATAGGCCTTGCATTTCTTATTTTTCCAAGCTGTAAAACTAAAATGGCACACTAACTGGTGCAAAAAGTTCCTTGCGTTGCACCCAGACCAGCCAGGAGATACTGGCCTAACTGTACACAACATTTTTTTTTTGTAAAAATATATGATTCTACGCCCATTTTACAAGTCCAAACTACAGCCTCGGCTTGTTCTCTGTAAAAGCTGTGTTTTTTCAAGAAAAGCCGACTGCTGCTCTGTGATTCTTAATGTCCTGGGAGTTGGAGCAGAAAGTGATAAACTGAAAGCTTAGTTTTATTGCTCATTCACTTGGCGACATGTCCACTGTACATAATTGGCATATTACCAAAATTGCTTCGTTTTTTTATCGGCCACTCATTCTCAACTGAATTGCCAATGCTGCCATGAACATCAGAGATCACCATGAAGCCCGTTGATTAAAAAAAAAAAACTCCGGTCAGACACTTTAGCGTCCAAAGACTCTTCTGAAGTTCAGGACCAACACATGTGCTTGATGTAATGCCCACAATGTCTGTGTTATGGTCAAAGCGTATGGGCACAAATTCTGGTCATAAATACTTTACACTTGTAAAAAAGATTTGTAGCCTTGTAAAAAATTATGTATTTGAGAAAAAAACAAACAAAAAAAAACACAAGTTACAAATCATTTTTACAGTGTTCTGTTTACAGAAGCAAATCCAAAAACTATGTGTAGCTCTCCTCCTGTGAGTTTCATTTTACAAGTACGAATTTTGACCTGAATTTTCCTCCTCTCAGCTCATTGGTCAATGTCATGTCAATCAAATTTAACAATCCAATCAGAGAACAGATGGGTTTGGCTGTCCATAGACATACGGTATACAGGTAGATGCCTCGTTGAGTGGGCTGGCTCGCTGCAGTACGTCAGAGTGTCCGCCATATTGAATGTGGCAGATCTGCCGGTCAACAAATACAAGGAAATGGACTGAGCTTCATAAAGCACCGTTCTACAAAGTGTTTTAATTTGATGCCTGTCATTCACAAACTAATGAATTTGGAAAACAAACAGGCACCAAAGACATGTACACATCCATCTTTCTCTACACAAAAAAAAACGTTTTATCGAGAATTTCCTGCTGCTGCTGTAGATTTTTTTTTTAAGTTACAAATCTTTTTTACACGTGCAACATACTGGAGTTTGTGCCCATGAAAGCACAACCAGTGTACACTTTTGTTGATTGTATTCTATTTTTTTTTTACTTGGCAGCAACTTCCATGAACAATAATTGAGTCATTGGAATGTCCGTTTGTATTCCAAAGTCAAATAAAAAAGGAAAAGCAAAGTTCTGTCATGTACGAAAGATTTTCGATCAATCCTGTTACGCAAGCTAAAAAGTTAAAGCTAAAGATATGACTTTTTAAACAGGTGTGGGTGAAATGATGTTTGCAACATTGTGTTATTAATTTTTTCCTTTTTTTTAATTATTATTATTATTTTTAACAGATTTTTTTTAAGCCAAGCTCTAACTTTATTGTGCGGTACTTTGTAAGAACTATGCTTTTTTATGTTTTTGTTTTACAGGAGCAGCTACAGAGATACAGTCAACTTTATGATTTGTCGCGTTCCGAAAGGCTAAAGATTTGCGAGTTGGCGGTCGCCATGACAACCGACGGACGGCCTCTGGCTCAGATTAAAGAGCTCCTTAGTGTTGCAGTTGGACCCCTACGCCTGTCAGTCAAAACGGTGCTTCAGGAGGCGGTGAAGAGAGTTGTGGATGCTCTCAGGTATCTCACAACCTCGGCCTCCATTTCTGCATTTTTCACTCATTTTTCACAAAACTTACAAAACATAAAAACGTGGTTTAAACCCATTTTCATATTTGCATTAAAAAAAAACGTCTTATCGAGAATTTCCTGCTGCTGCTGTAATTTCTTCATTGACTGCCATTCAATCTGTAATTAAATTAATTTATGCATATTTTATAACATAGGAACAATGGCACAGTGAGGCCCAGCTGGGCACGAAACGTAGCTCTGAATCGTTCAAAGAAATAAATATAGTTTGTACAATTCTTGCTGACTTTTTACATTTTTTTTTTAAATCTTTCATTAAAGACTGGAAGCAGTTGGGAGCAGCTTGATTCGTGTTCATTGATGGGCTGAAAAATAAACCTAGCTTGGCATTTAATGCTCAGTTGTCAACTTATTTGTGGAAATGGATCAATTTATGTAAACAATTTTGTCGTTGGGGTTTTATGAAAAAAAAAAAAAAAAAAAAAAAACTTCCTGACATTCAGCTTTTTAACTCAAGAACTGTAAGCACTTTATAAAAAGAAGTGTTAACAAAGTGAATAGTCCGACACTGAAAACAAGTCCATTGCCAATAATCTGTTTTAATTTTTGTGGCACTTTGTGGAAAAAGTCACATTTTCAGAATGTTAAATTTGAATAGTAATTGCTTTTGCACTTTCTGTCGCACCTCTACGAGAAAAGTTCACCCATATACCTTTATTATTTATTTTGTCCTTATTTTCTAAATCTCCTTTGGTTGAAGTCCTTCCTCGCCGTTCCTAGATGTCTAAATGAGGCTGGATAAGTGAACTCAACGCGCAGCTGAATGTTAATCAAACTGGAAGCTGTGTGTGAGTTTTCTTTAATTGCCTGACAACCTCATGGTGACAGAAGGACCTTTCTTCTCAGAAACACATTTTGCGCATTCACATTTCAAAATGCAATTAGAAACCCACATTTACAAAAGCACTACTGCCTTTATTTCAATGCAAACTTAATACACAGAAATGACATTGTTGGTTGTAAAAATATATTAACTCACTGTAATTCAACTCAGAAGGTTAGATGTTTTGACACAAAAGTCTTTCTGATCATTTTTTAAATGAAAATAGACAGAATGATTGTGTTATTATTGCAGTGAAGCTTTTCTGTCAGAGGTTTTTCAGATATAACATATTATTTTTGCATATCGCTCAATTGTTTTTACTGGCAGGAGGAAAAAAAATCAAGGTGTCGAGTAAATCTCTTTAGTCTTTATCCATTTTTAAATTCATTATAACTGCTTGTCAAACATTATTATCATCAACATGCGCCATTTTCACAATTGTCTTGTTCGATTATGCACGTTTTGTACAGAAAAATGCTTATTTTAAGACCTGTATACAAATGAATAACAGGCTTTCAATCAGGCCACCTAAACAAACCACCTACAACCGGATGTTTGCTGGAGGTTGTCGGTGAACCTACGGTATATTGGTCTGATTTGGGCTTAGCCTGCTGTTGGGGGAATAACAGTCAAAAGAAATGCCTGAAGAGTTGAACTGAATGCACAGAAGCTGTTTGTGGGAGTCGGCATTGAAAAGGAAGGAGATGATTCATGCTGACATGCCTGCAGAGCTGCTCGTTTTAAGAGCCATGGCAAATACATGGATATTGTATGACTCAGCGAGTGGTCATTACTGAGGTTAGTGGAGGAAAAAACAATGAAGTAAACAGATTTTTCCTTGTTGCTATGGCTCAGAACGAAGGCAGCTGTATTGTTGTCCTTTTTTAGCCCTGAGAACCTGTCTTGCCATAACACTGATGGAACAATGAGCTGGGTTTTACACACACAGCTAGATACCACCGGGCCATCTGATTGGCTTGATAAATGAGCACCAATCACCTTGATTATATTCCTGCCTCATTTCCTGCTTTTTTATGGCTACTCAATGGTGCAGAGTGCAGATTAATGGCACTTGCATTACCACACCAGCAGAAAATAATCGCTCACGTGCACACACCACCACTGATTTGTATTTGTGCAAACTCTATGTAATAAACACCCCCCCCCCACCACCACACACACACACAAATGTTAACTTAAATGTACACTCGTTTTTTATTTTTCTCAGATTCATTATCTTCCTATAATTAATTCAGCCTGATACAGCTGTTCCCCTCCACACACACACACACATGTTCTTGTAAACATATGGTTTGGGGACTTTGCATTGACTTCCATTCATTTTCAATAACCTAACCCTGATCCTTTACCTAAACCTAACCATTACTAGTACATGCCTAACCCTAACCCATCTGCAATCCACACCTTGGTCCTAAACCTAACCCCTAACCCCCAACGAAACTTATCCTTATGGGGAGGAGTTGATTCCCACACTGCATGATTTTTTGTAAAATTGGTCCCTACAAGGTAACCTGAAACAAAAACTCACGCACATGCACTCACACACACTTCATGTATGTGTGTGTTCTTGATGAGCATAAAGCCACACACACCATTCTTTTCTGTGTTTTCTCTGGGAGTTTTCTTTCTCACGAGCACTTCTTTGTCCTCTTGCTCGTTATAAATGTCTGCCCATTATGCGCCGACACGTCCAGCGTGCGCGTCCATGGTCGTAGGGTTTTCTTGAAGCATTGTGTCCGGCAGGTATGAATGAGCCAGTCTTGTGTTTGGCTCTTTCCGTGTGCTGCAGTGAGCCTCGCGCTAATGGCCGTCTTTTGTATCCGTCACAGCCGCTCTGTGTTTGTGGGTGTTTTGAGGAGCATATGTAAATGGTAAAATGCAGCAGAGAAATTGCTGCGTCATCGTTTTTCATTTTGCAGAGTCATTTTTTGTTGTGTGCTGTACATGCGTCGTGCACGTCCGTGGACTGAGGCATGTGTTCTTGTTTGTGTGTGTATGGAGTCCAGCAGCAGTACAGAGTTGAGTCGGGGGGAATCACAGGTGTTTTCCTTTTTGGTGAAAAATAGACCTGCGACATATAGAGTGAACACACACTTGGAAGCAGCAGTAGGAAGTCATAACCTCTCTTAAAAAAATTTTAAAAATAAAAAATTAGTTGGCTTCTTAAGCTACCAAGTGAATCTCATAAAGTATCTGTTTTAACAGCTTTAAAAATGAATAGGTTTTGCTCACATTGCTTTAGAAACTTATACTGAAGACTGAAATAATTATGTTGTAGAACTTCAATTATCAACGTGACTCTTTAAGTTTTACAAAGCTTTGTTAGCTTCAAACGTCCTAATTGCTGGCAGGCACGTTTCTGACCAGCGCTGTCCGCAAGATAAAGGCCTTTGATTTTATTTTAATGTTTTTCTCCTCAGTTGTTGTCCTTTGACATTGTGGTAATTAGAAAATTTTATCCTAATTAGTGCTCTGCGTAAAGTGATTGTTTTGATGTGTTTTTTGTTTGTTTTCAGTGGAGATGCAGGTGCTGTGACAAATTACCCACAACCCCTTGGGGTTCTGGAGGCCGTGGTGACTTCTGTGCATAACAATGTGCAAAGTGGGTAGGTTGCGTTTGTCCCCTCATACATTCGCAAACAGTAGCATACTTTTCTCTACCTGTTTTTGAATATTGTTTTATCTGAATTCCCAAACGGTCATAGATGAAATAAATTACAATTTACACAAAATCAGGTTAAAAAAAAAGCAAGCTGTTAAATATTGTTTTTTTGTCATCCAATCAGTCATCCTTTTATTATCTTTACCCTCTTCGTCCTTTTTTTCCGAGAGGTGGATTACGCTCACAAATCCATCACATGGTTACAAAGAGACGACTGTTCACTGTCTCACCCACACCTAGAAACAATTTAGATTTACTAATTAGCCTAACATGCATGTTTTTGGTTTGTGGGAGGAAATGGGTATACAGAGAGAAAACCTAGGCATGTGTAGAGAGAACATTACTAAATGTATTATACAAACCGGATTCCAAAAAAGTTGGGACACTAAACAAATGATGAATAAAAACTGAATGCAATGATGTGAAGGTGCCAACATCTAATATTTTATTCAGAATAGAACACAAATCACAGATCAAAAGTTTAAACTGAGAGAATGTATCA
>JARVGQ010000210.1:16910400-16924397 GCA_031762355.1 Hypsolebias martinsi
TAAGTGCTTGGTAAAACAGGTACCGTACATGTATATGGTACGGTAATTACGTACGTTCCGACTTACGTCGAAAATCGTTTTACGCCGCCGCGTAGGAACGGATCTACGTCATAAGTCGAGGATTACCTGTATTAATATAGTGTGGGCTAAAATCAGAAATGCACTCTCCAAGTGTAACTGTGAACTCAGCAGTGCCCAAATAAGTTCAGTGCAAGGAACACTGTTAAGCACAGCAGAGGTCATATTATGCTCTGGAGCCTGCAGCCACATTTGTGGAATATCGAAAAAAAAGAAACCTACATTAAGATCTATCATAAACTTACGTCATGAGCCAAGCATTTCAAACTTGTGACCTTGATAATAGCATATTCATTGCACAATCAGAGACCGAGAGCATCTACATTTGACTTTGTCTGCCTCCATCCTTGGTTCTGTGGGGTGGTCATAATGCTGTGAGCCTCGGTTAATGTGGTAACCCCTGAACAGGCAAAGCAGCTTACACTCTATTAAACTGTCCTTCACATGGGAACAGGATGAGAATTACTATATTAAAGTGCTTTGCTAATGACCACTAATCTCCTCCTACTGAGACAAAAGTGTGAAATGGAGAGGAAGCATCGATGAGGAAACCGATCTCTGAAATGTGAAGAAAGATAAATGGGAAGTTTAAAAAAAATAAGCGGAAAAAATGTGATTCAGAGGGTATTTACATTTTAATGTCTGATTCTCATTGACCTCTCATGCTCGTTTTCCTGACAGGTCTTCTCCTTCCAGCTTTGAGATACAGCCGTCTCACACAAACACACACCTCCCATCATGACTCCTTCTTCGTTTTTTTTTTTCATGCAGAGATTAGAGCGAGAGAAACGAAGTGTGAATGCATTAGTGTCATCATCATCATCAACATCAGGGGACCACAGGCTCCATCTGTCATCATTCTGCGACTGCTAGGCCACTTCTGCACAGGCAAAGCTATTACTCTCTATTATAGACCGCACACATGCTCACAAACACACACACACACTGGGATGGGTAATGATGAGGCGCGTCAATGGTCGCGCTTCAAATCGTATATATATATATATATAATGTTTTTTCATCACTGTTTAAAACTGTATAAATAGATTTCCCTCCCAAAAAAATACATCTCAATTGTGGAAGAACCTTAAGAACTTTTTTTTTTTCCACACAAAAACGCTGAAATAAAATTGTTTTCTCTCTGCGAGCTCACAAAGTTATTGTTATCAGTTGGATGGTGAAAAATCTACACACTCAAGGATGACAATGAGGGTGAAATGGGATAGAAAAGGCACAGAGGAGAAGATGAGAGTGCGAGCAGCACGAAGAGATTTTTCAACAACCAGTGGGATCAATAGTTCTCCATTCGTCGTTTTATTGGAGCCGCTCAGAAACAATCTTCTGTTAGACCTCACCCAGGCAGGAATAAAATCTTTTTGCTCTCTTTTACTCGGGCTTTAGTCTGACTCTCCCTCAGAGGTCGCAGGTGTAAAATTGTTAAAGGCTGGTTAAAGTGATTGCTACCGATATTTTTCTATATGAAAGGAATGGACTGTACTCGTATGGCCTCTTTCTATCTAATCAAGAAACTCAAAGTGATTTACAAAACATTCTGTGCCCTCATCTACCACTCTACTGGAGCTCTGCAAATATATTTCAACAAATAATTCGAAAGAGACTAATCACTGCTTTAGATCCGATCATAAGGATTCATCCTTATGCTCCTTCTCGGGCTTTGAGATCATCAGACCAGCTGTTTTTGTATTCTGTTTCGTGTTCTACACCGTCTTTATAAGTAAAGTTTGAATGAATGTATGAAGGATCAAGAAGTGATTTAAAGATGAAAATGTACCAGTGGAAGAGTCTGCGTGAAGATAATGATGTCCAGTTAACCAGTGAGTACAGGGTGCAGTGGTGGGTACGGTAATTACAGCCAGTTATGGATCTTAGTGCACCGTGATAGACAGCATCCAACATCCAACAGCTGCAACAGGTAATTGTAGCATTTCCAATGCTTCCTATGATGATTTGTTAGTTTTATAAAAAAAAATTTCAATTATTTCTTGTGTTTCAGTGTTTTCAGCTCCCCTGTGTTCTTTCCTGTGTATTCCTGCCCTCTTGTTCCTGTTCCTGCCCCACCCACACTCACCTGTTGTCATTTGTCTCCGTCTCCCTGACAGGTGTTTGAGATCATGCCCTTTACATTCTGTCTTAGTCTGTTCCTCATTTCAGCGCTGCACATTTTTAGATGTGGCCTCGGTCCTCCTCGAGCCCTTGAGTTCTGAGCTGAGAGCTCAAAAAAGGACGGAGGAAGCCCTCCTGAGTTTTGTTGTAAGTGTGCGACTGCCACTTCTATTATTTCACATTTTCTTGTAAATAAAACTGTTTATTTTTAAGAACCTTGACTATAGTATGCATCCTACTGCACTGCCAATCAGTGCATCCATTTGATTTTTACGTAGTTCAGCATTAATGATTGTAAAAATGTTGACAATACTGTCAAAGAACACAAAAGTGTTCTCTTGAACCACTGTGAAATATTTGAGACTGGTGTTGCTTTAAGATAACAGCAATCCACTTAGGTCATGACTCTGCTTGGACTTAACTCATCAGTTCAACGCTATCTTTGAAAATGAGGTCATCCAAAGAGCCATCTACAACAGGTAAGATGTTAACTATTCATAACCTTTTAAAGACCCCTTCTTAAAAATATTCAGACTGTTTAAAATGTGCTTTTTTTATTTACAGAAAAGTGCATAACAAGAAGTACATATCACAAAAGAACAGAAAAAAACTTTTATAAGTGAATGCAACTGAACATCAACTTTGGTCATTCCCAGTCGTCTTTTTGGTTCAACTCTCCTGTACTCTGAGGCTGGTGGGGGTTTGTGAGCATGTGCACAATGCAGCAGGTGATATCTAACACCTGGCGTCAGCTCAGACCAGAGGGCAGACAGCCACCCTGCTGGTCTGAGCTGTGGACAGCCATCTAAAGGTTATCACCACACACACACGCACACACACCCACACTTATACACCTTGTTCCAGCTGGGGAGGGCCACTTTCATACGTACAATTTCTAAACCCGACATACGGAGTGAGACCTGATTAG
The DNA here is from genome assembly GCA_031762355.1 of Hypsolebias martinsi. NCBI lineage: Eukaryota > Metazoa > Chordata > Actinopteri > Cyprinodontiformes > Rivulidae > Hypsolebias > Hypsolebias martinsi. Next base: position 16,913,531 of record JARVGQ010000210.1, read on the forward strand.
ACCTATACCAGCTGTTAGACTGACAGTCCCCCCGTGCCACCCCAACACCTCTCCAGCAGAGATGGCACCAACCTTGAATTGTTGCATATGCAAGAAATGTTCCTACTTTAAATCTCAAGCTTTTATTTATCAATCATATGCTGCAAAATAACTTTTTCACTTTACATTGTTTGCTTATTTTCTGTGGGAAACTCTTTGAACTGCTCTGTGTTGCACTTTTTATTAAGCTGTCTATGGAAGAGTCAACAGTGGGTTTACCGCGTTGCCTAATCAGTTATGTGTATACACAGTATGACTCTGAGTGAAGGCAAACACAACAACACCATTATCTTATTGTGAATGGAGAGAAGCTGCTGATAAGGGAGACCGGTACCAAAGAGACAGCTCATACTGGAACTCAAACATCAAAATTATTATTTTAAACTCTTTTATTTACTTTAGCACCATCCCAAACTTTCTCTAATTTTTAATTTGACCTCGTGTTCTATTTTTTTTTTCCTCATCCTGTTTCTTTGCTCATCTTTTAGTCAGTTGCAGGGGAGCAATTGTCTTATCTGAGATCTTTTGCTTCATAAGAGTTAAAAAAAAAAAATACAAGTAATCTTGGAGGGCTGAGATTTGTCGATATCAGAATATAGTATTTTAATCTTCTTGAGCATATTTTCATGTGCAAGTTTATTTAAATGTAAAACATGTGCTATGAAATATTTGTGAAAGGCAGATCATTATTTATAATAGTAAACCTTAAATGTATAGCAGAGTTTTGAAATTATTTATTTTGTTCAATATTATGGAATAAAATCACCTTCTTTTTTTTCAAATTTCTGCAATTTTCTGATAACTAAGATAAAATTCACAATATATTTAGGTAAAAACACAGTTTTTACAGTTTTTTAAAACACAGTTTTTACCTAAATATATAGTGGAGTTTATCTTATTTATCAATATATTTACAATATATTGATAATTAAGATAAAAAAAATCACAATACAGTATATTTAGGTAAAAACACAGTTGGTGGCTCTCCTTTTAAGTTAAAAATGCTTTGATTAGTCAGTACAAAGCCCATCTTTACTGTGCTTATTATTTCAAGAGATGTTGATTTAGCTGGATTTTTCCACACATTTATGTAAAAAGATTGGATCTACACATAATCTCACCTGTTTCCTTTTATGCAGGTTCTCACTGGGATGTAAAAGCAACCAGACAGCCAAAAACCTTAAAGGATGGGATGTATTGTAACCTCATGTGTGTTCTTTAAGCAGGGATTTGAATCAGTGCAAAGTAGAAAGCCAACAAAGTGATTTAAAATGCTCCGAAATGAAATTTGACCTCATTGTGCTGCTGCATGTGTTGAGTTAAGCCTCTCGTTTACTGGTAGGACAGTTATTTTCTGATATGTCTGAAAGTAATAAAAGCTGTAGCACAACTATCCATAACTTTGATTAATTTCCAGTTAACTTCTTCAGCTTCTCGTGCTTTGGTCCCGAACAGCTAAGACAAATGGGCAGAGGCTTTAAAGAAGCAGAAGCTGTATCTAAACCATGGCGCTGATGTCAAACCCGGGTGTAAAACACTATTCAAACTGAAATAATGTTGAGCCCACTGTCTGAACCTCTATAAAAAATAAAAAAAAACATCAGAGAGGAGCAGAGGATGTTAGAATAACAAGAAACTGTCCATGTCTGTGTGTGTTTTAGCATCTTAAGCCCCACGGCTGGTGCACTAATCTGACCAGTGCTTCCCTCAGCTTTTCTCTTGGCCCACAAACTGAGCAGGAAGAGGTGATGAGCTTACAACGCAGAAGCCACAGGAAACATTTACACGTCATCTCGCAGAGGTACCGAGCTGGAACTTCTCCTGGCTGACCAAATTAAACCCAGAAGTGATTTCTGATCTGCAGGTCGCAGATTAGACGGTTTGTCTGAGTGGATAACGGAAGAGGAGGGAGCCGGATGAAACTTGAACTCAACTTGTTTGTGCCATGACTTGTGCATGTGTGTGTGTGTGTGAGGGAGAAGAAGCGATCAGTGGTGAAAGACAAAGATGGCGGGGGGAGAAGAGTGGTTGCACTGGTGCGTGGCAGGTGGGTTATTACAATAATGAGGATGGATGTGTTTATCATGAGTTGTGTATCTCATTCCAGTCCTTTTCCTCCTCTCTCCATCTTCTTCGCCCTCCTCTTGCTCACTTGAGTAGCTACGTCTGCGTCTGGCAGAGCAGGACCTCAGCTTGACGTCCCTGCCCCGGCTGTTACTGCTCGCCTCAGGAGGATGTGTGTTTTCTCCGTCTTCTGCCCCTCTTCTACCACCACCACCACCAACCTGAAGTCATCCATCCACCTTTGTGGCCAAGGCCAGAGGTAATGGGGTGTTGAATTTTTGCAGGGGGAAAATAGAACAACTCCACAATCCAGTGCTTTCTGAGACAGAGCCCCTAGAGATAACCTTCATTTCCTTTTCTTCTCAATTCCCAAATTGACCTCCTCATCTCTCTCTCTCTCTTTCCTGTTGTTTTTAGCCTCTCTTTCCTAAGAGGCAGATGCTAGAAAAATTCAATTTTCGAGGCAACTTCTTTCATGGCTCCTTGTGCGCATCCATCCATCTGTCCATCCACTCCTCAGTCCCAGACCGATAGATTTCCTCCACAGGTCATCGCACCTGAAGAGGATTACATTTGAGTGACAATAACACATCTAGAAATAGCCCCAGTATATTATAGGAAGGGTTACAGGGGGGTAGATTTTGATTTTATTCATCTGAGCACATTCAAATGTTCCATTCTGGGAATTTAGTGTGAAAGTGTCATGATGTAAAATCAGTCAAAGCTAAAAAAAAAAAAAAAAAAACACATTTTGTGAAGTACTTCTTCTAAAAACTCACAGATTTTGTTTCATTTTCAGACTCATAAGAATCAATCTGACTCAAAGGGTCTGGTAATTTTGCCCTGGATGTGCCGAGCAGATTTAATGATGGCTTGGTTGTTTTGAAAAACGCTGCTAAACTCATTTAAATGAAGTATATGGCAGGGTTTGATGACATGCACTGTAAAAGATGGAGATATCTGAACAGAGAAAGAGAGAATGTGAGGGATCACTTAATGCTCCTAATTAAGTAATGGAGCCTGGCCACATAAAAAAGCATAATCAAAACTTTATCAAACAATACACTGCAAATTCTCTTTCAAACAGCCTTTCACTTGCTTTTTTGTCTGTAGTTTTGTTTTGTCAATGCAAACATGATTTAGCCAGAGACCGACTGTTACATTGTACAAAAGCTTTATTGTTTAACATCGTTGTAAAGTGACAGACTGACAGCAGGTCACTCAGTGCCAGACAGTGTCCTGTTGCATGTTATTATCCATGTCTAACAATGTTAAGTCAAGTCCTCTGCACAGATTCTTCTTTGATGAAATGTTTAGTCTTTTATCCAAAAGACTTCTTCAGTCTGAGGCACTGCAACAAATTCAGTCTTGTAAATAGTGCCTTCTCACAGTGCATCAACCAGTTCAGTGGCTGCGGTGCTGCAACAAACTAACACTGAATAAAAGATGAAACGTTTCAACAAGGAAGAATCCGTCCAGATGACTTGACTTAACCTTGTCAGATAAACCTATTAGCCACCACCAGGGGAAGCTAAGTTTTAACCACTGTCATAAATAAAGATGGATGAAACCACACTAATTTTCACTGCCCTCATACTGCAGCCAAAATGTTTGTTTTCCAGGCGCTGCCATGTTGTATTTTTAGAGCTAGTCTGCACTGGGATTGTGTGGCTGTAAAAATTTCACCTTCAACGCTCCCAATTCACTTACACACTGTCACATTGTCAATCACAGTGCAATATGACATTTTGAATCATACAGCATCAACAAATTAACAAAACAAAAAAGTTCAACGCATGAAAAACTTATTTTCAGTGTATTTTTACTTTTACTGAGAAAAAAATATCCCTTTTGTTTACATTGATGGGCAAGATTTAAAAGTTGTGCTGTTGTCAGCCACTAGGGGGCTTCATGGCTTCAACTTCTGCCTTCTGGTCTTGTGTCTGTAGATATATTTTGATGGTTTTAGCTTTTTTTATTGTTTGTTTTTTAGATTAGAATGTAGACTACATTGCTTAATTCTCTTAGCTAATCATTTCAGGTCTCTTTGCTGGTTTGAAAAATACCTTAAACCCAAATTAAAGAGGTGGTGGCTTCTACTTTATTTTTGTTTCTTTTGGCAATTGGATTTCTGTTGTTCTTACAGTCAGGGAATCTGACAGGACAAAATCCATTCTACATGAAACAGAGTGGTTTTTGTTTCTCAGAAAAAGGTGGGCTAAAGTAGATTAACATTGTTTTAGTTAACTATTTATATGTTTACCAGGGCTTTGGTGGATTATTAGCCTTCTTATCAGTGTGGCACATAGGCCACATTGGAAATGTGCTCTCTCTGTGCACCCCTTTACTATTTTATGACTTTTCTGTGTATGTTTTGAGTTCATTTTCCCTGAGTTGTCTTCCTTATTTCAGGCAATGGGTGTGATCAAACCAAAAAAAAGGCTCTGAAGCACTAATCAGCTTCTGAGTGATATGCTTTGGGCAATCGTTCCACAAAATTGCTGCGCTTTTTTAGAAGATTCAAGAGCCAAAACACACTTGAATGAGTTTCTTGAGAAATTAGTGCATTCTGTTACTGTGCACTCATCAGAGAGGGTTTGGATTACCCTTACGTGAGGCAAGTGGATAATCTCTGGATGAGATGATGCTGCTCATGTGAATACACATGAGGACTGACAGAGTTTTTACTGACTCTAAGCTGGACATGCCTTGAAATAAATGTCATATTATACATATTTAAACAAGATATTATTTTCAAATCATTAAGTTCCGTCATTTGGTAAAAACATTGCAAGCATCTTACAGTTTCCATTATTTCATGATCAAAACCTCTTTTTTTTAATTTTACACACACTCTAAACAAGAAGATATTTATTTAACTGTTTGATATTTGTTGCTGCAAGTGGATCAATAATGCAAGCACTTAGGCTGAGCTATCAGTTTGGAGGTAACATTGGAGTTAAGCATTTTTGACATACCTGTATATTGTAAACATCAACAATGATTAAGATCCCTGTTCGGTTTGATTTTCAGGCATCATAAAGTACATATGTACATATATGGAATGGAGTATAGAAAAAAATCACAGGGTAACATAGAAACGAATGATAAAGACAATCATTTATGCACACAATTACTTTAAATGAAAATTTACAGAAGCCAATTAAACTAAGCTGAATGTTTTCAAACTAAGGGGGAAAGGGAGTAAATTGGAGTATCCCCATGTATCTGTATGGACGGAGTGATCATGTAAACTTTGAGCAGAAAGTCCTCAGCCGGGTGTCAGACAAGGTAACAGTGCCATCAAACTGCATCACTATGAATTCTCTAAATGAAGACATTGCAGACAAAATGTTGGCGTTTAAAGTGATTCAATATATCCAAATAAAATTGCTGGAATGTTTTTGTTTGTGTTTTATGCTGCGCAGCTTCTCTAGACATTGTGGTAATTTCTCATACCGTATGTGTAAGGCTGGCTAAGTTTCTATCTGTCACCACAGTTCAAAATTGGAAACTGCTACCATACGCAAAAGTTGTATTATTTATCATTATTACCTCCACATCTGATAGTAGAAACCACCAGATAAATCCACACCCAGAGAAGTGTTTAAAGAGCAGAATAGAGATTTGTCCTTGGCTTCTTCTTCTTCCCAACGTCCTGGTCACCATGTGTTGAAGGTGTCTTTAAACACAAGCTCTGCAGTGTCTCCTCAAGTGTCATCCACTGCAGCCAATCTGGACGAAGTGGACATCAAAGTGCTGAACTCTTACATATTAAATATCTAGCCACTTGTTCAGATAGATGGATTAACTGTAACCTCCATCACTTGGCTATATATTAAAGGGCCGATCAAATAAGAAGGTAAACATGATGAAAATAAAATTGAAGTTCAATTTTTTTATTTGTTACTCCTGATGAAGTACTAAAGTTTGGCATAAAAATAAGTATTGGATGTCAGAGATTGTGAAGCTAGTTAACTATATTAAAAAAGATGCATTAACTAATGTGAAGATTAATGCACACATTCTACAGTAGAGCCCTCTTTGAAAATCTTTTTAAACTAATCAAAAACTACGATATTTTGCTATCAAAAAAAACAAAGGTTTCATTACATGTGGCTTTATTCAAAGCCTGGTATGATCAGTGTGGTGTGTCAGATCAAGTGTTTGGTTAATACTTGTACCCCCTTGTAGTGATGAATGATGATTGTAGTTCATGAAAACACAAAGCTTTCATTCCAATTGGTTAACAAAAATGGTTCCCCCCTCACCCGTTAGTTGAAACTTATCATTTCAATACTTGCGATGGCCTACTGGTTGTCTTGACAATAAATAAAATACTTAAATCTCATTTTGTTGGTTATTCATGTTTTTTTTTTAAATAATGTTTGGATATTTGTAATAGAAGTATTTCATCGTTGTTTTAAATAAACACTTGTCAGTATACTTTTTATTTATTTATTTATTTATTCATTCATTTCAATTTGTAAAACACAAGAAAATACATGTACAAAACCATCTCAGAGGGAAAAAAAAAATTTAAAATGAAAGGAAGTAGAAGAAGAAACAATCTTATATCTGCCCCTTTTCAAACAAAATCAATTCAAACAATCAATTTTTAAATTTCAGTTTTTAGATGTTAAAAATGTTGCACTGATGGGACAGTGAATGTACTTTTGAATACTGGGGTCATGGTGACTTTATTCATTTTTATTTAGGACAACTATTTTTTATTTTTTTATTTTTTCCACTGAGCTTGGACTTTGTACGTTTTCCCTCTGAAATTGATGTCCACATGTCTGTTGTCAAACTCTACAAGAACTTTCTGGACCTTGGCGCTGGCCTTCTTTTCTTTTTGCTTTTTGGCCTCAACCATGGTTTTAATAGCTTAAAGGGAAGCAAGAAAATAATGAGTATTCTTTTTAACACCAATAATACTTTATCCATGTCACCACATGTACCTTTCTGATAGGGGGAATATGAGTCAGATCCAATTTAGCAACAAAGTCCCTGAAGCCTTTGTCTTTGACTATACTGGCTGTTTGTCTCTAACAGTTATGGAAATCAAATCCTCATCCAGCTCCTCATTTTTACCCACTGGGATTACATTAAGAGATTATACTTTTTTGACATTAAAAGATACAGAATTCAATCAACACGTGCAATGATTGTTCCTGTGTCTTCATTCTGTGATTTGTATTAGCTGAATATAGTATTGTTACTGTTATTATTATCATGGTTTCTTAATAAATATGAAGAATTAAAAAGCACAACTACCTTGGCTGTGAAATTTTCCTCATAATTATCACGGCAAGCATGAAAATACTGCAGCACAGAAGAGATAATGATGTTGTATGCCAGTTCCTTGAAACACAACAGACACCTCACCTTGGAATAGAAAATGACTGCATGTGACTGCAATAAAACAGTAACAACAGCAGTAATAATAACAGTACTAGCAATAATTATTTAAACTTGTATTTGTATTTGTAATGCACTTAACATCTATCATTCTACATGACCAAAAACAATCACAATTTAAAAAAATCAAATAAGAAAAACAATGTAAGAACTGAGAAACTAATGTTGATCTTTTATAAAGCAATTTGCAGAACATTAGTGTATATGTCAGTATATAACTGGCAAAAACTCATATTCAGTGCATATCATTAGGAGAAATCTCCAAGTGTTGGCACACAGGTGAAACCCTTCTTTTTTGCAGGCTCTATGAAAGTCAACTCCTTTGTCAGAAAGTGGTAAAACCAATACAAACACATGCACACAAGTTGTGTGGGGATTCATTTTATAGAAGTTAATGAAGTCTGCCAAAACTCAAATCCCTTTCCAGAACTGGCAAAGCTCCAGACGTCGCCAATGATATCACTCGCCATTAACGACACAAGAACTTCACTGAAAACTTCTGGGGGTTCTCGACACACGCTCCAAAGCTTCGGTACAGGAGTATTCATCACTATCTCCTTGTTCTTCTAGTGATCTTCTGGTGCAGGGGTGCCCACACTTTTTCAGCGTGCAAGCTACTTTTAAAATGACCAAGTCAAAGTGATCTACCTACTACAAGGCCCCATTTACACAAGAACAACCTCCGGAAACGTTAATGTTTTTTCAATGTTTATTGGGGCTAATGTACAAAAAAATGAGCTGATTTACACAAAAACGCTGTAGTTTCCATGTCAGGTTGCCAGATAAGAAATTATGAACTATATCGCTGTTGCTTTAAAATGATCGTAATTTGACCTAAACTTCATATGTGCTGAGTAAAGATAGTCTAAGATGAGGTGTGTGTTGTGTTTGTTGAACATGTGCACAGAAAAGGAGGGGGTAAATAAGACATTTTAATTTTATCTGGCAACCCTGACACCGGGTTCAGCTGCATTCATTGTGCGTGCAGCGTCTTGCTTAGAAAAACAACAAAATTTTCAAAACCTTGTGTTACAGACCAAAAACATCAGCTGCAGATCTGCTGCAGGACACAAACTGAAGCCTTCTAAATGATACATTTGCTCAATTTATAGAAAAGTACCTCCTTTACAGTGAGTTGGCTAAACGTACTGGTGCTCCGGGGTTAATATTTTTGGGCATTATTATTTACAATAAGATCCCTGTGCATACATTTATTATGTACTCAGATCCAACTCCAAGAGAAGTGGATTTTATTTTTATTTTTTAACCCCCTTTGTAAACAACTGATGGCTCTTTTGTTATGCTTTATACTCACTGATGGACTTTGGTTTTCAAACCACTGAGTGTGTTTTTTTTTTTTTTCAATCCACAGGGTCAGACATCCAATTAGCCTGTTGTCGAGACCAATGGCAACTTCAGAAATGATTGAGTTGAGAGTCATCAGGCTGCAAGTCAAAGTGTAGAGTTGCACGTGTGATTACTGAAAAAGGAGTTTGTTTCTGAGTGATAACGTATTAATCGAGTCTATTATTAGCATCATGGGCCCATCTTAATGAAATACTGGTGAAGAAATGAGCTTGCCTGATAAAACCATTGATAAAACAACATATTCTGTCAGCAATTTTAGATTTAGTGCAAAATGAATGGCACAATATGTATTAACAAGTCTTGATGCCTGTAAAAGTAATTATAAAAAGTGGAACTACATCATTCAGAGCGAGTTTTTCTGTACTTTATGTATTGTAGAGAAAACTGTTCAGCTAAAAGGAGGTCTAACAGATAACTGGGTGAACGCAAGATAGTTATTTAATTAGGGAGCTCGTAGTTAAGCTCTGCAATTGGGGCATTCCCCCCCCCCCTAACTTTATTCATCGTTCAGCCTCTGTTCAAATAATCACGTATGCGTCTCCAAGCATCCTCGAATCAAACCATAAAACACTGATCAGCGCGCCCGCAAGCTATAACGCCTCCAGTCAGTGAGCGATTTCTAGAGCAGCTTCTCTGCTCACTGCGCTGAACAAATAGCAGGGAATTTCCAGATAATAAATGAACATGCCACATGTATGTCCTTCCTCAAGGAGCTGTGTCGTGCAATGGGTAGTTTTAGGGGACATATTTGTAATGAGCACAAGATAGCTGTGCGAAAATTGGATTCACGTTTAATGAAACATGAGAAAGAAAAGCCCAAACCCTGCTTCTGGACACATATCATTGACCTAGGCATGCTGCAATGCATCATAATGACAAGTGGCAGAAGCGTGAGCTATAGACGGTTTCAGAATGTATCACTTGTAAAAAATTCTTTGAAATGTATCTGTTTCTGTTCATGATTTGAAAAAAAAAAAAAAAACAGATGTCAACACACTGCGAACACAGTCGATACAGAGAACTAAAACCCAGTCAGTCTGGCAGTTTGCTGGAACATTCACTGCAAGAAAGAGCTTGTTCAAAAATTAGAAGAAATAATTGGCTGTGAAATAGGTTGCGCTGGAAAGTTGTTCTTTGAATTATATATACCCCCCAAAAAATACATCTTGCAAAGATCTTAATTTTTCTTTTAAGGCTGCTTCACCTACTGAGATGAATAAAACATGTTTGTTATGTCTTCTCAGCAGGGTTAAATACTCTTTGACCCTCATTTATGCAGCTGACAGCAACAGATTTTAATCAGAACCGTTCCAACAGAGCCTCAAAGTGTTTTTTCCTTTCGGCATTTTATACATCAGTGCAGGTTGACTAACGTTGCTTCACGGTTAAAATAGCTCTTTCAACCTTTCTTTTAAATTAACAACAGGTGAATTAAAGTTAAGGCCTCCTCAGCTCTGTAGATTACTAAACTTGTAGTTTCCTTCAGCTCATTGTTCTGGTGTGAAGTGTCACCACTCATTAATTAGCATTGCTTCAGCCGAAAGGTCATGTGAAATTATGCTGTCCGCCCATAGAGAAAATTACATCATGGAAAATTTTGCAGACGAGGGGCAGGATGGGAACGTGACTGAAACCATAACATAGCTAAAACAAAATTGCATGTTGGACTTCCATCAATTTACAGCTTCATCTCTGCCTGGGCACAAAAACACTTTAGCTGAGGTCGCATCCTTCTATAAATCCAATTTAACAACTTTTCTTTTCTTCAAATAAAAACATCTAATGAGCACTATGGATTTTGACTGATACGAAGAATTTAAAGCTTAGGTACAAAGAAGAAACTTGTAAGGTGGGTCAATACTAATATATTATACTATATAATATACTTTATAATACTAAAATATTTATAAGTTGATTCATAGCCTAATTCATATACTGGATTAGTATGATGAGTTATTTATCATGATAATTTTTT
>JARVGQ010000210.1:16997370-17009808 GCA_031762355.1 Hypsolebias martinsi
AGATAGATAGATAGATAGATAGATAGATAGATAGATAGATAGATAGATAGATAGATAGATAGATAGATAGATAATTTTTAATTCCATCTCAGCAGGTTTGCTGAAAGATCAAACCAGCTTTTTTTTATTTTTTTTTTTTTTACAGAGTTTTAAAGCTCATCATTAGAAAGTTTCATGGCATTCAAATTATTTTTTGTTTCAGTTTATTCTTGCTCTCAGAATGCAAGTTTTTTTTTTTTTTTTGTAAAAAGTGTTGATACCTGATTAAAAAACAAAACAAAAAAACAGCTACATTATGAGTGCACTTTGTTGTGAAACACATTTTAACTATCAGCTGATAGACATTTTTAATTTCAAGAATAGGTTCTGAAGAGTCTTTAGTCAAGCCAAGCTTGGGTGATCTTGAACTATCCTGACATTTATGCTGCTATAATCTAAAGTGAAATGACCAATTAGGTATTGATCACTTTATCTCATTACTTCTTTCTTTACTCTTTTTACACTGCTTTTTGGTATAAGCTGTTGCTGCTATATCTGTCCTTTTGTCCCATATCAGGCATTTCTGACCTTCTTTTCTGACTTCTAAACCCCCAGCTGGTTCAAACAGATGGCTGCCCTTTCTGAGTGTGGCTCAGCTCAATGTCTCTTTGTGTGAAAAGGGAGTTCTCCTTATCTTTAAAGTCCACTACACTATCCCCACTCAACACAGGAGTTTGAAACAAAATAGAAATTTAGTTTGTTAATCTTCCAAGATGGATAACTTTTTGATTACACTAATCTGATATTTTTCCGTATTTGATATAATGACTGTATTTAATTGAATCAAATCCTAATTCATAGATAAATGACTACCATCAACTAAAGTGAATTGGACTTAACTGATATTGTGAATTTCATTAGATTCAGGCCTCTTTATTACCCTAACATCCCCTTTGTGGCAGATTTATAGGATTAGAGCACAAAGATAACCTAATTATTAATCATGCAGGGATTAATTGGAAATAACCTGTTAATAGTTTGCACTTTTCCACAACTTAGTTCAGCCATCATGAATGAGTCTCTGCAATGCTGACTGGAATTATTGATTACTGAACGGCATGTATAAATTCAATTCAACCTTTATTAATACATGTTAGTATCATTGAGCCTTGATGAGACATTTACAAGAGAGACTAGCAAATATGGCAACAGACAATGATAGAATATGGAGCTTTAAGGGAATTTTTCAGTGCTTGCTGGTGATAGAAAAACACCATCTTTGTTTATAATCATACTTTCAAACGGTGTTCTTCATTCAATTTAAACATGTTTATTGTGAAGGTATATTTTTGCAGTGTATTGACTGGTATTCACAATGCAACATTTAACATTTAAACATACAGCAGGAGGATGAGACGATAGGCTCATGTTCAGAGGTTGACTGAAGTGAGATTTTCTGGGGCTGGTGCCAAAGTCAATGCCAGTGTTTAGAAATTTGGGCTATGATGGCCAAAATACAGCATTGTATTGTATTTTTTTTATTATTATTATCAATATGTATATAATTTGATAAACAAATTATACAAATGGCTTAGTTCCAACGAACATGTACATATACTGTACTTTAGAATAACTTGTACACCTAAAATACACAAGCAATTTGGCTATAGTCAGCTACCTGCAACAGTTACTGTCACATTTTTATTTATTTATTTGAATTTCTTTCTTTCTTGGTAATCAAGCATGCACAGATCAGTTAGCTGATTACTTGGTCTTCCTCTACTCAGGTTCTTCCACTGTTGCTTTGAATTCACACCAGTGTTCAAATATTTTTTTTTTTCTTCTTTCTTTGACTAAATGCACTGAAAAGTATTTGAGTGCACAACTTATAAACAATTGTCACATTGGTCTTCATTTTCCTAAATAAATTACTGTACACTGAGCCATACATGTCACATCACCGTATAAATCACATCAGTCCAAATATGTCTAATAAAGTGGAATAAAATGTAAATAAGTCGCTTTGCCATATTAGTTGCATCTATCATGCATCCCCACTGATGCATCACTTTTTTAGGTGTTACCGCTGACCACCCAGAAACATGGGCCTGTGTTGTGCCAAACATCGATTGGCTGCCGATTGGCGGCCATGGGAGCATGCACGAGAGGACTTTAACAAGAAATTAACAATATTAACACTTAAAAACAATTATTTGTTTGCTTGAAATTATAGCAAAGGTGTGTCTCAGTTGAAATCTTCCTTAATAAATGCACTTTAACAGTCAAATCAGCTGCATTTCAAAAGCCAATTTGCAATTTTGCAGCTGTGGGAGCATGCAGATGGAGGACTTGCTGTGCATTTCTTTAAAATTTAACACAATAGTCATCAAATAACCGTTACTGGTATTTGTTTGCTCTACATTATAGTAAAGATGTGTCTCAGTCGAACTTTTCTTGATAAATGCACTTTAATGGTTAAATCAACTGCATTTCGTCTGGGCGGTGCGGCAAAATGCAGCTGATTTGACGTTTGCTCCAGAAGTTGCGGAGCGAGACGAAGGTGGCTTTGTATGGCAAGCCAAGTGTCTCATTAATAGTCACTTTTACCTATGAATGAGTCACTTGGTTTGCCATATTACTAGAGCGCCCTCTAGCAGCTGAAACTTATAGTGTTCAATATTTTCCACGTTAGAATGAATGAAATAGTCAAATCTCACCCAAAAATTGTGTTATAAATATGTGGGGGAAAAAAAACAAAAAAAACAAAAAACATAAAAAAGGTCCGTCGCTATATAAGTCGTAGGGCATGCTAATTTATGCAAAAAGGTGTGACTTATACTGCAAAATGTATGATAGTGCAGCATCAGGTTGTTGTTTTAGATTTCCTTTTAGCTGCTTGCTTTTGCGTGTGTCAAAATAAACACATGAAAAAAAATACGCTGACCATTTATGCCTTCTCTGACACAACTTAGGTTCAACCTACAGTCTCAGGATTACAAGAGCACATTACTGCCCACCAAACTACTGCAGCCCTGGTGCTGGGTCAGGTGGGTACTTGCTCCAAACCAGGAGTGAAGAGGTTTGGTGAAAAACAACTAGAAAGATGTCACAGCCCTTTCTCAGATGTTGTGTTTACTATTAGCAAAAACTTGATAAATTCCAGCTAGTTGTATTTTTTTCAGCGCATTTCTTTTGTTCCTGTGGTATTATACAATAATTACAGCTATCTTTGTGCTTAATGTACATAAATGTTTCCATGATCCATATGTAGGATATGGTCTCTTGGATCCATAAAATGTTGTAAAATACTGCTCAGAAAAAAAAAAAAAAAAAGGAAGTCTAAGTGTGGTTCTGCCACGTTAAAACACTTGAAATAACTGCATTCAAAAGTGCACGGAAGCAGAAATATGGACAAAAATATAAACTGTCTTCCTGGTTACATTCCTAGTGATGATATGTCAGCATGCACAGCGCTGACAAAAATACTGACAATCAAGCCAAATTGTGTGCACCCACCTTTAAATCTACACAGAAAGAACTGCTTGTACATACACACCAAAAGTCTTGCATATTTCACAGAAGGGGACATGTTCATTGATCTAGAAATGATCCTAAGCTAAAACAAGTACAAAGTACTGAAAAGCACAGCTATGCCCTGACAGGTGTGTGCATGCATGATGTTAGGAACCATGTCCATACCTTTCTTTACCTGCATGCTTGTGTATGTGTGTGCCTTCTTTTTCAATGGATGTATGTGCATCTATAACACAAGCTGAAATGCTTTGTTTGTGTCTGGGTCTGCATCATTTTATACAAGTCCCTCCAGGTAAACGTTGTGTGTGTGTGTGTGTGTGTGTGTGTGTGTGTTTGAATGTAGTGCTCGGTATGTGTGTGCGCTCTTGGGCAGTACCAGTTCAGGTCACTGATTCTTGTTATTTGATGTTAAAGTTTAGGCAGCAATGGTGTGCATTTGTGTGCATTTCTGGTTTGAAGGGACACAGTATTCAATCTTTTGTTGTTTTACATCAGCAAGTTCCTCTGAAGCAAACATTTGTAACATTCCAACACTCTAATTCTTTTCGCTGACAGTTGTTTTCTTTTCTTACTTTTGTATTCCAGGTGAAAACCTGCTGCCACAACACTGATGTCACTCTGAAAGTGCAGAAGGAGCTGGTTGGATGTCGAGTTGAGGAGAGCAGGCGCTGTTGTTCCTGAAAAAAATATACACACAAAATGTTGTAGAACTTGTTAAGCACTTTCTGATGTCCATTTTACAAACTAGCAGAGCAAATGTTTTATTAACATCTTTTGACATGTACACTTTGCAATGCCAAATAATATATACAAATAAATTACATAACAAAAGCACTACAGTTCCTATGAAAAATACACTAATCCCTCGTTTATCACAGGGGGGGTCAGTACCCTGAAGACCCGCAATAAGTGAAAAACCGCAAAGTAGGAATAGTAGTACAAGTAATAAGTAGTATTTATATATATATACAGTAGTCCCTCGCTATTTCTCATTTCGTTTATTGCTGACTCACTATCACGGTTTTTCAAAATAAGATTTGATATGGCACAGTGACACAATTGGCTGATTGATGGATGAGCTGCACGATCAATATGAAATTTTTATTTTAAATAAATTATTTAAAATTATTCAGCACTTGCTGCACATTTGTGCAGCCCTTAGTGCTGAAGGATAAACTTCCTGCTGCAGTTAAACAGCTGATCAGCTGTTAAGCTGCAGAGCAGAGAAGTGGGCGTGGCAAAGAGGAGGAGGAAGAGAGCTGAACTCATGACATTTTGTGCACTTTTAGAGCATTGAGAGTTTAGACAAATTGTTTAGAATATTGCAAGAGTATGGGAAGGATTTAAAACACCTTAATATCTATCTGTCTAAATAATAAAATTAACTACTACTTAACTTCTATTCCTACTTGGCGGTTTTTCACTTATCGCAGGGCTTCAGGGTACGGATCCCCCAAGATAAACGAGGGACTACTGTATATATTAAGGTGTTTTAAACCCTTCCCATACTCTTGCAAAAGTCTAAACAACGTGTCTAAACTCTAAAATCATGATTTCTCTCTCTCTCTTCCTCCACTGCTCTCAACCACCTGCATGTGTTCTTGGCCACGCCCACATTTCCGCTCTGCACAGTTGTTCAACTGCAGGAGGACGTTTATCCTGCAGTATGGGCTGCACAAAGCTGCAGCAGGAAGCTTTTTCTGCTGCTTTGGGCTGCACAAATGTGCAACAGCCAGGTGCTAAATAATTAAAAACGATTTATTATAAATAAAAATCCCATGCTGATCGTGCTGCTCATCCATCAATCAGCCATTTGTGTGTCATATCCAATCTTATTTTGAAAAATTGTGATAGAGCGAGTCTGCGATAAACGAACCGCTAAGTTGCGACAAACTACTGCAAGTCCTGTTAATTCTCATGAAAAGTTGGCTTGAAACACAGCAATGAAGGCTACATATGGGACAGCTCTGGTTGGAAGGCCACAGACTGATGGAAGATGGAAGATGAAACGTTTCTCCCTTAAAGAAACTGGTCCAGATTAAATAATTCAATTTTTTTGTTGTTGTTGTTATTTACCTGGATGATTGAGCCTACACATCCTTTTTCCAATATTACAAATTCTCAGAACTTTGCAATCCTTATTACAACTCACTGAGATGTGCAGTAGATGAAGTGTAGCAACAAGGACGATGTTTGGTCTAGAAAGTGACGGAAAAGGTAAAAAAAAAAAAACTAGTAGCAAAAATAACAACTGTAAAAGGCGCTCATTTAAATAAGCCTTTTTTTAATCTGAATTATTTTAGATAGAGAAAATTTGCTCCTGATCCGACGAGTCATTAAAAAAGCTTTACCATTTTTTTCTCTCATCTTCAAACATGAATGTAACTGGTACAACATGAAATCCTACTTCAAGCAGGAGGGAAACAGGCAACTATATGATAATAAAGTGCTCAGATTAGAAGGATGCAACATTTATTTGACAAGACTGGCTGAGGCTAATGTTGTTCAGTTGTTGTAAATTACACATCACATGTCAATTTCTGACCTTTCTTATTTTTTTGTGCACAGATGCTAAGTTGTTTCCATGACAAAACCTAAGAAATTATAGCCTATGCACAGCAGCATCTGTTGCTATGCCAACAGGTCACCAGCCTTCGTCCTCCAAGTAGCTCAACTAGGAAGACCGTGTACATTTCTACAATAATTCCCATCACTATGATACAGCACTGGTGAGTAAACTGATACTGACACTTCAGATAAACATGCTGTGCTATCTCACCAGTTTGGCTCAAAAACGCAACCGTGTGAGAGGAGAATTTATAAACGCTGGAGGTTAAACGCTGGTGAGTAAACACAGGACGATGATGACAGAGGAAGAGTGCAAAGGGGCGAATAAAGACAAACAGTCAAGAAGCTGCTATAAACCACAGGGTGAATAAACAACTGGGAAAACAGTGTGACGTTAACAGACATTGCAACAGATCACTAAAAGGTTTACATATAAAAGAAAAAGGAAGATTTGGACAAAAAAGTGAGAGAGTAGTCAAAGCACTTTCATTATCTACTTACACCATGTTAAACATGAATGAGCCTTACTTTTGCACACAAGTGGATGTCACTCTTGTAAACACACTGAATTAAGCTATAACTCCATCACAGAGAAGCTGTTAAGACTTCATAAATAAAACCATTTTAAACTGTGCTTTGATAAGTTTAATCAAGACATTACCATACCAACTTAAAACTTCAGTCATGTCAAACTCCCACAATCCTCTCAGATATCAGCTGCAATAATAAAAATCTTGAAGTGTTACCGGCTGACGACGAGTGATGACCTGTTTAAGCCGTTTATTAGCAGAACACAACACAAAGTGGGACAAACCCAGCTCTATGGACTCACTTCAGTGTTGGGACGATGCTTTGCTGCGACTTCATCAGCCTGAGCCGATACCACAGGCACCTGCCGTGTACCCTCCGCAGGCTCTTCAGCCGCAGCTGTTCTGTTGAGACAACGGACAGGGTGAGGTTACTGACTCTCGTCTTGAGCTCTGTCTGAGCAGTTATGACTGATTAGGAAAGTACCATTGTAATCAAAAGATATGCACAGTACTATCAATGTAAACAAGGTAAAAATAACTGAAAAGTTGAAAAAGTAATTAAATTAAATACACTAAGTATTTCAAATTTGTTGGTTTTAATTACATAAGAGCATATCATACTTGCAAATGTTATCTTGCTTAATCATGTCTTTTGACTTTGACGATGAACTGTTGTTAATGTAATTTGTGTTTTCCTTGTTTGTTACAGTATTTTACTGCATTGCTTCCATTCCCTTGACCCCACAAGTGCCTGCTGGTGCTCGCCAGGCCAGCACTGTAAATAAGAATTTATAATGTGCTTTCTATGATGCGTTGCTGATAAAAGTATCAGATCAGACTGAGGTCAATTAACGCTAACTTGAGAACCTGCAATGTTTTTAGTGTTAAGCTTGAGTTTAAACAGGTAGGAACAAACTATCTCCAGCAGGTGGAATGTATCTGAATCATGTTTGAAAAAAACAATCTGGTAAAGGTCATGACACAGGATTTTAGATGCATCATACTTGAGTTAATCATCTACTGTGTGTCAAGTTTTCTACTCATAACTCTCTAGGAATCACATTGTTGGCACTAAAACCCATAATAATGTCTGTTGTCTTTACCATACCATACAACTGTATACCAATTTATTTACAGAGCACTTAAAACAGCAACAAGACTTTAGAAAAGACGGGAACAACTGTGGCTGCTAGTGCCTAAAAATCCAGTTTTATATTTGTGATTTGCTAAGTGATTCATCTTAGGAGTTAAGCGACTTAAATGATTAACAGGTCAGAGTTAGTGGGTTTAAAGGAAATAAATGTTCATGTTAAAAGTTGTCATGTAACTGGACTGACAAACAGCAGCTAATGTCCAAAAGACAACTAAAATATTTCAGAAAGCCTGAAGAAATTCAAATTTACAACAAAGTCGGGCTCTCTTGGGAAATAAATATGTACAGAAATATAAACAAGACTTTAAACAATACTATATATTAGCACAACACAGTTTTAGGGCCAGATGAAAGACGTGGGCATCAACTTACTGACATTTATTATGAGCTTTGCACATTATTGGGCTGGGCTGAGTTAACTGTGCCCCAGTGAGCGCCTTGCTTGGGTTGAATTAAATGCAGACTGACAGAACCCCAGCTGCGGATCATTTTACACGCCAAGATGTTACAAAAACATTTAAAACATCTGAGGTTAGTTAGTGAGCTAAGTTAGTTAGCACCGACTGAGCAAGACTGTGTCAGGCCTTACCAGCATTCTGATCCCGCGGCCAGAAGTAATAGGTAGCCGGGATCACAATAAGTCCGACGAAGGACGTAAGAAAATAGAAAAAAGTGTTGCCGCTGTCATCGTACTGGAACTGCTGTCCGGCCATTTCGTAGCGGCGCAACAGTCGCCCTTCTTCTCCACGGCTGCGTGTCTCCCTTCAGACACAGAAATGTGTGAGACCTGACAGACTGTGTTAGCTAGATGTTAGCATCAAGCCTAGAGAGCTCGATGAATCGGTGTACGTGGTGTACGCATGCGCAATGTGGTTTCTCTTCTTCTATTGCTTTATTTTTAGTCATACTGACCTCTAGAGGCAGTAATGGAAATTACACGAGCTGTGAAAGAAAAACGTACAGTTTTTAAATTTAATTCGATGATAAACAGATTAACATATCTTTGTTAGAAATATAACATTAAAATTATAGGTATTAAAGTAGAATTGTTTCATTGTTATTCAGTAAGCAAAACTGCTTGACATGCAGAAATACAGAAAAAAAATGTGGGTTACATTTTACAATAAAGAAGTGCTGTTGTTTACAAAAACAATAATTTCATTTTGATTTTTACATATTTTATACTTTGTTAGACATTGAACCAAACAAATCCTACAGGCGCAATAAGAAAAGGAGTTAAAATCTACACTTTTCAACTTCAAGAAAATGTAAAAAATATTTTTGAACCTTGCACACCGGGATTTGTCGACAAGTCAAATTTGTGTTTTATATATAAACTGTCACATTTCTCGCTAGAATTATTAATGGCTTTTCAAGCCTAATTATTTACAAGTCTCCCTGAACAAAAACAACTGTGTGGACCTAAGTATATTATGTAAAAAGTTTCCATCAATTTATTCCACAATTCTTTCTGTTGACATGTAGTCTCAAATATAATTAATATCAGAGCACAAATTTCAACTAAAACAACAACACAGAGACAAGTTTGCATGTGCTGAAACTTGGTTTGAACTCTTTGACACATATCAGGTCTGAGAGCATGAGTTCCAGCATGGCTGATTTTTAATAAAATGACAATATCAATACAGTACTGTGTATTTTATATTTAGATCACAAGAGTTTACAGAATTTACTGCTGTATCATTCTGAAAATACAACAAATAGAAAAAAAAAAACTTCAAATCATGTCCACATACAGGTAATAATTATTTACCTAAACGTTTCCAGACCTTGACCTCACTGAGCAAATAACAAGTTGCACATAATTTTGTGCAACTCTAAAACATAAGGGTTTATGTTTAAAAAATATAAAATCTCTTTTTTTAATGCATTTCAAGGAACAAAACAGTTTTTCAGGCAATTCTTATATCCAAATTAAAACACACAATAGCCTTCTAGTCTTGGCAGATATACAGGAGGAGCCTTTTTTGATGTTAAAAAAAGGTTTACTTTATAGACACTATTCCAAAATCATTTGTTTAGATATGCACCATAATCTCATCCAGATGCTTGCGTTTCAAGTCTGGCACAGTGGCGTCAGCAGCAGGATAACCCACAGGCAGCAGCAGCAGCAGCTTCTCGTTGACGGGCCTTTTCAGAAGGAGCCTGAGCTGGGGGCCACAGTTGAGGGGTGTCGATGTGACGGTAACAAGTCCCGCGTTCTGACAGGAAAATATAAAACAACCCAAAAACACCAAAATTTAGCTCTCTTACCAGATGATAAACTTAATTTGATTAAGCATGAATTAAATTCAACTTAATTAATGCTGAGGTTGTGGGAGAGCATCACAAATAAACTCAATATTCTAGGATTTTTTAATCTTCATTTTACAGGATCAGGTTATTTTTCACCTGTAAGGCAGCCAGCAGTATTCCACAGGATATGGAGACACTGATTTCATTGTAATAATGTGTCTTCTTCTTGCCATTTGGTAGAATCCCATAGGTTTGTTTAAAGATGAGGATCAGGTATGGAGCAACATCCAGATACTCTTTAATCCAGTTTGTCCTGCAGGAAGAAGAACAATTGCATTGGAAATTGCAGAACAAAATCAGCAGAGGAAAAGCAATTTTTTGTGTTTTTTTTTTTTTTTTTGTGTACAAATGGGATTTTGTGTAAAGTAAAAACAAAATGTCACCTGAGTTTGGACAAATCATTGACCCACTTATCCCCCATCCTCTGGCGGTAGTTCATCTCCTCCTCTTCCTCCACTATCAGTCTGATCTGATGCTTCGTCTTGGGATCTGACACCACAACAAACGACCACGGTTCTGTGTGTGCTCCGCTAGGTGCTGTTCCTAATCAGAGAAATGCAGGCAGAGGAGCAAACAAGCAAAAACAAGAAAGATCAAGGTCAAGAGCCCTCTTTTTGTGTGTGTGTCTTAGCTGTAATCAAATACTGTGAATTGATTTGCATGCCTGCAGTAAGAATGATGTTATCGATGACTCTTCTCGAGACCGGCTCAGAGCTGATGAATCGAACAGACCGCCGCTGGTTCATCAGGGCGTAAAAATCCTTGGACCTCTGAAGCATCGTCTCCTCAGGGTAACGAGGATGTGTGTAGGGCACATGTGCAAACTCCTCATCATCATCTCCATCCACCCACTCATCCTCATCTAAAAGAATGACCGGTTTAAAAAAAAAAAAAAAGAAGAGTTTTTTATCATTATTATTTTATGAGGGTATTTAAAATAAAATGAGAAGAAGAAGAAAGAATAGTATATTTTTACTACAGTCTTGTACAGTGGTCTGCAACCTGCTGCTCGTTGGTTCCTCTGCAGCGACTCTTACAAGCTTTGACCAAAACTAACATGAAACTGAATTTTATTGGTTGTTATACAAACAAAAAATACTAATTTTAGCAATTTTTCTGTCATTTCTTTTGCAAATATGTGAATAGTGGACCAAGAACAAGGAGTAAAAATACTCACTTTAATTTTATACTTTATTGATATACTTAATTAATTTTTCTACAATTAAAAAGTTACATAGGTTCATGGTTTTTATTAATTAAAAAGAAACTACCCACCACACACTTTACAAGAATCTGGACTTTTCATTTGTCTTACAATGAAAAAATATGTTAAAAATCATTAGCTATTTTAGCTTTATAATGTCACCCCTAGTGGCCACAAAAGCCCCCTCCGGCAAACCTAAAGTGGCCCATGGGCCACCAGTTGGTAACAGTCGTAGCATGTTGTTGCTGCTCTGAACACTTTCAATTTAGTGAAAGAAGGCATAAAAATGGCTCGTTTGATCGTAATGGTTGCAGACCCCAGGTCCAGCATGAGACATGAACAAAGCAACGTGATGTGCCAGAGTTATGTCAACATAAAGAAAGATGGCAGAATGTTTAAATAAATATGTACCCCGGTAATAATTGTCAGTTTTCCCAACAAATTCTGTCAGTGAACACCACTGGATGTGTTACGTTTTAAAGCTAACAGCTAACTGAACAGCTGATGGACTTAGAAGAACCAATCTAATCCCCTACAACAAACACAGACCACCACCTGCTCAGAGACCACAGCCTATCTACCAGTTCAGACTGAACTGTCCAGGAATGATGAAATGAAATCAGTCATTAAATTATGTCAGCCATGCAAAAATAATACAATACTGACAAAATAAGGAGTTGTGCTCACCTCCTCCTGCTGCTGTAATTTCTGTATCATCCAGTAAGTCTTGATCCACCCAGGGTCTGAAGTCTGTTTTGGAGGTCCCTTTGGTTTTTGCTGGGGCTCTGGAGGTCGTCTCTGCATCTCTAGATCTCAGAAACAAGAAGCCTATCATCAGGCACAGGATCAGAGCGAGGACAGGTGTGAGGACGGACAGGAGAGCCATGACTGAGGATACGGCTCGCTTCAGCTGAGTCCTGATGTTATGAAACTCCACTTCTCTTATCTGAAGTGGGTCCATCTGCGTCAGAACCAGCATGACACTTGAACCTCACATTCACCCGATCAGAAAATCAGGCCAGTCTATAAAGTTTCAAATCTGTGTTACAAAGTCCTGCACTGAAGTTAATATTCCACCTCATACCCTGATGCATGCTCAATAATCCAGGTAGAAAAATCTAAAAAAGCTAAGTCTGGTCCTCTGGACATTCAAA
>JARVGQ010000210.1:17032378-17045052 GCA_031762355.1 Hypsolebias martinsi
CACACACACACACACACACACACACACACACACACACACACACACACACACACACACACACATATACACACACACACCCAGGAGTCAAAGTGATTGAAAACCCAGACAGACTAAGAGATTGATTGATAGTTTATCTGCCGTTTGCCCTCAAACCCTCCAGGAAGTAACTCTTGTGGATTAGTCCGCACGAATCACAGCATTTAACTGTTCCAAACAGCAGACTGGTTACCAGTTTGTCCCTGGCAGACCGGTTTGGATGTTTGACAAGTTTCATTTGACCTAAGGCCATTAAACTCATTCAGATTTGTCTGAAGACTTTAACACTTTTAGTGCTCGACAGAGTTAGTTTGGCAAGAAGGCTGACAAAAGTAACTTGAAAAAAAAAAAAAACATGCTTATTTAAAAAAAAAATATGTAGCACTTTGAGTTTGGGAAGACAGTAAATAAAATATAACAGGACTATTCAACTGGTGGTCCAGGGGCCAAATCAGGCCCATGGTGAGCTCAGTTCGGTCCACCTGTGGGCTCATTTTTAAACAAAACTAAATTTTAAATTGTAAAACAAACTGATTTAATGACAATAACTGATGCATTTCTGGCCCCTGAACTCTTGGCTTTCAGTAACTGTGCCCCCCTGAGCAATTTACTGTAGTTGAATAACCCTGGGATATACTGTAATGTAATGTAGGCTTGTTTTTCTGTAGGGTTGAACCTAATAAATGTCAATTTCCAGTACTTTTTGCATAAATTTCATGTTTAAATAAATTAAAAAAAAACTTTATAAGAAATCATATGAATTTTACCATTTACCTTCAGAGTAAACTATATAGCTGTTGTAAGTTAATTATTTTTCAACTACTGTTTGGTTTTTCTCAAATACTTATGTTTTTATGCCCAAAATTACAATGGTGACACTACATACCATAACAAAACTATTTGGAAACAGAAGCAGTTAATATACTGAGGGGTATGTATTATAATCTTGAGATTTTATCAAAACAGTTACATTTGACCATTTTGACTAATTCACAGGGGGAAAAAAAAAAAAAAATCCTTAGTTATCCGAGATTTGAGGAAAAACATTCTGTTGTTTCACAGCAGAAGATTTCATCCTGCAAAGTCAAATGTAGATGCTACAATGTTCAGTCAGGTCATCTGGATGGTTTCTTTTGTTGCTGAGACGTTTTGCCCTTCATCCAAAGGACTTCTTCAGTTTGAGGAGCCACCAAACCAAATTGAATCCCACAAACAGCTCACTCCCAGAGTGGAAAATGACCTCGGGGGCCCACCCTCTCCCCCGTCAACTCCTCTAAAGCAGACCGTGCCAAAGTGGTTCAAAACAACAAAGTTCATGCTCATTAATCCTGATATAAATCCGTTTATCCAGGTATTGGTCAGATGTGGATGTTTCAATTCAAAGGTTTAGTTCCTGTTTTATAATTGTTAACATTGTTCTTCCAACTTTGAACACATTTGACCAAAATGTGGTAACTAAAGTTTTGTTTTTAGCTTATTCTCAGGCCTTTGGGTACTGTATTTGCCTTAAACACAGAATGTTTGGGAAAGAATTGTTTAAAGCCACTTTGACTTAACTAAATGATGGGAACAATGAGAAGAAGAAGAAAAAAGACAGCCAAAGGAGCAGACTGTTGGTTATAATTTCCACAAGACTTGTCAAAACATCTTATTTTGTGGAGCTTTGCATAATTTTATGCCAAAATCTGACTTCAAAGTTGGAAGCTGATGAACGGTGGGTTGAATGGGTCTTATCGGAGACATCTGATAACAACACTGTTGTTTCGCACAGTGCCCTGCAGAACATGCAGGATGAAACATTTAGGTTAACGTTTGCAGAAGAAACAGACTGAAGAGAATTATTTCTGGTCTAGTGGTGATGCAAAGTCTCAGAGGCTGCTTTTTTCAGCCTTCCTGCCTCTAGAAAAGGAAAACATTTGGAAGAGACATCATGCAGTAGCTGGGAGGGAGTGGTTGATCCTCCCTGTATGTTTCCACGGCACAAACCTTGTGGTGAAATAAAGCGAAGCATTGAAGCGGGACCTTTTGAAGTGGTACTGATTTGGACACACCTCTAACCACTAAACAGCCCAGCCCCGGTGCAATGACATACCCATATGAAGAGGACAGCAGACTGTACGATCAGGGACAAAAGACAAATTTTAGGAGGCAAAACAAATAATCTTGTCTAATTCGTTAGTTTCCTAACAAAGTGTGTTTGTGTTTCAGGAAGATGAGATGCCAGAGGTGGAGATTGACATTGATGAGTTGCTGGAGGTCAGCAGTGAAGAGGAGAGAATCAGCAAACTGCAGGTAAAGTGTTGTTCAGCTGTAAGGCTGTTCAGTGACGTACGATGCATTTAACAACATGCAGCAGCTAAACATCTGAGATACTAGTTTATTTTATTTTTTTATTTGTTTAAATCTATCATGATGGATAAAACTGAATTTTTATTTGCTAAACAAGATCAATCTTATCTTAAATTTTCTCACATTTCACTAAGATCTTCATAAAGCTTTATTTATCTCACTAACCACACAAACTTCTGGATGAACAAACTTACTGAAAGCAAACACAACGATTTTTATGACTATTTTTTATTTCCAGATATTTTATGTTTGATTTGCAGCTGTTTTCTTTAAAAGAAATACCATACTTTTTGGACTATAAGGCACAATAAGCAAAACAAAACAGTCAAATAAGTCAAACTTTATCCAACTCATTCACAATAACTACATAAAATCAGTTTGAGTTCAGAATGCACAACCAGAATTAATACATAAGGCTCACTGTCGATTTTTAAGAAAATTAAAGGATTTTAAGCCCGCCTTATAGTCTGAAAAATATGGAACTAGCAGTACCTGTTTGTGATATTTAGCAACCGTTCTCGGGAATACTTAGCATCACTAGTCCTGCGTAGTTTACATCCTTATAAATAAATACAGACTATACTTCAAATTCCCCTGTAGATGTAGCTTTGAATGAAAATTACAAAGTAATAGTTTGAAAACTTTGATGGATCAAGTCTAATCCCTGAACGGTTTGCCTTTCTTTATGCAGGAAGCACTAACAGACTGCTACAAACCCATAGAGGTGAGTTCAATTAAAGTATAATTAATCATATCTGATCAAATGTTCAAGACCAAATGTGTGAATTGTATTTTATTTTGGGTATGGTATCATCGTCCATCATATAAACACAATTATCTTTAAAGGACCAGAAAATACTCACAACAAACACTATCCTCTTTTACATTGTAATCAAAAATGACCAATGTGCACCCATCATTTTGTCATTTAACGTCATAACTTTTCTCACATACCATATTCATTAGTGCTGTATGAGGGCAAAGGTTAGTGTTTAAGATCAAATGAGGTCAGGCTATAATTAAAGCTATGACCAATCAATCACATTAACTCACCACATGGCAAATTTTCCCTGTGTGATCTCCCCATCTGTCACCTGATTGTAAATATGTGTGTGTGTGTGGCGTAAAAAAAAAACCACTACAAGGTTAATGGGAACCAAAGCCGCAGCTGCTTCTAAATGCCACACCTGAAACTGCATGCATGCACACACACTCGTACAAAAACAGTTTTATGACACACTGCTCTGCCTGCCCCTACCCTTGACTATATTTATCTGAACTGGATGCCTGGTCCTAACACTCCCCTCAAGTCTGGCTCCTGGAAGAATATCATGAGGTGCAAACAAGCAGTGAAAACAGAGCTGACTGATACGAGTTCAGTGTGACTGAAACATAAAACAAAGAGCAGACGTTAGAAATAAACCAGACAATGAGGTGAGAGGAGAAGCCATTATACACACAGGGTTGTTGGGGGGTAAATGAAAAGACAACTGCTGGGTGAGTGATGGATAGTAGGTACATCAGAGGAGCAGAAGAAGGGGAGGTGGGCAGTAATTAGATCGTGAGCAGTGTCATACCACAGATAATGAGGTCGTTTATATTCCGGTGAAGTTTCCATCTCAGTCTATCAGTCGTCCTAAAACAACCTCATCCCAGAATTCCCTTCTTTACTTCATAATTCAGTTTGTATGCTGTGTTTTAAAAGATAATAATCTCACAAACTGAGTGTGTTGGTCATTTACTCCCTTTTTCAGCTAGTTATTCTCTTATTTTGTGCCACAGTTATAAGCTCATTTCACAGTGCTGCAGTATGGAACCATTTTTATGTCTAGAGTCCTACAGTGAGGATCTCTGTGACTGTTGGAGATTAGTTGGTGGTTCAAACCCCAAGAAAACAGTCTGTTTTTCTGTTGCGATCTCACTGAACTCTGAATGTTTGCTGCCAAATGACCAGCGAGCCGTGCAGCTGCTTTTCTGGCACCAGTTTTTTGAACATCCTAACTCATTTCCATGTCCAAGGCTTAAAAAAACTAAATTTTAGGCCCCAACAAAGTTCATTCAGACTCTGGACGGTTTCTTTTTCTGTTGAGATGTTTCACCCTTCAACCAAAGGCCTTTCTCTCCGAGGAGCCACAACAAACTCAGTTCCACAAGCAGCACACTCACATGGACCAACCAGTTTGCTGGTGATACGATGTTATGCGTAGATGTTTTGAACCACTTTGATTATGGCTGCCTCAGAGGAGTTGATGGGGGAGAGGGTGGACTCCAGAAACCATTTGATCACCAGCAAACTGGTTGATCCACTATGCGAGTGTGCTACTTTTGGGATTGAGTTTGTTTGAGGATCCTTGGACTGATGAAGTCCTTTGGATGAAACATCTCAACAAAAAAAGAAATTGTCCAGATGACCTGACCAAACATTTTGGGATTATTTACCTGGATCACTGAGCATGGACTTTGATCAGTTTTAGACCAAAAAAACATTATTTTGTTGCCAAACTACCCCCCACGTTGTAATCACCTTGGTGGCTGCTTCTATGTTTAATTTAATCTACTGGGTTACGGCTTTTAAAACTGTTTATTTTATTTTAT
This sequence comes from Hypsolebias martinsi, assembly GCA_031762355.1. Classification (NCBI taxonomy): domain Eukaryota; kingdom Metazoa; phylum Chordata; class Actinopteri; order Cyprinodontiformes; family Rivulidae; genus Hypsolebias; species Hypsolebias martinsi. The sequence goes on from JARVGQ010000210.1 coordinate 17,037,359, forward strand.
TTTATTTATTTATTTTATTATTATTATTATTATTATTATTTTCAAATAAATATGTGGAGTTTTAGATCTGGGTTTAAAATTTTTCCATTTCCTGTCATAGGACAGGTCTTATGCAATAGGGCTGAAGAATTTACAGAAAACTAAATTGGGACACACTGAAAACACCAGCGACAACTATGAGAATTTTTATTTTTTATTTTTTAAGAGTCTGGGCAAATGACATTCAAACTAGTCACCAACAGTTGCAACTCCCTTAAATTTCCATGTTTTATAGCTGCACAAAACATGTTCTACTTAAAGCTAATCTGTGCTTATCTCAACATAAGTAGACAAAAAGAAACATAAGTTTCATTCTGTTTTATTATTGTCATCTATAATACTGTAGATTGAAGCTACAATTACTCCTAAATTTGTTTTTTAGAAAAAGCTTTGCTTGCTTTTTAACTTCTTTAGTCAGTTTCCAATCTAACTTTAGCTATTCCAGATGTTATAAATTGCTCCTTCAAATATAACTCCTAGTTTTTCAAGGATCATTTTATCATTCCCAAACTGCAAATTTCCTGTTATCTTTCAGTAACAAACCAATCAAAACAAACGTGTTCACATCTTCACAGCCAGGCTTGTAACGCCAAAATCATTCAAATATGGAGAATCGGCAAAAATCTTTTAATCTGCAAAATTCAGACTGAAACGAATCGAAGGTTGTAAATTCGGATGGTTTTCTTACTGCAAGCGCTCAATAATCTTTGAGCACTTCCTTAAAATCCATGTCTGAGTTTCTAACTTGTACCTCCTTCTCCTCCTCCAGGACTTCGTCAACCAGTTGCTCTGCAGAATAAGAGGAATGAGAAAACTCAGCACTACGAGCAAGAACGGCTTGTAGTGGTTTTTATCATCAACAGATCGTATACAATGTCATTTCAGCTCCATCTACCTTCTCCAAACATACATCATGAAACCCATGAATTCACACTGGCCTTTGGTTTCACTGTCACACAGGATGTACAATAATAATAATTATATATGACGGCTGACACAAAAAACACAATATCATTAAAACAGCAACAAGGCAATGTTGAGCCCTGGAATGTGCCAGAATGTGCTTTAATCTTAACACTACCACCTAGTTCTCCATTTCAGAGCAACGTTCAAAGTTTTAAAAACAAACTCATAATAAAAATCAGCCATGCAGACTAAAACACAGGCAAATCCTAGAAAAAGGGTGGTGTTACATGGTTGTAAAATTTGCAGCAGCTCTAAAAACACAGTGCTTTGTAATTTTTTTTATATATATATATATATATATATTCGGCTGTTCTGCTGTTACGTCTTTTTAAAAATTGTCGCCATTTTTTTGTTCGTGTAAGTGAAACGTGGTTTCTCGGCCTCTCGTTTGTTAACTTCCTTCTCTTTACTACATCGCCACTTGTAATGTGAGGGAGATTTGTGGGTTTTGTTTCGAAGCACAACACGTTAATACATCTGTTCTGTTGTGATGTAAAAACTCTGGGGGGGAAGGGACATATTTGCAAACCTATAGCTGAAATACTGTTAATGTGTTGTTAAACTGTTCTGGTGTACTGTTTCCCACAGCAAGGCATGATGGGTGTTGCAGTTCTCCAGATGAGGCTGCAGAAACCTGTATGACTGGCAGCCTTTCAGTGACCATGTTATATGGATGTCTGATGATCATTCTAGCTGTTTTTCCACGTTTCGTTCGCCTGTGCTGACTCTTTTCTCTGACAGTGGGAGATGCTGCCTTGAAGGACTTTCAGGATATGTTCAGATTGTTTTTTTTTTCTTAGCGCTAACCCTTAACTACTGACAGCCTAAAAGTTAATGTGGTTAGGTCAGAGCCTGTGGACAACCTGAAATGCTGATGCTCCAACCAGGCAGGTTTTGTATCTGAAAGTGCGCCAAACTGGGAGTTTCACGTCTCAAGTCATTTGTGAAAGAGACTTCTCGTACAATTGCAAAAAAATATCTGAGTACGCACAAATTTTAAGAAATGTCAAGCCTTTATAGATGCAAAAAACAAATAAATAAATGTTATCACTCCATAATCCTAGGTTTAAAAAAAAAAAAAGAGTAAACTTAGCTTTTACTTGTTAATAGCCTTCTGTGCACTATGGGATATGGGAGGCCATGTAAGACATAAATCAGAATTAGCTTGCATACACACCTATGAAATGTAACTCTCTCACATAATATACTGAAAACCTTACACACACTACTGGAAAGTTGCCTCCCGTAGTGCACCAACAAGACGGACAAAAAACAAAAACAAAAAACTAAGCTTTGGTACAATCACACCTCTGGTATGAAGTTTCATTTCCAAGCAACATAACCCTGAACCTACAATGCGACATGAACCCTCAGTTGCCAAAGAGAAAAGTTGGGTGATATTTGTTTTGAAGAACACAATGCTTACTCCACCCGTCTTGCATGCTAACACTGGAGATTAAACGTTCCTTAAGGTATATAATAACCTTATAATCAAGCAAAAAATGACTTTCTTTGACTTGCCTCTAACGTACGCCTTTGTAGATCATTTTCTGTTGAGACAACGTGAGTGTCACGTTGGAGAGAATTCAGGAATATTATAAAATGGTGCTGTTTTGGTGTTCTTCCCAGAATTTGGTTGGTAAAGATAAAAAGGTTTTCACTGTTGACTGATGCCAGAAAAATGTGTTTGAAGGGGATGTGTCTGTCGGAAATGGCATCTTTGTATGTTTTTCTTCTCTAAGTGGCCTGGGAAGGCTTTATTTAGTCCAGATCTTTCCAAGTGGAGTTCGGTTGAACAAATAAGAATTTACCTGTTGTAGATGGATCTTTAAAAACCTCAGTTTGAAGGAATGGAGTTTAATTTGACACGGTTAATCAGATAACAGCTAGTCAGTGGATGACTAAGACCAAAAGGTAGTACATGTATACTGGTGGGGTTTTAAGATGGTAGAAAATCTAAGGCTGTTTAACCGCCACAGTATCTACAACAGGTGAGATATTGTTTATTAAATTCTCCCAGAACTCCTATTTAAACGATCTGAATTATCAACAATATGACTTAAAAGAAACATTTTCCAGTTCTGTGTTCAAGAGGACGCTAAGTTATGTCATGGTACATAACAGGATTTATAGGATTTTATGTCAAGTGTCAGTTCAGGGACAAAAGGTTGATATTTTACAACTTATGGTTCTGCATGTGGAGATTATTTTGAAAGTCTTCATACTAGAAAGCTTTACACGTGCATGGTTTTTATAGCATGTTGAGGGGAAAATGTTCTTGGCCTAAAGGTTGTTTTTTTTATTTAATGAATCAAAACACTTACCTTTTTTTATAACTTTATTATTACTGCTAATATCAGTAGAAGTAGGAATATGAACAGTTGAGTTTTGAGCTGAAGTTTAGTTTCTGTACATCCAAAACGAGTATTCTTGTTTCTAAAGTGTAATGTAGTGTGTGATTTGTTTTTTTGCTGGAAATAAAACGCAGACTTACTCTGCATTGTTTAAAGTAATGCCTGTGATTGTGTTTATTTTATTTTGTTGCAAATGGAAAATCAGACTATTCATGCAATCCTTTATTATAAATATAAAGTCATATATGATTTGCTAATAAACAGGAATGCTTTTATGTTTGTCAAGCCTTTTTTTAATCTAAAAATATGATCAGATGTTAAAAGATAAGGAAAACTAAACAAAACAAAGAGAAGAATATTCTAAAGATTTTATTAAATAAGAATAATAATTGCTGAGCAATACAAGTATGTAAATCTTTGGGATTACAGCTATAAAGTGATGCAGGTGAGTGACACTAATATGGAGTTAAAACAAAGGTAACTGAGAACATTGAGGGTAAAAAAAAAAAAAAGACAAAATCATGTCTTAAATGGGATTAAGTGCTGAAAACTTGTTGAGTGAGTTCCACAGTGGTTTTGTGCAGAAGTTGATGTTTTAGCTAAAGTTTAAGAGCAGTAATATGAGGCATAAATCAATTAAAGGATTAACATTCCTTGAAGAAGAGCATGTCGCTCACATTTTGTGCCAAAGCTTTTAAAAGGTGGAGTTATAACTGGTTTGGTTTTAAACGATAACCTGAAGTCACGCTATATTGCAACACTTCAAGCAATCTGTCAGCAAGAACGTGTTCCGAATGACTCAGCTGCTTGCATGGCGAAGTGCGGCTCCATTTCAGTAAAACTGTCCGAGTTCAGGCTTTTTGAGTTTGTATGGTCAGTTGGCAGTATCATTCTTGAATTCAAAATCAATCAGCTCTTCCCTTTTATTAAATTTTAAAAAAATCAAAGTTTAAAGGAATCAGCTGCCATAAGAAGGCTAAGTAAAATTAACTTTTAATTTCTTGGAGTTTAAAGAGGAGAAAACTCAATATTCTAGCTTCAGCAAGTTTTTTTTTTTTTTTTTTTGTAGAGCATGATGGGGGTAGGTTCATGGTTTTGAACGTGTTGCACCTGTAAATGGGAAAGCCAAATATTCTTTGTAAGAAAAACACAATTTGTTTAACACTTTTCAACAATAAATAACAAATTGCTTCACACAATACTAAAACATTAAAAGTTAAAAACCATTGCTTTTGACTGAATAAAATTAACAACAATGAAGGCTGCACAAGACTTTCTTTGCAGGGCTTTTTTTTTGGTGGGGATGGGGGGATGAAATTATTCTGGATGTTTAAAGAAAATACTTTTCGTTTTAAAAGTGAAACCTTGTAGTAAAACCCACTGATATCTCAAAGACAGAGGCAATTAATCTGACCTTTAGGGGTGCATAGCCCCCATGTGCTGACAATGGCACTTGGCTTCAACAATGTGGTGGCCATTGGCAACAGAAGCATTTGTAATAGGGGGAGTTGTGTCTGGGGGTCATAACTCAGTTTTTTTTAATATGGCAGATGCCATTTCTTGAGTGTATTTTAATGGGTTGTTAAACATTTATGTTTACCTCCACAAGTAAACACATGATTCAAGAACTATTTTAGAGGTAATGGCACAACAAAAAGTAGCCTGACCAACAGCTCCCCTTGTGTGAATCCCTTCTCTCATGCATCCTAACACCCTCCCTCCTGGTCGACAACTGCCAACAACTGTATTGCGGCGCACAATACAGACGAGCTAGCTAAGATGCTACAGATGTAGCGCCTCACTTCTCCCACGCATCCCACAGTCCTTGCAGGGGCGTTTCACTTCAGGACTAATTCAGGTCGCTGATGGGTCAGTTGCTGATGAGCTTACTGGATTGATAAAGTGGAGACGAGGATCCGACTCGAGGAAAAAAATAAAAACATTATAGATTTTACTTCCCCATTTAAATGTCATCATTTATTCCATATTTATTCCAAATTTCTTCAACATTTTGGTGAATCTAAGGTTTGAGAACTGAGTTTATTTACAAAATCCTCATGATGGTTTCTTAATTTTTCAGGGTTGCTAAGTTAAAACTTCGGGGTGCTTTGAGCACCCCCAAAAGAGTTTAAAATTGCCACTGCTCAAAGATGAAACGGGGTTCATTCAAAATAATGAATTCTCCAAGCTGACTGATCAAACACTACAAGAATGATACAACTAAATGGTAAATTGACTGTACTTATATAGCACCTTTCTATCTTATCAAGACACTCAAAGTGTTTTACTCTACAGTCTGTGTCTTCATTTACCCATTCATACAGCACTCTACTAGATCTTTACAAAGCCAATTAAACAAGTCATTTTAAAGAGACTAATCAGAGCTTTATCACATTCATACACTGATGGGACACACATCGGCAGCAATGAGGGGTTCAGTATCTTGCCCCTGGGACACTTTGGCATATGACTGCTGATGGATTCGAACCCCCAACTCTTGCAATGGATGAGGATGACGACTGCTCTAACTACTCAGCCACAGCCGCCCTAACTACTACACATACAAACTACAACAGTTAAAAAACAAACGACAAAAAATGAGCTCAAAACAAATTTACATTATGGGAACAACTAGTAATATTATAACGTTTCATATCATATTATAAATATTGTAACCGTTTTACTAATTCAAAGCCATGTTATCCATTTAAAACCAAAATAAGTTGTATTATTTTTAATCGTTTCCTAAACGATGAAAAATTAAGAATGTTCATCATATTTTTGGTGAAACAGCAAACAACATGAAAGATTCACAGACTTTAGAATTTCACTGTGCCAAAATAAAGCAATATTTTGTGTATGATAAATATGGTTTATGTTTCTTCAAGCAGGCAGCTTATTTAGCGTTTATGAGCTCATCTCCAACATAAGCATCAAAGCTCAACATTTATCATGTTCAGTTCCTTTGTCTATCTTTTTTACTGTAAAAATAAGCTTCTGAATAGCAGACTAAAGGAGTAAATATCCATTTTTCCCCCAGCAAAAGATAAAAAAGGCTTTTATTTTTATTAACAGTAATTGTTTCACAACGTTGTTTGTGCACAATAAGGGCCATATTAGAGTTGCATGGCTGGCAGTGTGCACCTCCTCGGAGCAGAGTAGTGTGGCAGTAGTTTAGTAGGACATCCCCGCATGCTGTCTGCTTCAGTAAAGATCTCATCGAGGGGGACATTAATGCTCAGTTTGTGCATGAGTAGCCTTTCTCAGCCCCATATGGAGTACTGTACCCTGTTGCTAGGAAGAAAATGTTCACTGATGCATCATATTGAAGACCACTAGAGGCTTTACAAATTCAGAAGCAAAAATTTGGCACAAATCCTAGAAGGCTTCTCAATGAAAGGTGAGAAAGATTGGTTTACAGCAGATAATGCAGCTGCAACAATCTTCTGCTTCACTGACACTCGTTCTCAAACAACCATGCGGTTTTCTCTGCAGGAAAATCACACACACACACATGAACTGCTACATGCTGTAAGGAGCACGGTGCCAGCAGAAACGGGGGCCGCTTGCGCCTTTAAATTCCATGACCCACTTTTCACAGCTGGGACTGGCAGGCGGTGCTTGCTGCCTTGAATAATTGGGACCGCTAGGTGAATGTGAGGAGAATGTAAGGGCAGGAGACTGTCTCTGTCAGTCGGCTGCACCAGCACTGTGTTAGATGGAAGAATGGATCCTGGATGTATGCAGGGCGTGAAATAAAAATGGCCAATTTGAGAAGCTTTGATGTCTGTACTATCACAGTTGTGAGTTTATCCAGTGACAGAAGAAAAAAATTATGCATTTCAGCTATAAGCCTCACATGTCTACCCACACCCCTCTTCATTTTGCATTATCTCTCTATATTTTCATTATTTTGTTTTTTCTACTTTACTGTCCTCTTCCCCATCCCTCCCTTGCGGATGGAGAAACCCATCGTTCCAATACCTGACAGAGACAGGAGCAGAAAAGGGCAGAATGTGAACATAAAACGTTGCAGATATGCTGCATGACCACAGGGCTACAGAGAGACGAGAGGCGGGGCGAGACAGAGCGCAACACAGACAGCATCTCCACACAGCTGGAGGAGAAAACGCCATCCCCACCACTGTGGAGCTGCAACATTAGACAGACGAGGGGATGTGTCACACTGCTGCAGCCTGCTCATTCATTCAGCCGACAGGCAGTTCAGACCAAGAGCATCACTTGTTAGACGGAGAGCAGGAGATCAGGGCAGTCAGGGTTATTCTCTTGTCTGTTACATGTCTTTAGTCCACCTGGAGGAAAAAAATACTATAT
>JARVGQ010000210.1:17101721-17112942 GCA_031762355.1 Hypsolebias martinsi
TGGTAAAAATGGACTTGTCCCAACTTTTTTGGGATTTGTTGACGCCATGAAATTTTGAAACAACATATTTTTCCCTTTAAATGATACATTCTCTCAGTTTAAACTTTGATCTGTGATTTGTGTTCTATTCTGAATAAAATATTAGATGTTGGCAACCCCACATCATTGCATTCAGTTTTTATTCACAATTTGTTTAGTGTCCCAACTTTTTTGGAATCAGGTTTGTAGCTCCTAATCCCGTCATATCTGCAACTTCTTTCAGTCTTTAAAGGAAACTGTAGTTGTGCCGAAGTTTTCAATGAACTGGTGTCAGATTGAGTTTTAGAAATTAAATGTTTTCAAAAATCAATCACAAACTTTAAGTCTGAAATCACTGGGCGGGAGAAAGTTTTTAGTGTCTGGAGAGGAGGAAAACAAAAGCTTTTTAAAACTTCCACAAGAAACGTGAATATTCTGGATTACTAGAATTAAGAACAATGCAACAGTGGTGTTTTCTGTGGGAGATTACCCACTTTTGTTTGCGTTTATAGATTAACTATTTTAAGCTGAAACTTTTTCTTCCATTCGATTCTCAGTATGCTTACATTTTTTTCCTTGCATAGTGTTTTGTCTCATGCATAATTATAATAGTTTTTGTTGTATAGCTCTTAATCTGACCTTCCCTATGAGGAGCATGGAATTACAGTAGTCCCCGATGACAACGCAAAGCACTTATTATCTGAAGTGAATAAGTTAAATTTTGATGTAGGTTGACCGTTCAGTGGACGTCGGAAAAAAGACGTCATCTGGCGTCAGTCTGCACCTGCTATAGTCCGACATTAGACGTGCAAAAAAGACGTTTAGACGTCTCCTTGCTCATGTGACGTGAACTTTTTTTTCCCTCGTGTACAATCTTACTTTGGAAAAATGGCACGAGCGAATCCGCAAACCTTGAAGTGGGATTAATGGAACACTCTTTATATTCAAACTTGCATTTTAGAGGGACTTGATTATCTGGACATTATGGCACTAAAATATTAGTAACTGTGACTTCACAGTTTAATGTAACTAACTTTGCAAAGGCAATACCTGAAAGGTAAAACAAAATGTTTCCACAATAACTATTTTTCACACAAAAGCAGCCCTTTTTGGTCTTTGTTGCAGCTGAGCTTTCTTTTGTTGTACTTCTGATGTTCAGATGTAGCCTGACGTCGTGTTGGCGACACGATGACTCCACGCCCGCAGACTGAAGAGGACAGAGGGAGGCAGAGAAACATGGAGCTGTTGGACTGAAACTGTGAAAGGACGCTCAGCACATCTTTCTTCTTTCCTCCTCCTGCGCTTTCCTCCGGTGCCTCCAGAGATTTCTGTAAATCACCCCAGAAGGAGGTGTTTCCTTTGGCACATTTAGGAACGAGCTTGTCTGTCTGAACAACCAGTCATGGTGGTTGATCTCAGTGCAGCCTCCATGTTCAGCCCTGAAATCACAGGTCATTCCAACTCCCCTACGTGATGCGAGTGTGAAGACAAATCCTAGAATCATGTTAACTGAAATCAATTAGGTCTCCAGCTATAATATCTGAAGTTTGTTGCTGCAGACGTCCTTTAATCAGATCTTCACGAGTGGAACACGCAGAAGAGGCTCAGAACGAGTTTATTTATTCTTTGATTGAAACCTTATAATTCATGTTTGAACATTTCAGAGATGCGTCGACAGCTCAACGTTTCAGAATACTTGAACGAGTCTTGTAAAATAAAATTCTGCTGCATCTAGTGTGTAAAACTAGAAATTATTGGGGTGAGACGGAGGGTGTTTGAGTATTACGGGCTTTAGGTTTAATGATGATATTAAAATAACTTTTCTCAGGCAACAGAGATAGGATGTAAACTTCTGATTCTTTAGTTTTATTTGCTGTACAGATAAAACATCAACGCTTTGTTCTAATTTAAGAAGCTGTGTTGAATTTCAGCCCATTTGTTGACTCTACACCTAAACCTTGTCGATGCTGCAGCTGACATCATTCTCAGCTGCTGGGTACGTTGGAGAACTTTTGTAACTTTGTCTTGAGTTAAAAGCTGGTCTTAGTTGTGGTCACACCAGTACATGGATTAAATTTGATTTGATGCAAAAATGCTGCTAACTTGATGCTTCACAGCGATGCTGCTGTTAAGTGAATACAGCCATTCCTAACAGAAGCTTTAACTTCCAGGCCGTTTTGTCCAACTCTACTGAATTTGATGCTATTAAATAATTAATAACAGAGCTGCCATGCTACTTTTCAACTTTTTGTTTGTTTGCTTACATGAAAACAAAATAACCCTCCAGTGTAGTAGTGCAGGTTCTGTCAGTTGTACAGAACAGGCTGTTACCTAAATATTCTTTAAATTATGCAGTGTTTATTATTTTTAATTTGAGACCATCACTTATTAAAAACTTACAAACCTGTGACTTCAGGTGGCAGGTTGAGTTATTTGTACTTCTAGTACTGAAATATCTGTACAGTTATATTTGGCAAGCAAATAAAACTTGAGTTGATAACATTCATAAATATTGTCCTGGAATTATTTTTTGTCTACCTTTTGGAGGAAACGCTGCCGTGCATATGGACAACATGGATGACGTTCTGCACATTTATTCTAGCAGAGAGCAGTACAGCTAATATCACACAGCAAGACAGTGAAAGATCTGAGTACTAAGTACTGAGAGTATCAACTTTTTACATGTAAGGTGGAAAACATAAAAAAATACATTTAGAATCAAGAATAGTGGATAGAAAAATAGAAGGAAAAACTTTAAAAGTTTGTAATCTATATTCACGTATTTCATTCTTGAAGGTGTGACCAAGCTCTCGTGTGGTCTCCTTGCTCATAACGCCCGCTCCAGAACCACTGGGGGCATCTGACAGTCTGTGCCTCACATCACTTCACCTTCACCAGTAGAAGGTTTTCGTGAGGAAACTGGCAGCTGTGTTGAGCCAGCTGCCGTTGGTATCTTCCTTGGCTGCGGTGCGGGAAATGGCTCGGTCGACCTCCCTCTGGGGGCTCTCCTCGTCCTCTGGGAGGTAATCTGGAAGAACTGAGTTTTGCTGAACCTGCACTCCACTCGAGCTCAGAGGAATGTAAACCTGCGCACAAAGTTGTGAGAGAGGACAGAACAGATGGTTCTGTGTGAATCTGTGCTTCCATCTACACTTTTTAACCAGTACATTCTAAAAATGTTTACTTCAAAGTCATTCACCTCTTCACCTGCCTCGTTTTTCACCACCTGCTGAGCTGACAGCACCTTGGTGGCAGCAATGGCCGTTCCCAGACTCTGTAAAATGGGAGACATTATGGAATCTAACAAGGTTGAGTCGAAACATTTTAACAAAAGAAGAAGCCGTCCAGAGGACCTGACTCAATCTTAGATTCATCTACCAACATATGTAACCAATACAGCATCAGGACATTGTGGAAAAATACATGCATGCCGGCTTAATGGGACAAACTATTTTAAACCTAAATTTTCTCTATAAATCCTTGCAAGTCCATCTAAACTTAACAAAGCACATCTGTTACCTCAGTGGGGAGGTCTGAACGGATGCGGACCGTACATCTCTTGGAGGCCATTTGAAAAGTGAAGCTTATCACACCTTTGACTTTCAGGAGAGCCTCCTCACACAAGCTTCGCTGGTTCTTGAAAACAGAGCGTGTGAATTACCTTCAAGGTTTTAGGAATAGCTTTTACAGATGAATGAGTTTGGCTTACAGTGCTGTCCAGCCCCTGGATGTGTAATGTGACAGACTTTGCCTTCTTGTTGGAGGAGTTGATGAAGAACTGAGACTTCTTTCTTCTCTGCCTCTCTGGTGTGCGGGGAGTGGGATTATTGGGAGCACTTAGAATGTCGTAAACCTCCTTAGCCAACGCTGTAATGTCAACAGACTGACCATCTCTGTATGGAAACATTTACATATCATGTAGTTTGTATTTAAGCACATCAGTGTGAAGTTGCAATGTTTTACATGGCTAATGACAAACTTTGTTGTAATCTTTAAAAATGGTCAGTATAGCTCTACAGGGCTTAAAGGCCTTTGACTATTTTTAATGTTACAGTTAGGCGGCTGCTTCATTTATTTTCAGTCCAGTTCTTGTACCTGACCTTGACAGCATATTGTTTGTGATCAAGTTGAGGACAAAAGAAGAGATGTCAGGCCTAAGAACAATCTACAGCAGATAAGAGTACGTACTGTATATGACATGTATGTCTAAAACAAAAATCAAAGTTCAGACAAAAGTCCTGAGAGATGCATCTTTCAGCTGATCATATGCAGGTACTGCATGTCAAGTTTTCAGCGTATTGATGCTAAAATGTTTAGATTTGTCAAATTCTGCTTTTTTATTACACTTTCCATTGACTTGACTATAAAATTGTAATAAATTGTGTCTCTGTGACAGTGTGAGTCAACACAAAAAAAACTTAAAAATAGTTATTAGATTGGAAGTGAATGAATAGGAAGACAATATACAGTACACAGAACAACTTTGAAATACTGTATCTTAGTCTGGTGAGGCAATTACAAAAAATAAAACACTTTGAAAGATTGCATCATCGTTGTTCCTTTCCTTAAACATAAAATGGACATAAGGAGGACTCAAAACTGTTACAGAAATGTCTTGTAGTTTGTAGTTTTTAAAGCAATTATTGCAAATCGTCTGACCTTTCAAACAGATTCTCCAGGCTCACCATCATACCCAGTTCATTCTTCATGATGGGGATGTTGGGAGGCAGTTCAGCCAAATAACGCAGGGTCTGATGATACATAAAATGATACTTATTCACAAAAACAGTGAGACAAATACTTTTTTTTTTTTTTAATCATCCATCCATGACTGGACCTGTAGGGTTGCAAACAGCACTTCTGGATTCTTGTGATCCAGGAAAAGCACCAGCCCAGGAAGACAGCCTTGGTCCTCGACTATCACTTGTCGGTTCTGCGGCTCAGAGGCCAAATCCCGCAGCTGACTAACCACCGACAACGCATCCATCATCTTTGGAAACCTTTCTGGACCTGAAACAGGCGGATGTTTTTTTTTTTTTTTTTTTTTTTCTAACTGGTGCACCAAATACCGTGTCGTAACACTCAACACAAATATTCATCAAGGCTAGATGGTTAAACGTTGACCTGTCAAGACTGCGCTGTTGTAGCTAGCTGTTAGCTAACGAAGCTAACATCGTTGAGACTCGGCTCAACTTTGCATAAACATAATGGAATAATTAAAATGCACCGTTTAGACTACAAACAAACAAAAAAACTTTATACCATTTTAAATCCCTTATTGTAAAACAAACATAGTCAGATTCAGTAAAGTGACGTTTTCTTACCGAGTAGAAGCAGCAGCTCGTGCACAAAAATACAAATTTAGTGCTTTTTTTTCCTCCTGTCACGTCATTGGTCGGCCAACCGTTGACGACGCTTTAATATCAACATCTCCTATTGGCTGCTCACTTTACTTCTGCTTCGGCAGCCAATCAGAAAAGGTTTTGCTGCCGCGGCTTTATTTGACTTGATTCGGTGCGCGACCGCACGAGGAAAGAGGTTGATTTAAAGTTATATCGCCGTACAAATACGCTCCCCTTTCCCCATTTCCAGAAAAAGAATTGGGGAAACGTGCAGTTATTGATACACAGCTTCTTTAGAAGGAAGAAAAGACGACGGTAAGTGTTTTTATTTTATTCCTCACATCTTTTACTGTCGCGTTCAGGTACGCTAGTTTTGATGATCTGTGCAGCTTCTCGCTCTGCAGTATCCGCATTGCTCAACCAGGACAGTTTTTGTTGTTTTAACCAAAAGTCCTCTTTAACGCTCACATCTGTACATATATAGTGGGGTTTATTGTCAAAATTAATACTGAGAACGTAGCAGACTCCTGGAGCTTCAGTTTGTTTTGCCACCACAAGGCGAGGGATAAAAATCTGATGATAAACAGGATTTTCTGGTTTTTGTTGTCGTTTGCTTTGTTTTGTGTGTGTTTAATGTAGTCTTTACTTATTATTAATATTTCATGCAATATTATTGAATATGCAAGAGCAAAAACCGTCAGATTTTTGGTATATTAGACTATAAAGTGAGTAATTGTAAAAGAAAAAACATGCATTGTAAGACACCAACTACCACTTAGGTGCACAGTACAGTACTATGAAAGTACTATTAAAGTGCATTATTGTATACTTAAGTTTGGGAGCAAAGTGTTGGTTAAATTAAATAAAACTTGACTGTAAGCTTATTTTTCATATACAGTATTTTGTATGTTATCGTTTCAGGGGTGCAGTATGTGACTTCTGTGTATTTTGGCCTCCCACCAAGTCAGTCAGCAGAAAGAGAAGCTTTGCACTCGTCAGCTTGTAAAGACGAGAAGCCCTCGAGATGTCCTTCATTGATGATATTCTGGATGTGCTGTGCATGGTCCTGGAGTATTTTGGTGTACATCCAGACATGGTAAGCGCACTGACGCACACAGTTAACCGTCTTTCTTCAACCTGCAATGAAAGAGTGATGAAGCTGGTACAAACGCCAAGACGATGTGCCCCTTCACTTTTTAACAGTGGCCAAAGTGAAATTATATTTATAAATGTATATATTTATTGTTGTTGCTTTGTATGTTTCATCTTGACTGTAGCTGGTTCCTGTGTGGGCTAGTCCTCTGTCTGGGCCGTATCGCAGCATTGTGAGGATGATCGGGTCCAGTCTCCCACTGGCACCAACCCCACGCGTCCACTTTCAGGTACTGTCCAACCTTTTTGGATGCTTTGCATAAAAGGCACAAGTTAGCGTTTACTTGATAAAACATGTGGCATGTGCTGACAACGAAGAAAACGCTTAACCTGAAAAAGTATATTTTTAGTACATTATCTCTATTTTGTATTCTTTACACACACAGTGATGTAGAACTGCAATATTTTATCCCCCGAAGCATCTAGTTAATGAAATTGCTCTCATGTTATCAGTTATCTAACATGAACTGTAAATAAAGTAAAAAAAAAAAATCATGTCTGTCGTCATTTTGTTGTCTATATTTCAGAGTCCCATCTCTGTGTTTGTGTTTTTTCCCTTCAGATTCCTCTGGTTACTAGCAGGCCACATGGATACGTTGATACAGACGTACCAGCAGTCCCCTCGTTCGCTGATGTCCAGTGGGTATTTGATGATGAAGGGGAGAGTTTTGCCAGGACCAGGTAAAAACACAAAAGGATACAGTGCAAATACCCTAATGAAGTCATCCATCCATCCATTATCTTCCGCTTGTTCCAAAGTCGGGTTGTGGGGGCAGCAGCTTGAGCAGGGAGGCCCAGACATCTCTTTCCACAGCCACCTCTTCCAGCTCTTCTAGGAGGATTCCAAGGCGTTCCCAGGCCAACCGAGAGACGTAGTCTTTCCAGCGTGTCCTGGATCTTCCTCGGGGTCTCCTCCCAGTCGGACATGCCCGAAACACCTCCCTAGGTGAGGCATTCAGGAAGCATCTTTACCAGATGCCTGAACCGCCTCAATTGGCCCCTCGATGTGGAGGAGCAGAACTTCTCACCCTATCTCTAAGAGAGAATCTAGCTACCCTGCAGAGGAAACTCATTTCAACTGCCTGAGTTCACGATCTCATTCTTTCGGTCACTACTCAGAATTCATTACCATAGGTGAGGGTAGGAACGTAGACCAACTGGTCAACGGACAGCTTCACTTAACATCTCCGCTCCCTCTTCACCACAATGGACCGGTACAGAGTCTGCAATACTGCAGACGCTGCACCAATGACATTGTCTTCTGCAGTTAACCAGTAAAGTGCATACAAGCTCGAACAGCAAAGCTCCGTCCATGTCGAAGGAGGAAAAAAAAACTCAAGACACACGGTGCAGCTCTGCACTTTACACAGAGCGGTGTGTTCACTGGCGTTGGAACAGCCACGGTGCATACAAGAGCAAAGGAACTATGACATTCAGAAAGAAATGAGTCGTAACCAAACTGAACCGAGCTCAGTAAAGAAGCCAACTACAATGAGGCTTTCTACCAGCTTTGTTGATAAAGCTTGAATGAATATACTTCATTAAAATCAGACTTTCTAAAAAGCAAGTCAGCCTTTTGTTATATTCTGTTTAAATTTTAAGTGCACAGCTGTGGTTTTGGTTTTGTTATGCAGGAAATTTAAAAAAATTAGGCATTTATTTTGTACGTTACAGCTTTGTTAAGCTGTGTGACAACAGAGACAAGGCTTTGACTCGGTCAGAAATATATGTTATTACTTTATGGAAAGAAAAAATATTGAGATATATATGTCGCGTATCGCCACTTATCTTAAAATATCGATATTAATTTTGGTCCATATTGCCAAGCTCTAATCCAAGCCTTCACTGAACTCCTTCCACACCTGACCTTTTGCCTCAGCAACAGCCAAGGCTGCAGACCGCTTGGCCCTCTGGTACTCCTCAGCTGCCCGAGTACAAAGTCTGTCATTGATCTACAACCAAGGGCGTCCTGGTGCCAAGGCAGAAACAACAGTCAAAGCCCATCCCACCCACCTGAAGGTGCAAGGAAGCTACCCTCTCATCTACAGGGGAAAACTCCCAACACACAGTAGTGTGAACCGTATTTTCCGTCATACACGTTGCACCGCCCTATAAGTCACATCAGTCCAAATATATGTAATCACGTGGAAAAATCCATAAATAAGACGCATCTATTATGTGACACCGCTGACAACCCGTAAATGTGGGCTGGTTTTGCGCCAAAAATCGATTGGCTGTGTCTCAGTCTAACGTTTCCTTAATAAATGCACTTTGACGGTCAAATCAGCTGCATTCCAAAAGCCGATACGCGGAAACATGAATGCACAGAGGGTGACTCGCTGCCCATTTCTTTGAAATTTAACAGGATAACCGCCTAAAAAATTATTTGTCAGCTCGACTTTATAGTAAAGGTGTGTCTTAGTTTAATTTTTACTTAATAAATGCACTTCAATGGTCAAATTAGCTGCATTTCACTGGGGCGACGCAGCAAAATGAAGCTGATTTGACTTGCTCCAGGCAGACGATGGCTACAGATTATGGCAAGCCGATTGTGTCATTAATAGACACTTTTACCTATTACATGATACAACAGCATGCCATGCTGCTCGACTGCCATCCAGTGGCTGAAAATGTTAGTGTTCAATATTTTCAGTCAGAATGAATGAAAATGGTCATATCCCTGCCAAAAATTGGTTTATAAATATGGAAAAAAAATTATAAATATGTCGCGTCGGCGTATAAGTCGCAGGTCATGCAAATTATGCAAAAAAAAAAACATGACTTATGCAGTGAAAAATATGGTAACATGTTTTACTCTTTTTCCATCGAATGTAATGCAGTAAGTGACCGTATGATTGCTGTGTTGGCTCAACAGGAACCATTTACCTCCAAAGAAGACCCAAGATCGGATCAGAAACCCTCGACTGCCTCCAACTCCAGCCCAGAGAGGAGGAACATCTCTTAGACAGAAACCTAACCCCGAAGCCCTGCAAAAGATCTCCGAGTTGGAGAGCGAACTGCTCAAACTCCGAGCTCAGATAGCCAGGATCGTTACTGCTGCTCCATGCTCGGGTACGAATGTTTTAAACTCTTCTTTAACAAAACAAACATGTAGAGAGGAAAGGAGATTTAAAAGTTTGACATTTGAACATGTTTTAGGCCTTACAGAGTCCCAGAATCCTCCAGGTTCCCCGTTGATGTTCCCTTCTTCAGTGCCAGCTCTCACCTCCACACCTCGCAGTGCTGCTCCTGCTCCTCCTCCTCCTCCTCCTCCACTTCCTCCCTGCATAACCACCTCCACCGAGACAGCATCCGCGTTAGAGCTGATCCAACAGCGCCGGATAAAGGAAACTGATGCAGGTCTGCAGCAGACAAGGCTCAGCAAAGAGTTGAACAACAAACGCATTCCTTCCATGCTGGACGTTCTGAAGGACTTAAACCAAGTGAAGCTGCGCTCAGTGCAAAGGTAGGCATTTAAAATGATAAAATATGTCATATTTTATCATTTTCCATAGAATAAATTGTATTATTTTTTGGTCCATAGATCACCGGGGGGTACACCAGCCAGGCGACGACGGAGTAGAAGAAGTGCTGGGCTGCTTAGCGACCCAGCAGCTCTCATTGCCGAGGCGTTAAAGAAGAAGTTCGCCCAGCATCGACACAACGTCTCCTCAGACAAGGAGAATTCGGTGGAACTCTCTCCGTTTGGCAGTCCAGAAACACCTCAGGTTTGTCCCCAACAGAACCACGTCGTTGTAACGTCTTCGTCCTGCGTGTGCAGAAATAATGAACC
Organism: Hypsolebias martinsi; assembly: GCA_031762355.1. Taxonomy (NCBI): domain Eukaryota; kingdom Metazoa; phylum Chordata; class Actinopteri; order Cyprinodontiformes; family Rivulidae; genus Hypsolebias; species Hypsolebias martinsi. The sequence continues at coordinate 17,112,027 of JARVGQ010000210.1, forward strand.
GGATTATTTTCTTTCAGGTTTCTCTCCACAGCAGACGCAGTCTGGGGCGCCGACATTTTTAATCTGTTTAAAGTGATGGCTTTTAACTCTCACAAAGTCACAAATGACCAGCAGCTCCAACAGATTTAGCCTGTTAGCAAACTTCTGCAGCAGCTACTGGTTTACCTTTTATTTTGGCTTTGAAATTGTTCAGGTTACTGTATGTGCTTGTCTCACTAAAGTGTTTGTTTCTGTTCATCTCTGTTGGGATTGTGAGTGTTTTACCTTGTTGAAGCAGGTATGAAAATCCTGTTTTGTCTTTGTACATGGGAGTATTATTATTGTTTTTAAAGTTATGTCTGTGCAGACCACCCTTTACGAGGAGTAATATGATCATGTTTACACTGTTTGTTGTTTCTGCCTGCTTTTAATTTTTTTCAAGTCTATCAATGAGGTCTTCAGCTTATCCTCAGCCAGGTGAAAGAAATGACTAAAATCTTAGATTTATGGCTTTATTCTATGCAATTGTGAGTTGTTTCTATTTCATTAAAATGAACTGCACTATTTGGCTAATTTGTCTTTGTTCAAATATGTGAACCTTTTTGTTACAATGAACAAAAAAATCAGGTTGTAATGTTTTTTAATAGTTTTCCCCTCAAGGCTATTATGAGCTGTATGGGTAGTGAAGTACATGTCTGGGTTATGATTTATTCTAGTTTGAAGACTGGTATGATAGATGTGAAAGAAAACTTTAATCACAAAACTGGTTAGGATGTGGATTATGTGAATTAAAACACATCTGTAATATGTGATAGGTTGTTTCAGAGGAACTGTTGGAGCCAGTGCTTTTATCAAAACAGCCATCCATCCATTTTCTTTACCCGTTTCTTCCATTTTAGGGTCACGGGGGTCGCCGGTGCCCATGTCCAGCAATCAC
>JARVGQ010000210.1:17165119-17175141 GCA_031762355.1 Hypsolebias martinsi
GACCGATTTTATATAAATATTTATCAATAAGACACATCATGGCACTGTTTTGGGAAATACTGCTGCTGAATTTGTACTTTTTCTTTTAAATTATGGGGATCGTCAACAAGGTGATGACATTCTACCTGGACAGGAGTCAAATTAACTTTTGACTGGAGTACCAGGATGAAGGTGAGAAACCTTTGAAAGCTCACCGATGATGTGTTCAGATGTGGAGTTTAAAGCTCCCATGAATATTATTTTGCTTAAAGAACAAAGATTCCCCATAAAAACCAACAACGTGTTCCTGCTTAGAGCCAGGAGAAAACTACAAATAACTTTTAATCTTAAAAGTAAAAAAAAAAAAAAAAATCAGCTGGATTCCTTTTGGCAGCTTCGTCAGTTTTAATCTGACGAGGGCCACCGCTGCGATCACAAGTCGGACTGTGACCCATCGACATCCTGGGCTTGTTTTTCTTAAGCTGTGTTGATCACTAGCTGAGGTGTCAATGATGGTGAGACTCTAGTGTAGACGTCATGTGCTTATTTATCCAGAAGGTCAAACCTTTAGAGCCTTCATAAAGGTCACAGCATTCTGCACAACCAAACACGTGCATGTAAATTACCTCGGACACTCCTAACATTTGTCCCCTCGGTGTAAAATGTGTCCCCACGGCAGCAGGACGATGGACACTGATTACCACAAGGATCCGTTTAGCTCCACCTGCATCCTTCAGACCCAGTCAGTATGAAACCAGGTGGAACGTGTGCGCTCGTGACCGGCGCACGGTCCAGAAAAACAAGGATTGAACAAAGAATGAGGAGAACAGAAACAGACACCTGAGCCTCCAAACAGACTTCACTTTCACCGAGTTGCTTCAAACTCTGAAGCTTCTCCCACCAACCGTTAACGACGTTACTGCAGTTATGGATGTTCAGGATCATCTGTAATAAAAAAAACTGCACATCCTTTACACAACCAGGAGAAATAAAATTATTTTTCAGCTATTTAAATGATGCCAACACCACAGACTGATTCGGTTTGAGACGTTGCCGTTTGCCCTCAGCCAATCAGAGAGAAGTTTCCTTTGTTGAACACATGTTCAGGTCCGCGGGGTCGGCCTGAAGAGTTCAATATTTACCCAAGATAAACATTTTTTTTTAAAGTCTTAGTCAGTGGTCACACGTCCCTGCAGCCATAAAAACATTTTAGCACCCTGAATTCATTTGTCAGAGCTGAGAACGTCAAAGAGCTGAGAATTAAAGCAGCAGGCACATCCAAGCACAGCGCAGAGCACAGAGTTCGTTTCACTTTCAACAGTCAAGTGGTTTGTTTCCTCTCACTTCGGTCATCTGACCGCCTGTTTTCCTTCTGCTTCAGCATTCGACTCCACGGCATCAAAACCCATCGAGTTCCACAAACTGGAAACAACTCACCGCTGTAAATAGACGCAGCACAAAGGCTGCGGTTGTTCAGCTCCAGGAGAGGATTTGCATCTGACTGCAGAGACAGGATGATAATAAAATGGAGCATCCTGTGGAGTTATACCTTCAAAACAAGTCATCACCGGGGTGGAAGTACTGAATTACAAATACATTACTGTAATTAAGTAGATTTTTGGGGGTACTTGTACTTTTATGAGTATTTTTTCAAGTGTGTAAATTTACTCATACCATACTTAAGTACAATTTAGACCATGCAATCTGCTTCGCTACTTTCAGAAGTCCCTACTGAGTACGGCCGCAATTTGAATTAATATCCAAACGTTCATCTGCATCTTTGTAGCCAATAAGACTCTCAGATCGAGAATGCGCCAATTACCTATGACGTAAGCAAAGGACAACTCCGTAGCGGAGAGAGTCATTTATGGACCGAAGGTTTGGAGACAAAGATAAAATGCAGACAGAAGACAAGACTTCATCTCAAAAAACATATTGTGGTATACGAGGTTTTACCTGTATGATATTGCTGATTTATTGTTTGTGCATGTGGGTTATTAGTTTGGCTAAGTATGCAAAAATCTTAGATACTGTCAGTGCCATGTTTGCCTGGTACTAAAATAAGACGGAGCTTCTGAACGTCTCAGAAATGAGCTTTGAATGTAGCTGTTATTTTTATATTTATTATATACAGCAAATCAAACTGAATTACTTCTATTGACGACACAATAAAACATTAACTGGTTAAAATGTACCGGAAATTAAAAATCCGAGTAGTTTGAGGAGTACTTTGTACTTTTACTTAAGTTTTTTTTTTTTTTTTTTAATAACACCAGTACATTTACTTGTACAGGTAGTCCTTGAGTTACGACGCCCCCGACTTACAACATTTCGGACTTACGAACGGCACCCGGTGACGTCATCACGATACACTGAGCAGTATTTTTCAGTATTTTATGTGTTTTTTGAGGGTACTGTGTTAGCTAACTGCATGAAAATACATTTTTAAGTTACAGAATGTACGCTGGTGTTGTGTTACATTGAAAAAAACGTGTTTAAAACGCTGTTTACGTGCGTGGTCCGACTTACGGCAAAAAATCCGGACTTACGACGCCACGGGCTACGGGTCCCGACTTACATCAAAATCGGGTTACGAACGGTCCGTAGGAACGGAACCCGTTCGTAAGTCGAGGACTGCCTGTATGTATATAAACACTAAAATAAATTACTACGTACTACTTGTACTACTATTCCTACTTTGCGGTTTTTCACTTATCACCAGGTTTCAGGGACGGATCCCCAGCAATAAACGATGGACTACTGTATAAGTATCTCTAGTACTGGTGTGCTACTCTATTCATTGTATTTACTAACCTTTATTTAACCAGGCAAATCCCACTGAGCTCACAGATCTCTTTTGCAGGGGAGGCCTGGACCTGAAAGCAGCCTAACAAGTAGAAGGTGTGCTACTCTAGTTTTATTTATTTATCTTTTTATTGTGGAATGGAAAGCAGTATCCTGGTTATTTTAACAATAAATTCTAAACTATGCTTGTTAGCTGTTTGGATTTATCTAATAGCAAAACATTTTTTCTATAATTTTCTGTAACTTTTCTAACAAGCCCAGCTGATTTCTGTTGCTTTTACCGACGTGCAAAAAGAGTGAACTTATGTCTTCATCTAGCTTTAATCCTACTCACAAATATCTATTATCTAATATCCATTATCTTTACCCGCTTTTTCCTTTTTGGGTCACAGGGGTCACTGGTGCCCAAATCCAGCAGCCGTTGTGCGAGAGGTGGGGGGACACCCTGGACAGGTCTCCAGTCCATCACAGGGACACAAACGAAACAAACAACCATTCACGCTCTCACCCTCACCTAGGGGCAATTTAGTTACCAATTAACCTAACATGCATGTTTTTGATCTGTGGGATGAAAACATGCATGCACAAAGAGAACATGCAAGCTGAACTCAGAAAGATCTTCAGCTGGGATTCAATCCGGCGAACTTCTCACTGAAAGACAACAGCTCCAACTGATCCATCGTGCTGTCGCTTCTCACAAACACTTCCTTCGTTTTTCATTTGTGTAAACACGAACAAAATAATTAGCAGCTTTGATCAAACCATCGGTGGTGTTCCTTTTATGAAGCAACACGGCCGTGTTGGACTTAGCTGAAGAAGCGTCAATGTTTTCACCTCCTGATGTCTTTCCATCACACAAACTGCAGCGTCAGCAACTCTTTGCTTAAAGAACAATTCAACCTTCAGCACTTTGCTGGCATCTTGTCACAAATAAAAGGTGTGCTAAGGGTCAGAATTAATTATATGTTAAAACTAGATAAAAAGTTTCTTTAGTGACAAAGCTTTTGATTAATTTAAATCTTCAAGCAAATTGATTCAAGGTCCAATCGGTTAATTTTAGCAATAAAACATGCAAAAAATAAATAAATAAAAAAATCACTGCAGACACAAGTTTGTCTGTAAAATCTCCCTGCTGGATCTTATTTAAAAGGGTTCAACTGAAGAAGTCTTTCATTTTAATCATTTATTTTTTCCAATATGAATAGCACTACAGTATTTATATTTTCTCATGAATATAATACAATATATGAATTCCCTCAAGGAATCCTATGTTATAATTGTCAATATGTTGTGTTTTCCTTTCTTTCTTTCTATTATCATCACCAAATTTTTACTTTTCTAATGTTTAAACCCTATTTTTTTCCCACAATTTATTCCTTCCTTGAGGATGTTGCTGCTTATTGAAAATCATGTGACTTCTTGCAAAAGCTTTAGTCTGACTTGACTGGGGAGTTCGATCATCAATGTCTGTCAGCAGATCTGACAACACGGTGTTAGTGGAACTTTCCGTCATTAAACTTGTCTTAATGAGTTTTATAATATCAGATAAAACTGCAGTGAAAGAAATCCACTTGATGTGTTTTATGATAAACATGCTGCAGTCTGAGGTCTTATTAAAATAATTTAGTTTTGTTGTCTAATTTAAATGTGTGGGCTGTTAAGGCCGAATTTCTCTTGAGTAGGAGCTACAGGGTACAAAACTCAAATAAAAAATAAAGTTAAAAAGAACAAGCAAGTGAAGCAAAGGGAGAAAAAAAGAAGACAATGTGAAATGGGGCATAAGTGATGTGTACAACCAAAACTTCTGGATCCGGCTAAACGAGATCAGGCGAGAGTTTCCTTACTCCGCTGCGAGTCCTGACACGATGCCGGTCCTGGATAGGATCACGGAGCAGGGAGTGAGACCGGACCCGGAAAAACGGGATTCCTCTGTCACTGCTTGCTTACGGAGCAACATACCTTTCCAAGAGTTTCCCACGAGAAAAACCTCAGGCGTTTTTCGGTCCAGGTAGAATGAGGCGGCAACGGGAAGAACTTAACAAGACGAAAGATGTATAGATAGATACTGTGAGCCGGATGGGAAAGTTGGGAGCCACGTAGGGGTCTGAACGTCTGACTAACAGACTGCCAGGCACACAGACACACTCGCAGGGATTAAGATTAGGATTCATGAGAAAAATACACTAGATAGTTATCAGCTGGCCACCTCTGGACCACAGGGTTTTCAAAACGGTCTGCTGAGCAACGTTCAGCTCAGAGTCAACCCACTGGTCCCCTCTGGTTTAGGCAGCATGTCAAAGGTCAAGAAGACAACTTGAGGGGTGACTGTGTACTTCTTTGTACTCACACTTTCACACATGGGGAATGTGTAGGCGGGATGCTTTTCATTACAATGTACCTGGAACTGCTTCTCTTTTTGTTGTTCTGTTCTTTTTTCCAGCACATGCATCCATCGACTGCTGCATTTCTAAATAACAAAACAAAACATGGCTGTCAAACCTGTTCTTGCTCTTTTTTTTTTTTTTATCAGCTGGGAGCTTCGCCACCTCTTTCTGCTCCTTTTTCAAAAGAATACATGGGAGTGCTTATGAGCTAAGTAGGAACATTAAGTGGCTTTAATCTCCTTTTAATCTCTGTATTTGTTGCACGCACCACGTCATCCGGAAAAGTAAAAACGACAACTTCAAGGTGATGGCAATGAGCACCTGCTCACCAGAGAGAAGCCTCCCAGCTATAGGTTCCCAACTGTGGCTGACCCTAACCTTTGACATGCCTGTGGGACAACAAAAACAAAGCTGTTTTTAATGTTTTGTTGAGGTTGTGACCCCACTTTGAATCAGTTAGGTGCTTCCTACAACTGAACAGTAGATCCAGAGTCTTATTTTATGAAGGTGCCTTATTCTCCCTCCTGCTGCCCTAGGGTCAAAATGATCCAACAGGCCTCAGTCTTTACACTAACGCCTTATGGGTTGTTTTGACTCAGGTTATCGTGAAAAAGTAATGAGAAATATTTGAAAACAAAACTCTAAAGATATATTTGAAGAAAAGCCTTTAATAAATAAAAAGCACATACCGGTAATTCATTTCTAGATAAATAACAAAACTGCAGCTGTTTAAAATGCTTTCATTTATTAAACCAACCAATCACCAGCAACAGTCGGACTATCAATACCTTAGTTTTTGTTGTCATAAGTTCTGTCTGACAAAGTTTATCTCGGGACACATCAGCACTGACTCACTGTTCGACCTCTTCAGTGTTTTGTCATTGGGGCGGACGGATTAGTTGCTAGACACCACACAGTGAGTTTGTTGCAGTAACTTGGAGTGTTGTTACAGCTGCAACTTAGAGTTGGTTTGGTTTTTCTACTTTACATTCATGACATGATGGGAGAAAAGCAATGCTGCTGGTTTTAAAACACACTACAGACTAGGGCTGGACAATAATTCGATATCGATATGTGTCGCAATATACTTTTATTCAGTAACAGTGATATGAGTTTTAAGCACATTTTCGATATTTCAATATGATTACAGCGTTTCACTGACGCATTTCTTTTTCTGTTCAGGTTGAAGCGGCTGCTTCAGTTTCAACCCGAAGAGAAAAAGCCGCGACACAATTATGTAAGTACGTAGTGATGTGGATGTTACGCAGAGCTTGAGTCAAGAAGGCATTAGTGGTAGCAGGCTTTTTTCTTTCTATTATTATTTATTGTTCCAAAGAACCTTGAATCCTTGAAACAGAAGGAAAAAACATTAAGTTTATAATTGCAGTTTGAATTTTTATGCATGCGGCAGCTCTTTTGGATTTTGAAGTCAGGTCTGTCAGGAATCTTAGACTTTCTGAGTCAGAATTGCAACTTTGCTTGATTTTTCTTACTTAGAACCAAAAAAAATCAGACTCAGATAAAAACTGAACAAGCTCACCACCTGAGCCTAAATGATGTCATGTTCATTCAACCTTTATTTAAGCAGGTTAATCCCATTGAGCCTCGAGGACTAATTTACAAGAGAGACCTGGAAGAGTTTACTTGGCTAAATGCTAAATTTGTTAAAAGGGAACACATGAATTTGTAGAATATCTGTTCTGCTCTATACTGCAAGCAAAGTCCTCTGCTGGCTTTAAGCAGTTTATTGCTAGTTCAAAGCTAACTTGTGCCTCTTGCTAACAGGAAGAGATGTGGGCCAGGTTAGCACACACAACTTCCCATTTGTGATAAGATTAGATATTAACAAAGCTTTTTTTAGGACAGTAAGACTATTTAAATGTACTTAAAACTTTTAGAAATGCAGCTGAGGTTTTTAGGGGGATTCATACCCACTAATGTGACACTTGAAATTAACTTCACTTAAAATTGACGGTCACAAACTTGTAGTTTAATGCAAAGCTGTGAACCCATAAAGACACATTTTCAACACACAATATGGTTCATCTGAAATAGTGGGCATAAGCCATTACATAATTTTAATAAGAAATACTTTGTTTTTTTGAGTTTCAGTGTATCACATGTTTTGCATCTGGTAAAGTCTGCATTTTTGCATACTTTATCTTTTTAAAAGTAACGCAACAATTTAACCATATTATAGCTAAAAGCAACATTATTTTTAGTTTGTAGCTACACAATATTGCAGTACTGCCTGAAAATAATGGTCTTTGTATCTATCAAGCTTTCTCCAACTTGCACTTACTTAGTGTAAATGAAATATTTGCTGGTGCTCATGACATTATTCACCCCTAAAATCTTTTGTATAAAGAAAACCCAAGTGTTAACATTAGCCAAATATGTAAACTTGTTGCTCACTCACTTTTAGTTTTTAGTCGGCTTGCAAAAGCTAATAAGGATTCCTTTTTTCTTTTCTTTTTTTTTTTTTAAGGAAAACTTTAACAAGTAATTTTAGATGACATATACAACAGAGGAATAAAAACAAACCCAGTGTCAATGTTTAAAGTGGATAATGTTACCAAATAATATGGTTCCAAGAGCGTAATTAAATAAAACTAGTTTCCACTGGATCGTTATGGCTAAATAGGTAACATGAGATATTATTTACTGTTCTTACTCACTATTGTACAAAGCGTTTCTGAGCCAAAAAGAAATTTTCCATCACTGTGGACTCACTCTTTGCATCTTATTTGCATGGTTTTGCATTCTGCTGTGTTGCTTGCCAAGTTATCCATTCAGCTGGATACATATTTGTAAATTATTGTGCTTTTCAGTGTTTATCTAAAAGGCTTCGTTATGATAAAGTACATCCTGCTCTGAGATTTTTTTCCCTCCTCTGAAACTTTGAGACTGACAGGGGGACAGACGAACGGACAGATGAGGTAAAGTCCCAGCCATTGACACACTGCGGACCCGAAGCTTACCGTAAAGGATATGTGGCTTTTTGCTGCTTCATCTCTTGTGCAAACACAAGTAAAAGAAGCTTTTAGGCGTTTGCACAGCTACATCCTGTTCCAAAGAACACCCCCCAAAACACACACACATATACACACACGCACACATCCACTCACCCCAGTAAGGACAGTTTCTCATAATGGAAAACAAATGTGTTCAATTGTACTCTTCATGAGTAACGTGGGCACATCAAGATCAAGCTTCTAATCTGTAATTCATACTTTTACATACAAGTTTTTGCAGAAAGCAAAATAAATGTTTTAGAGTATCCTGATGCATGCTCAATAATCCAGGTAGAAAAACCTAACAAAGTTAAGTCAGGTCCTCTGGACCAGGGGTTCTTTAACTTTTTGGGTTCAGGGACCCCTTGAAGGGGAGAAAACGTTTCAGGGACCCCCTGATAACCCTCATGTTTATTAAATAATTCTCTTCAGTTTGTCTCTTTAATGCAATGGAAATATTTGTGTGACATAAATACTTGAGACCTGTTCTTTAATAGTGTTAATACAATTGTTATACAATTAAACATGGGGTATTTTTCATTCAAGACACAATTAAGAAAAAAAATTAATTTCAACGTCCAAAAATGACCGTTTTGAGAAACTTAACTGTGTCACAAACCACTTTAAGACTTTACGTATTCACATAATGAACATAATAAATGTATCGACACTTCAAATTACTTTGTATTACAAAAAACTCTTTACATTAAACTGAACAGAATCATAACAGCAGTAATCATACCAAGTAACAAGGCTTCATTTGTAAACTGATCAATGCTGGAACGCAAATAGCGGGCGAGCCAGCTGGGGTGGGAGGCGTCTGGGGGTTCTCCCCCCCAAAAAATTTAATAAAGTAAAAAAAAAATATATATATATATATAGGTGTATTTTAATGGGTTGTTAAACATCTACGTGCTTGCAAAACACACACACACACACACACACACACACACACACACACACACACACACACACACACACACACACACACATATACACTTTATGTACAAAGAAATGCAATACTTTATATTTTGTATAATGTTCTCTTGGATACAATACTCATGTTCAAACATTTTGTAAGAGGAGAACAATAGAACAAAGGAAGAACTTGATAAGTTAAAGAAAAAAATGACAAAAATTTTACTTTTAATGAAGCAAGAACCATAAAACCTTTAAACTAATCAAAGGAACCACACCAGCTGCTGACAAACAACAAGTGCTGTTGACAGGACGATGCAGTTCTGTTCATTTCTATAGCTTCAGTTCACAATAAGAGGCATCTCAGAGTAGAAAAATAAGTTATTTTATGTCAGATATAAATCCATTTCGTCAATTTAATCCATTTATAACAAATACAGTCATGCACAATATATAATAAAATGTCTGATAAGAGAAAGTCTAAGGAAAGCAGTAGACGGGTCAAACCAGCCTTTCAGTGCAAACCCCATCATGAGCAGCCCACTGGGTACAGTGGAGAGGAATGACTTCCTTCTAACTGGAAGAAACCCCCAACAGAACCAGAACCAGGATCAGCTAGAGGCTAAGAGGACAGGAAAGAGACGGAGAAGGTCTGGACGAAGCTTCTCTGGGAAGAAAAACAAATAAAAATACAGATTAATGAAAATAATAATTGCATGTACAAACAAGGAGAGGAGAGCGAGTAAACACAGCAGCAGAGAAGAAACGTGGTCAGTTTGTCCTCCAACAGCCTATAGCAGCAGATCCAAAGGATAACTCAACAAACCCAAACCAACACTAACTACAGGATTTATCAAACAGGAAAGTCTTAATCCCAGTCTTCAAACTGGACAATGTGTCAGCCTCATGGACAGAAACTGGA
>JARVGQ010000210.1:17193926-17209746 GCA_031762355.1 Hypsolebias martinsi
CCCCCCCCCCCCCCCCCCCCCCCCCCCCCCCCCCCCCCCCCCCCCCCCCCCCCCCCCCCCCCCCCCCATCAGATTTGTTGTGACTCCTCAAACAAACACAATTCTATTACTGTTTTACTTTAGATGGAAAATCAACGCTAAGCATTTTATTGTTGATAACGTCAGCGAATGGAAACGTTTTAAAGCAAGTTGTGTGTTTTTCTCATTTTCTTCGTAAGTCACTTCACCTAGTGTTTGTGGTATTAGCTGTGATGCAAACACAGAATGACACTATATTTCCAGCTAACTGGGCCTTTTTTTCTTTCTGTTCACCACTTGTTTCCTGTTTTTCTTTGCTCTCCATCTCTATAGCACGGAGGAGGGCAGCTAGTTATCAGGCTCGCCCAGCCCAGCCAGGCCCTCCGTACCTGACCGCTGCCAGCAGGGAGCGGCTGCCCTCGCCTGAATATCTGTGACCACAACAGCAGCCAGGGAATGAGGAAATCAGACCAGCCAGCGCTGCAGACCCCCAATTCATCAGTATGAGTGTGTTTTGTATGCTTAGGCTCACTCGGGAGCCCGCCATTTCTGCAACATCCGGCTATAAAACTATTGTGACACTCAAACTGAATTTATGGGCCAATCTTCTTGCGACAGGTTGGGTTTAATTTCAGAAAAGGGAAAGCAGGATGGAATCAAAAAGGGCTTGTAGCAAAACTGAACTTATTCTTTGCATTATGTGGAGCGATGTAGCCTACTTAAAAAAAAAAAATCTTAATTTCCTGCAATAAAGTATATCAAGGCAGTGCAATAAAGTTTTTTTTTTCATTCAAACTTTATTTATACAGGTTAGTTCCCAGTGAGCTTCAAGAACTAATTTACAAGAGAGACCTGTTTCAGACAGACAAATGTTGAAAATATTAATGAAAGCGTACAAAGCTTTGTTTTTATCTTTTTCTTAATGAGTGTTTTGTTAATGTAGTCACATTTATCATTTTTGTTTTTCCAGATGTTTGAGCTTTCAGTCCAGTCAGTGAGCTCTTAAGTACCGTTGAATGTTCACATGTTATGTCTGGCATTATCTAGTTGAGCTTGTCTTGTTTTTGTCAATAAACCACCGACCTCTCGACACACACTTACACACACAGACACAGCTGCTTTCTCAGTCAGTGGGAGCAGGTGTTTGTGACTCTCGTGGGGTTTTGCGACTTTTTACACATTTTTTTCTTTCCTTTAATTTATTTTCTTAGGTTGAAGCAGATGACGGTGCAATTCCCAATGTGAAAGTCTGCTTCTTGTTCTGAACCCTTGCCCTGAGAAACACACACACAAATACAAGGCCCATGGGCCAAATATGGTCCATGTTAACATTTTTTTGGCCTCCAAGACGATATTTTAAAAGTAAAATAGAGTCATCACTTCTCGTTTTGTTTAAAGACTGAGCTTACTTTACTTAGGGCAGACTTTTCATGATAGTTGGACAACTTTGTAGTTTTGAACCTTTGAAATTAGTTTGAATTTATCAGTAATCTTAGATTTCAATGTAGAAAAGTGTCGGAGAATGTCAAATGAGAGTAATCAAACTTTTATTGAGGAGTTGTAGCCAAGAAGTCAGGTGTATGACTAGAATGAATGTTTTGACTGAATTAGCCCTTGGTTTGAAACATGTTTTTAATTTTAGCACACTTTTGTAACAAAGTTTGACGCTCCTGTCTTAAAAGGAAATTCAGATCTTTTGAAATTAGGTTTTGAGAATGTGTAACAAACAATTAATATATTACTTATACATCCTTGGTTTGGAATAATGACTGTAAATATGGACAAATGCATTCCAGTCTACATTTGTTATACAAAAGTGAAGCGTTAACGTCATTTACAGGTGCTTCCAAGCTGTATTTTTGGAGTCAGATTTTATTAGACTAGTAATAGCAAAGAAAACAAAAATATATATTTAAAACTGCATTTGTTGGCTGGGTTTAGTTTTTGGTTCTCTTCAGATATCACGTCTGATGCCATGCTAGCAGTAACCAAGCTGCCATAACACTGATGGCTTTTACTGCTGCCATCTCACTGGGTGGGGAGGGGGTAGTTTTGTTTCAGCTTCAGCTTCCACGTTATGTTCCTGTGTCCAATTTACCATATGTACTGTGTTATTTAGAGGAACACAGTTCTAACCACACTGAAGACCCCACTGCTGGTTGGAGGAGAACCAAAAACAAACATTTTAACTGACGAAAAATCCCAGAAAATGTCTGGTTTTACCACTATTTGGGCTTGCTAACAACCATAGGATTCCATGTAAATGATTTCACAACGTGAAACTGGCAGCAATGTAAAGGTTTATAACAAGGCCTATGTAAGATGAACCACAATAAAATATCTGATTGACATTGTAAAGTCTCACATTCAAGGATTCAAGGATTTTCTTTTAAATGTCATTCAGAGCACATGTGGTACACGAGGTGGAACAAAACTATGTACATAGGGTCCCAGTTATATCCAACAAAAATACAGTTGTAACAAAAACAGTAGTAAGATCCGAGTCATGAACTAAGAATTCACTAAACTAAGAATTCACTAAACTAAGAATACACTAAGCACTAATGGTGCAAAAATAATGCACCGAAACAACAGCAGCACCAACATGAGTCTGTTTGAGCAGATGAGGACGAATGAAGACAGCAACATGAAATAAATCAGCAGCATGAGATCAGAATAATGGATAATCAGCAGCACTTATCAACAATCAAGTGGCATTACAGTGATTTTTGTCACAGTTTTTTTTTTCCTGGTTGGATATTCATGAGTCTAACAGCCTCAGGGTAGAAGCTGTTCCTCAGCCTGGGGTCCTTCATGATGCAGGTGGCCCTCTTCCTGAATTTGGAGATATAGATGTCTTTGATGGTGGGGAAGCTGACTCCAACAGACTTGTTCTGTGCAGCCTTCACTACTCTCCGCAAATATTTTCTTTATGCAGCTGGTCATGGTCTTGGACTAGCTTTTAGCTAGTCATTCTGGTCGGAATTAAAGTCTATTTCTGCAAATTGAGATTATAAATAAAAAAAAAAACTATCTGCAACAGATACGTTAGTTCATAATCTTCCAACAGAACCCAAGTTCAAATAATCTGAACTACCTCTTTAAATATTCCTTTGAGACGCATCCATCTCGTTGCCTGTCATGTTCCTCTGAGACTATAGACAGGAATCTATATTTGAGGGCAGCGTGGCAAATCATGGGGGAGTGGGGGTGCAGGTGGTTGTAGCAGGGAGTCAGGGGGATGGGGAGGATGTAGGAACCTGGAGGGGAGGGGCTGTAAATATAGCTCCTGGTCTGAGTCAGGGCCCCCTCTGGTTTGCTACAGCCCTCACAGGAAACAGTCCCCTCAAGAGATGGAACGTGGCGTTCATACGTTTGAGAACATGTTTTTAAATGGTAGCTGTACACAGACCGTTTTCACATTCCCTACAGTCATAAACACACATGCGACTAGTATGTGAAGAAACTTAGCTTAGTAAAAATAGTTTTGCTTCTGGCATGTGTACAAGTGGTGGTGCACCACTTGTCCTAAAACACAGGTGCAACAGTTGGGAACATTTGCCTATTTCCTTCGCTGGATAACAAACTATCCAACCCTTTAGAGAAAGATTGATGAAGAGAAAGTTTTATAACGTGAACTGCAGGATTTTATGACAACAAACCTTTGTGTCGGCCGGGGAGTGATAAAAGTACAGTATTTGAATACTACTGATAGGTTCCTCCACCGGGGAGGAGATACGGCTTTCACTACAGACAACTTTATGGCTCCATCGTGCCAATTATAAACTTAACAGTATCTTACAACTTAAATACATGAAAATATTTTTATGACAGCTTTTGAATTCCTTATCACGCCTCATAACCCTTAACATGCTGTCGTTTTCTTTATTTTACACCAAAACATCACAGAACACAAGGTTGTAGTAAAAACAGCACACTTTTATTTGCTCGGCAGTATAGAAAAGTATAAAAACATGAAAACGTGTCATCTATAAATGCTTGTATTTGAAAAATAAAAAGAAGCTTGTATCAAAACAAGTATAAAATGATTGTCTGCTGTGTTCGATGTGGGTTACTGAAGTCTGTAAAACAAAATGCCGACAAAGTACAAAACAGTACAAAATTATCTTAAGAACATGTTTTTAAAATGATACAAAAGTTTATACTGGGATTTTGTCTGTAGTATGATATAAAAAAACATCAGTGTTTACTCTTTACTTTTAAAAAATATAAAATTCAAGTGCAGCTTGGTTTTACTCTTACAGGGTGAAGCTCTTGGTTTCAAATAATGAAGCTCATTTCAGATTTTGAAATGTATATAGTGTAATCTTTTGTCTTTTCTCTACTGTCTCCCCTATATATATATATATATTTATATGTATAACCATTTGTTCATCAATGTCTCCCAGTACAGGATAATGTAAAGGCCATGAATAACTTGCAATTTGAAATGAAAACTCAATTTTAATGAAATAAAGGTAATACTAGTATGGCTGGTCTGATTTTAGTATTGAATGACATAAGAACAGACATCTTGGTCCATATTGAGTGTTTCAATGTGTTGAAATTTCCAGTAGTCCCAAACAGGCTTTGAAAACCAAGGGGGAAAAAAAAAAAAAAAAGAAAAGAAAAGAAAAGTGAAACGGTTCAGGAGTAAAATTCAGAGGTCAGTTTTGAAATCATCACTATGCTTTTGGGTACACGATAATGCTAACAGGGCTTAAATACTTAAAAATGACAACACTGATCAGCTGGTCAATTGTAAAACAACAAGAGATCAAAAAAGAAACAAACAAACGAAAAATTCAAACCAATAAATTAACCTGTTCTTTATATTAATATCAAAATTTGTAAGTCATAATACAGCCCCAATGCAAACATAGTCACCCTTCCCCCATTTATATAATACAACAATTACGTTAATAAACTGTTTGGACCAAAAGAGAAAGAAAAACCCGAATCAGATATTTATTTTTTTTGAAGATGTAGTTTTTGCTGGTTGAAATCCAACAAGTTTAAGTGTAAAAACACTGGCGGCGTGAAGCCTCTCCCAACTGTTGTACCACAACAAAAATGAAACCTGGGACGCCGTGTCCAGCGCAGCGAGCGTTGATGTTTCCAGATCGGTCTCTGTCTACATCACCAATGTCCTCGTAGGGTAAGTGTTGATGTACTTGTTGCTCTGCTCTGAGGCGTGCTCCTCTGTTTTCCCACAGGTCGCCTGCTCCCAGGAACTGAGCTGTAGCTGCTGCTGAAAGGACATGGAATCTGGTGAGTTTTTAATGGTCAACACGAAACGGTACTGGGAACTTGTATAAACACAAACATCATCATGTCTACCTGTAGTGGGCTGTGCATGCCTCTGTGAGGAACGTGGTAGGTTTTGTGGCCCTCATCATTCAGCAATGAGCTCGTGAGCAGATCCTGTGAAGTGAAATAATAAAACATTTCTTTTTACACAAATCAGATATGTTCCATAAATATTAGGTGTAAAACACTTAATTTAAAGTTAAATGGGTAGTTTAGATTCATTCAAGTGCAGTTCTGTGGAAAGGTTATGAACAAATAATAGCTTATATTATGTGGACAGTTCTTTGAGCTTAATTTGGAGAAGTAGTTTAAATCTGAACAGATCAATGAGCTAACAGCTAGTCAAAACCAAAATGGATTTCTTCCATCATAAAAAATATCCAAAGGTTTCATAGAAACACTATTTTTTTAACCTTTACACTGCTTTAATTTTATGTTAAATGTATAATATTCCTGCATGAAGTGCCACAAGAACTGCTACAACTAGCTGCCACAGCCATTATTTTCACTTTAGTTACCCACAGAAACCCATGAAATGCAAAACTGACGGTGTTATAAAGGTTTATAAATAGTGTCTACATAGACTACTATACAATTTTATAGATTAAAGGTGTTTAAAGATGGCAGATTTCTGCTTTGGTCCTACTCAAACTAGTTGTTATCCAACTGGTTGGTTCAGAATTCAACTTTGTTTCTCCAAAATGAGGCTGTTCAAACAATTATCTTTAACAGGTGAGATATTAATTGTTCCTAGCTTGTGCATAGAACCTAATTTTGAAAGCTTCAAACTATTCCTTTAAGACTAAAATGTGAATTACATAAGACTGGGCTGGCGTTACATCACCAGAAGCTCAAAGATGGACTTACAGGTACTTCCTGTGCAGAGGAGTTGGGGGAGAAGAGTTGTGTGTTGAGTTCCTGTCCTTCCCACTGCATGCAGGGGCTCCTCTCACATGGGGACTCCACCTTAGACACAAAGCACATCAAGGTCACACATGGCTCTTGATGGTCATATTTGTACTTAGCTACAGTACAGCAGCCCCAAACTGTGCAACTGAAATCTATTTATTAATCATAAACGCTTTGCAAAACTAAATAGGCTCAAATTGTTTTTATATGTTTGCTTTCACAGAACAAATTTTCTGTCTGGCCTTTGCTTTCACAAACTCCATACTTAACCTTCTAAAGTCTCACATTAGTCTGTAGCTTGGTCAGATCTGTGCATGTGCTTCTGCTGTGTGGAAAGTACCTCCTGTTTGATCTTCTTCAGAGGAGGCTGGTCAATGGCACACTCCATTGGCTCCTGCTTGATAGACACAGCCATCTGCTGCTCCAACGCTGTACCCTGGAGAAAATCACAACAACCCTAATGAACTCAAAGAGCACAGAAGTAGTTATTGGGACATATTTAAGAATTTTAATTTTAGGGGCTCATACCATTAGTTTGAGGGGTCCGTATTTGGCCTCCTGAAAAGCCAGACTGGATCTGAATGGCGTGGGCGTGCATGGACTCGATTCAAGGATTGATCGACGAATGTTCGGAGTTTGGAATCTGGGGGAAGAAATGTGATCGGTGTTTGGGAACCGCTGCATCAAACAAAACTGCATCATGAAATAACAGGAGATAAGGGGTCTTACATTTCGTTCTCCTTCTGAGGCCTGACAGAGTGGTCGATGAGAGGCTTGGAGTCTACCGGCATGCTCATTCGTAAACTGTCGTCAGAGTGTTCTGAGCTCATCGACTGGTTGAGAAACTGAAACAAACAGAAGGAGAAGAAATCACTTTTTGTTTTTGCTGGTAATAATCTGGAAGATTAAAGTTAAAAAAGGAAAGAAAAAAACAGAAGTGAGGAAAGATAAAAACTGAGTTGGAGGTGAACGGCTAAAGAATGACTACATGATTGGTTGCTGGTGTTGTCAGAGGGCAGGCTGGTGATGGGATGGGTTCTGATCATGCTCAGGTACTTTAACTACCTGCGAGGGTGAAAAGGGTAGTGCTCTGACTGCTGAAGACTTGGGGGTTGAGCAGGTGAAAGCAGCAAATGGTTTACGAGCAGCTTTTGAACTCTGATTGGGCGAGCCCTTGCCTGTGTTCTGAACACTCCTATCCAAGGAGTGACTGCTAAAGGCCTCACCCGCTAAGGACAGGCTCTGGGAAGAGGGCGGTAAAATATGGGTCAAGGCCCAAAACTAGAAATAAAAAAAAAACATAATTTTTGCTACTTTTTCAGTTTGTCATAATGTATCATATAGTGCAGAAACTTACTAAATCAATGACGGATTCCATGAAGTCTGGAGACGTATTTGAGAATGTTGGACTGCTGTGATGGCTGCTGCTGCCGCTGCTTGTGTTGTTGCTGTGGGCACGTGTTGCTGAGGCGCTCTCCTCCGGCAGGCAGCTCTGGTCGAGAGGCAGGGCCGGGGCGGCTGCCTGATGATGAGGTAAAGACATCGCCGCACCATCCGAGCTGTTGACCACAGAGCTCTGACTGGCCCAGCTCGAAAAATTCAAATTCATCTAGAGTGTGGGGAGCGGAAAAAAAAGAGGTCAGATATGCATGATTGAGGGTGATGTAAAGTAAACAGATGTAAACAAGAGAAAAGTGAAAGGCATTTAAGAAAAGAGGAAAAGAAAAGAAGAAAGGGAACTTTATATTATTAAAGAGCAACAGAAGTGTTGAGTAGGAGAGGGTTGCACAAGGGGTCTCACACACACACACACACACACAGAGAAATAGTGATAAGGTCCTGTTTCATCACTTTTGCAGAAACAGACCCCCCAGATGTTTCCTCCTCCTTATTCACACAACTGTCCTTAAAGGCCAGGTCAAGAACACCAGAACATAAATTGTGCTGTCATGCTTTTTTTAAATTATTTATTATTATTATTTGACTGGAGCCCAGACAGAGGTTTTACTTACTGGTAGTGCTGGTTGGCCTTTCAGCTCGTTTTCTGTTGACATGAGCAGCAGTTCGATCTCTTTCACTCGCTGCTCCTTCTCAGGGTCCTCCTCGCTATAGTGTCTCTAGAGGGAGGAGAGCGTAGGAGGAATAGATGAGTGATTTCCTGCCTTGCAATAAGCTTTTCTTGGCCTCTTTCACACACATGCACTGTTTTCCATCACTATGGTGGCATTTTAACATCTTAATTACCCCTTGATGCTTTTGTGCAAAATTATTTGTCACATTTTGGGCAAGGTTGGACCTGTATCGACACAACACAAGCAATGAACCTATGCACCCACCTTAACAAGCAGGCAGCAGCAGTGAGTAAGTTTCACCGATCGTCCCTGTCCTCGTTTAAATCATAAAGAATGATGTCAAACGGGTATTGAAAGTGTTTGATCTGCTTCAGGTCTGATCATTTAACAAAAATTATAACGGCTGTTTCAACACGATGCTCAGCTCAGGATTTTACTTTACTGCAAAACAGGATAGTGTTGCTGCTGCTGAAACTTCAGTGTTAACACTAATTGTTCAGTAAGTTTAATGATGTTCAAAAGTAGCATTTTCAGTTTTATATAACCATTGCATGTGCGTATTATAAACTGTTTAGGCAATATGATATAACATGGTGCAAAAACTACGATTTATTTTGACAACTCAACACTTTATCTACTGTCCTAAGTGGTGTCTAATCCTGGTCCTCTAGAGCACATTTGTCAAACTCAAGGCCCGGAGGCTAAATGTAGCCCTAGCTGACATCTTGTCTAGCCCCCAAGATGTTATTTTAAATGTAAAATACTTTAATCACTTTAATTCAAAATACTTTAATCACTTTAATACTTTTCAGTAATCTTTGATTATGATATCAAAAGTGCAACAGAGAATGTCAAATGAGACCACTCTAACTCTTGCTGAGGAGCCTGCAATCAAGAAAACACGTTGAGTATCTAACTTGAGTTAATGTAGATTCTGAAACCGGCCCTTAGTTTGAAAAAGGTTTTAATTTTGGCCCCCTTCTGTAAGCAGGTTTGACACCCCTGTAGGGCCACCATGATGCATGTTTTACTTGCTTCACTGCTCCAACACCCCTGATTCAATGGTTGAATGACCTCTTTATGTTCTATGGAAGCCTGTTAGTCATCCTGTGATTCAAATCAGGTGTGTTGGAGCAGAGAAACCTGTAAAACATGCAAGACTGTGGCCCTCCAAAACCAGGATTGGGCACCCCAGGACTCTAATAATTTGCTAATAATAAGTATTGCATGTGCACTATGGATCTTTCTGTCATTTTTACATGCATGTTTGAAAACAAACAAACAAAGAAGTGTGGAAAGAAAAGGGACTAGTGGGTGAATAAATGAATACCTCATGTGTGAAGAGCATTATTATCTGTTTGTAATGACTGTTCAAACTTACTTGTATGGCAGCGGTTCCATGCTGGGAGATGTTCAGGATGTTTAGGTGTAATGCCATTGGGAAGGGCACCTGATGGGCCAATCAGAAACACATCCTTATTAATTACTGTAAACAGCACTGCTTTAGGTTCCCCACCAACTACCGCACTTACTCTGTGTGTGTCAGACATGTAGGTGTAGTTTAGTGGCGACACGGGAGACAGCTGTGCGTGATTGGGTGAGTGGTGGGGGAAACTCATGATGTGGTTGGCGGACTTGACGTAGCCGTGGCTGATGGACAGCGAGGAGCTGCTGGTCTTCAGCGCGCTCTGCAGGTAGCCCTCCTGCTCCACCTTCCGCCTCATGGTGGAATTCCAGTGGTTCTTTATGGCGTTGTCAGTCCTGCGGGTCACAAACAACAACAACACAACTTGAGAGGGTATTTACCAAAAAAAAAAAAAAAACGCCCATGACATCCTCACCGCGCGGTTCAAGTCGTAATGATTATCAGCACAGGCGCACATGAGCTGACACAGATAGAGAAAGTCTCAGTCAAACACACAAACACATGCAGGCGATTGATAAGACTATCAGAATAAAGCAATTA
Organism: Hypsolebias martinsi; assembly: GCA_031762355.1. NCBI lineage: Eukaryota > Metazoa > Chordata > Actinopteri > Cyprinodontiformes > Rivulidae > Hypsolebias > Hypsolebias martinsi. The sequence goes on from JARVGQ010000210.1 coordinate 17,204,202, forward strand.
CAATAATCTTAAAATTATCTCTTTGTCTCTTATCATCCTATTCCAAACCTTTTTTTATTTGATAAAGACCAACCAGTCCTCATCTCCATTTTCTCTTGCATTAATGCTCAAGTGACTTCTCTTCTATTTCGGCCTCGTAACCACAGCGTTGCGCAGCTAACCAGATAGAGTTCAGTGATTCACCCAGCTTCTCTTTTTCTCACCCTTCTTCATTCTCCGCCTCACCTGCCGGGAAGGAGCTTGGCGATCTCGGCCCAACGGTTCCCAAGCTTCTCGTGCGCCTGGTAGATGATCCTGTCCTCCTCTTCGGTCCACGAAGTCTTCTTAACCTCTGGGTTCAGGTGGTTGTGCCAGCGCTCGCGGCACTGCTTGCCTATTCGTCCCTTCAGGTGCTTGGCGATGACGGACCAACGCTTGGCTCCGTACTTCTGGACAAGCTCGATCACCTGTGGTGTTCAAGTACGAGGGTGAGAAAAAGAAGAAGAAAAAAAAAAAAAAGAGGAAAGGCAAAAGAGGAAGAGGAGGAAGGAGAGTGTTGAAAAGGAAGTGAATGGGAGAAGAGGGGCATTGGGAAAGGGGAAGGAAGGAGTAATATCAGGGAGGAGAGGGAGAAGTAGAGGTGTGTAAAGATATGCCATGCAAAGGGAAGGTATACAACAGAAAGACAAAAAAGAAACTTACTTTAGAAATGCTTCTTGTATTATTAAACGCTTCACCCCTTCCCAAAGAATTTGCCTCTATCTTGTCTTTATTTCTCAACTAATGGAGGTGACTGAGAACACCTGCTGGTAAGCAGTGAGGGAGTTTCCAGTGGAACGTTAGCCAGTCTGCTAATCATTACAGCGGCATCTGGTTGGAAATATAACTCCTTTGATTTAGCTCAACAAATGCTTTGCTGGATGTGTGTGAGTAAACAAGCTATATGTTGTGTAAGAGCAGCTAAACGTGTGCAAGAGCAGACAAAGAATTGCCACAGAGGGGTTGCTTTAATCGCTCAGGAACATAAAGTAATTGTTTTTGAACATTGCAGACCTTCTATCTGTGAATTAAACACACAAAGTCCTTCAAATACATTCCTAATGTAACTAAGCCATCAGTGTGCCTCTTGGAAATTAGTGTCTTTAGTGAATTAGTGTTTTTATATTCCTGCTGTGTTTTCAGTGTCCTTATGTGACTTGAGGTGTTTTGTTTTCCTACCCGCTGGTCCTCCTCTTTGGTCCAGGGCCCTTTAATGAGTTCTGGGTTGAGAACCTTCTGCCACCTGTGTTGGCACTGCACATCTGTACGGTTCTGATTGGTTCAGAACATAAACACCTTTTGTTATCTATTTTTTTATGGAAATGACCAGTTCAGAATAATAAGCACTTTGGCACTTGCAAAGAAGCAGCAGAAAAAAAGGTGCATGTCTGTCCTCCAGGCAGTACTTACACTTAACAGGCTCGCAATGAGTTTCCAATCTTCCGAGCCATGAAGCTCAACAAGTTTCTTCAGCTTCTCGTCCTAAATAAAAGAGAAACTGTGTTATAAACAGCCCCTCTGGCAGTTAGACCGTGGCGACCAGCAAATAAAAGTTGATTCACACCAACTAGAAGAGAGTGCAGGTGAGTTCATTTATATTTGGAATGATTTGTGTACCTCTTCTCGTGTCCAGCGGGTTTTGCCAAGGTGGCGTTTCCCTGTCTTGGCCACCGACCCATCGTAGTCATGTTCGTACATATCTGTCTCCTCCTCATCTTCCTCGCTGCTGTAAACACTGCAAGCACAGAGAGCGAGCATGACAATCTAAAAACAACAACAACAAAGTAAAGCGCGGAGTTTACATGGGACGATAATGTTGCAAGATAGAAGACGGGCAAATAACGAGATAATAAACACCTGCCTGTTTCTACATCACTGTTCAAACACCTCTTAAAGGAGTGCATTAAAAAAAAATAAAAAATCGGCCCACTCTTGAACTCATCAGGTGTTGAAGACAGACAGAGAACCAGTCATTCTTGAAGGTTTGGGTGCAGGCTCCGGGCCAAGACACCCACAAGCAGAAAAAAAAAGAACGAAAGAAAGCCATGCAGAGAAAGGGAAGAACAGCAACCTGAAGGGAGGGAGGGAAGGGGGAGGCAGGGAGGGAGAAGGATGAACAGGTTCTAGTGTTTTTGGTTTCCACAGATACTGGGATTGGCACATGTGATCGTAATTTTGTGACCCTAGCGTGTTCAGACCTGCAGTGGTATTGTACAGCCTGCAAGTATGCACGCACGCACACGCATACACACACACACACACACAAACTCATAGCTGGTTAACCAGTCAGGTTGTTGAGCCTGAAGAATGTGGAAGCAGGTAGCTTGCCTCAGAGAGAACAGGTGTACAAAACCCCCAATGCGTGTAGGGGGGGTATTTATTGTGCATTATCTTCCTATTTTAAATTATCCATTAACTAAAAAGTGTCTCTTGTTGAACAGTGAAAACTATACCGATGCACATCCCACAAATTTGCTCTATTTTTTTTTTACTTTAACCGTAAAACAAGACATATCACTTTAACAATACGCACAAATTTTAAAGGAAATCAAACATTTTATGTTTCTCAGAACTATCAGTCTACTAAAACTACTTCAGCAAAAAGTTGGTGAAACTCTGTGCACTTATTTCAATCCTAAAATGTTTTATTATTATTATTATTATTAATAACCTTAAAAAAGTTGAACTTCCACACCAGCAGAATCTAAAGGGGAATAATGTTTCCCAGACAAAGCTGGTGAACATAGAAAGATAAAGTTATTTCCATTAAAAAAAAAAAGAAGAAGAAGAAGCCACACAAACAGGTGGTTATAAACAAACAAAACTTTTAAGCGCACACGCTGCAGAGCACGAGCGCTCTTTCCAAAATGACTGTGGGCTCCTCTCGTTTTTTAGAGATGCTGTGAAACAAGCATTCATCTTTAGCGGGCGGAAAATGACCTTTAAGCCGACACAATTGATTATTTTACGTGTTATGTGATAAAAACGAAAGTAACAGACTGTGGATGAAATGGTCACCAGAGCATGGAGCAATAAAATGTGACATATATAAACTGAAGTTTCATTTGAAGTAAAAAAAAAAAATAAATAAAAATACATATAATATGTAAATATTACTGTCTTTTTTGGTTCGGTTTAGCTCCTGTTTAACGCCGGTGTCCTGCAAGCGCGTGGCATTAACGCGCGCGTGTCTCAATGACAGCAGCGCGAGGACCGCACATGCCAGATGACCAGCACCTGTCATTGGCGCGAGCGACACAGCCCCATCGCTGGCCACACATAACGGAGTCAAGTGCACAAGTTAGCAAAGCATGCAAAGAAAAAGAAATATGGAAATTAAAAAAAAAATAAAAGTCATGCGCTCTGTTAAGATGCGCCTTTTAATCCGTCAACCTCGTGCAGTTTGTCCTGCAGAAATAAGAAAGGAACTACAAAAAAACTGCGTAGTCGTGTAGTAAACTAGCTAAGTTTAGCGTCGTTTTTCCGCTGTTCGAGTGTACCTGTTTCTCGGCCGCCGAGTCATGCTAGAGTCCGGACAGGCAGCGGGTTGAGCCGAGCGAGTACTTTCGCTGTCTGCGCTGAGTTTGTTCTCCCTGCGAGCAGGCAGGCTGACATTAATTTAAACTGCGGCAGACTCCGTGGGGGCGCTCCTCCCTCCCTCGCGTCTCCTTCGCATCCCGGTCAATTTGGCGCTCCTCTAAGTTGTTGCTGTACTGCGCATGCTCCAAAAATGTGAGCACTTCGCGTGCAGTCCGAATTTTTTCAAGTTACTGTTTGGAATCGTGCGACGGACAACGTTTTGGTATAATAATAATAATAATAATAATAATAATAATAATAATATAATAATAAATAAACGAATAAAATGATTAAAATATATAGCTGCGAAGAAAATTATTATATTCTTTGATACGTTTCATTAAAATTCAGTTAATGACTTGTCAACAATTCGGTTTCACGCTAGTGAGGAAGACATCTCTAAAACAATAAGCGACTTATAAGTTGGTTGGTAAAGGAATATATTAAAATATTATTAGTTCATATTTAGGTACTGCTTCTATTTTTCTATTTTGTAAGCCTTACCTTTAAAAACAAGCGTGCCAATATAATGCTGTATTTACAAAGTGTCATTGAAGTATCCAAGACACTCGTAACTCAGTAGCGTTTACATTGAGCAATGTTGCTTCTTCTTCTTTTTTTTCCCTATGAAAAGAAGAAGGGAAATATTGTATTTAGACGGAGTGGACAAAAAGAATAGGTTTGCATGCAAAGAAAGGCGAAGTGACACGAGCGTCGGGCCACCTGTTCTCGGAGTGCCCACTGGTGTTGCAGATGTTTCCTTGTGATAAAAACTCGCAACAAAACCCCGTCTTATCATCCCGCGACGAAACGCGCTCTGTTCTGGCCTACATAAACAAAGTTAAAGAAAAACAGTAGCAATAAAACCATTTGTGGGAATTTATTGCGCGTGTAACTCATAGCTTAACTGACTTTACTGCCTTTATCGTCCGGCCCCCTAAAGTTTATTTTTAAGTTCATTAATGCAAATAATCCACATCCCAACCTGGAGCAAGTTGAGCCTGTTTTTCAGCTTTGAGCGATGAGGAATAAAATAACACTTTTTCATAACTTGGAGTTTTATTCTCCGGTGTTTTTTTTCTTCCTCAGGAGTAACATTGAGTGTTATGGTTGTTTTGTTTTGGTTGAATTCTCATTTCCCTCTTGCTCAAGCATTGATGGGGGTGGTTAAAATTCTTTATTTGCATAAATGTGTCTTCTCATTGAATTAGTTCCTCCATTCTAGGCCTTATTGTCCTGGTCACTTGTAATTACCATCACCCTGGAACAGCCTATTGTCCCAGGAAACTTTTCATAATAGGTGGCCGACAAAAGACCCATGCACATGCTGCCATGGACAAAATTTCACCATTTGATGAAAACAACATACATTTAGACAGGATAATATAAATATTAACTCCAATAGTACAATTGTAAAACTGGATATTAGTTATAAAGCCTCAAAATGTCACTTTAATTGCCAATAAATGTAATCAGAGGTCCATGATTTAATGGGTCAGATGGTTTAGTATGCTGCAGTTCCTCCACGCACATGTGCATTTTTATTTGTCATTGCTTCGAGGAGGGGTACTCTAATCTAGTCAAATGTCCAATTATATAGTAGCTGTGCAAGTCTGTAATACTAAATGCCCCACATTAAAAAAAGGGTTAAATAAAGTGACCAAGAGCAAAAAATGTCTATAAATGATTGGTGTCTGTCTGTCAGTAAAATATCTCATACTGGGTGGAGCTTAATGAAACTCTCAGGAAGTGATCACTGGATTTATGTCTACACATCTTTCACCTCTGGAGTAAACCCCATATAAAATGTCTGACGCAGCCAACTGATTATAGAACACAACATTGGCTATATATCAACCAATATTATATTTATCACAGACATCTACACCTCCAGATGCAGGAAGAGAGCCACCTGCATCATGAAGGACCACACTCACCCAGCACACAC
>JARVGQ010000210.1:17351326-17365003 GCA_031762355.1 Hypsolebias martinsi
TTTCTTCGTGTCTCTCTCTTTCTACTGAAGACACTGGATGACAAAAAGCTCAGTTCGGTGCTCTTCACTGACCCCTCCCTTTCTACCTCTTTATTCTTCCAAATCTGTTTTAACCGTCCAAAATCTCGTTTTTCAATCGTTAAAAGCAGATAAGCTGAGAAGCTAAGCTAACAGGTCAACCTCGGGGGAAAAAACCTCTGTTTTGTCGAAGCTCCAAAATTCACAGTTGAAACCCGTGCCTTCATGCTGAAAGTTGTTTTTCTCTGCAAAACGAAGCTGAGAACTTGTTTACTGATTTTTTTTATTAAATGCTTTGTGTGAAAAATACTATGCTAAAGAGCTCAAACCTCACCGAGCGTCTGCCATTTTGATAACCAGAAAATAGGAACGAGAGACAGCCCATGTCACGTCAAGGGGCCTCCCTCCCGTTTTTCTTAAAGAGACACGCTGCTCGCTCCCTCACCATCCTTCGGTTCAAACGGTCTTATAAAAAGGTAGTACACACAAAACTTAACCAATATTTCTTCTTCAATTTTACAATTACTAATTATTGTCAAATTTCAAACAATATTATCGTTTATCGCAATACTTCCTGAGAGCCCAGCAAAACATGTTATCGTGACAGGCCTAGTCGTGACATTCACACAGTGTGATTTGTGTTTCTGTTAATCATCTTACAGTTATGTCTATATTCTTTTTTCTATCCATTCATTTTTCAGAGGGAGTGGCAGCCCACTCACCTGCTGCATTCATCTCCCTAATCTGGCTCCTTTTACAGACACAACGTGGATTCTGGGAAATGTTTTGTTTCTCTCTCTTCTGTCTTTAAGCCCCGCCGCAAGCGTTTTTACGTAACATAAACACAGAGGCAACAGCTCAGCGAAGCCTTCTGCTGCCCACGGTTAGTAAGACTTTCTGAAATGACAGCAGGAGTCATGAAATCAGCAGATCGAAAACTTGAAATAAACACCAAGCGTGGTCACAAGTGCAGCTGTCAACAAACGTGCATTAATGCCATTTCACCGTATTGTCATTTCAAGCGTCCAAAGCAGTCCGAACAGCTGACCCGCAGACTTATTGCACCTTTCAGTTGGTCCTCCACTTGTATGTTTGTCCAGTCTCCTGGCATCAGGAGAGAATGAGTCATTGCCATCCTACTGAGGCTATATACCCTCTCTTTGTGTAGTGCAGTGAGGAACAGTATTGAGGGGTGGAAGGTTAGAAAACAGAACCACATATCAGCTCTCTTTCCTGCAGCTCTTTCCCTTTTTTCCCCACTTCACTCAAGTTTGAGGAGCCCTTCTGCCTCATTGACTCACATCAAACCCACCTCTTGCCCCCAGAATAGATGGGTCTGTCAGCAGTGTCACGGCTCTGTCTCAGAAGAGACAACCTGTGTGTCTACAGAAATAATGGGCTGCTGCACCGAACAGTGAACAGGCTGAGTCATTTTTGCAGCAGAGCATGAAAGCGTCGGTGAAGTGGTAAATTTGAGCTTGTTAAATGATTGACAGCTTATGAATCTTTAGTAGATGCCTTGATACAGACTTCCAGCGTGCTCGAAAGCTCCGGTCGAACTCGTACAGACTGCGCTCGTTCAGCGAGCGGAGCAGTAACGAAGACGTTTCATGTCAAAGACTCTGCTCTGTCCTGAAGGAGGCTAACCACCACCACCCACGCCTGGCCTGAATGCAAACGACAAAGACTTTATTATGAAATGTATCTGTGCAGCTGGTTCAGCCAAGCTAAGAATGACTAAAGAAGGTATAGCGAAGATAAAAGAGACACCAGCAGAGTGGAAATATTGGGGCATTCATTATCAGCTGCTCTTGCCATACAACAGCCCGTTATTAAACCCAGAACTTGAAGCTTTTGTTCAGTGTATGTCCTCCTCATGCGAGAGGAGAAACTTTGTTAATCTGCAGCTGATTGTTGCCAGAGGAGCTGCATGCACACTTTTTAACATCTGTGTTAGTAAAATAGGGATTTACACTAACGTAAAGTTCTTTTTCCTATAAAGTCCTCCCTGACAGATCGCCCAGCCCCTGCCATCACAGCATTTTTGTTTAATTACAAAGAGTCAACGTCATTAAAAATGCAGGCAGCCAAGCTTAGCCTTGACCCAGCGTTCTTTAGCCCTCACCCCCTGCTACATTTTGATGAATCAGTCCGAGACAAACGCAAATATAGACCAAGTTTTATTGTTATACGAAATAGGTGCACTTATTGTTGCATGTTTCTGTGAAGTAGGAAGAATAAATGTTTATTGGAAGAAAAACAAAGGACAGACCTTGAAAGTGGAAAATTTTAAACTGTTAATATCTTACCTGTTATAGACGGCTCTTAGAGCAGAAAAACTGTGTAATTACACTGACAAACTAATGGGTTTGAAATATTATTAGAAATATTTATAAGTTTCTTTGGGAAAATGTGTGCCAAAACACTGAATTCTAAGTAAACGACAGTGAAATGCAAAACTCTTGGTGATGTAAATGTTCATCCATTAGCATTTACATTAATTGTTATAAAGTCTTTGAGATTTTTATGACATCAGAAATCAGCTTGGGTTTTTGTTCACTTGAACTAGTTGTTAGCTCATCAGTCAGTTATGAAACTCTTTTAAAACCGATGTTGTTCAAAAAGTTATCTGTAACAAGATACATGTTTAGAACCTTTCCACCAAATTACATTTTTAAATAAATGAAGTATTCCTTTAAAACCTAAAATAAATAAATAAATAAATAAATAAATGAGGGGGTTTTGGAGCTGACATAAAGCGAGGAGCCAGCAGTGACAGTTTTATTGAATGTTAGGAGGTGAGGTCAGGCCATCCGCCTCCAGGCTGCCTGAGCATGAAAAGGAATCAAAAGCTTATAAATCCTCCTGATAAGGATGCCCTTTAGTGTCCAATATACACCAGGAGCTGACTGCCACGCTCACAAGAACCCACAGAAAATAACACAAACTCCTCTAATCTCTCAAATCAAGCCTGGACAGCTTTTGATGAAAAAAAAAAGTCTTTACGGAATTTTTCTACTTTCCAAAAGTCTAAAAGCTTGAAGTTTTCAGTTGCCTTTACCAAACCCAAATTTGCTGTTCTTATGTACTCTATTTTCCGCTGTACACATCGCACCATCATATAAGTGGCATCAGTACAAATGTGTAATAAAGTGGAAAAATACACATAAATATGTTGCTTCGTCATATATGTCGCATCTGTTATGTGTCACCGCTGACAACCAAGAATTGTGGGCCGGTGTTGTGCCATAATTCGATTGGCTGCCAAATGGCGGCCGCGAGAGCGTGCATAGAAGGACTTTAACAAGAATTTAACTAGATTAACACTTGAAAACAATTATTTGTTTGCTTGAAATTAAAGCAATGGTGTGTCTCAGTTTAACTTTTCCTAAAAGGACTTTGACGGTCAAATCAGCTGCATTTCAAAAGCCGATTCGCGGAAGCAGGATCACACAGAGGGAGGACTCGCTCTGCATTTATTTGCAATTTAACAAGATAACCACCTAAAAACAATTATTTGTTTGTTCAAAATTATAGTAAAGGTGTGTCTCAGTTGAACTTTTCCTTAATAAATGCACTTTAATGGTCAAATCAGCTGCATTTCGCCTGAGCGGTGCAGCGAAATGCAGCTGATTTGACATTTTTTTCCAGGAGTTCTGGTGTGAGACAAAGTTGGCTTTATATGGCAAGCCAAGTGTCTCATTAATAGCCACTTTTATCTATTAATGAGAGACTTGGCTTGCCCTATAGTGGCTGAAAATGGTAGTGTTCAATATTTTCCTTGTCAGAATGAATGAAATTGTCAGATTGCAGACAAAAATTGGGTTATAACTATGGGGAAAAAGCATAAATAAGTCACTTCGGCATATAAGTCACAGGGTATGAAAATTAGGCAAAAAGGTGAGACTTATACACCAGAAAATACGGTATTAAAATCATAGGTTTCACTCTGTTCCCAAATTCGAACCAAGCCAAAAAGTTTTTTTAATGGATTTGGGACTTTGTGTGTTCACTAAACTCAATTTGGTGACCACTCACGTTAAACTCTTTGAAGTTTTAGAAAGATTTGCACAGAAGGGTGTAACATAAAGTTAAAGTAATATATTAAAATGCAAAATAACAAAGTTTTAGATTTCAGTGTAAAAAATACACCTCTTTTAAACTTTTGACAGCAATTTTGCTGTTAAAAAAAAAAGAGCCTCACTTTTTGACCAGATCTTCAAACCAAATTTTAGTACATTTTGTCACCTATGAAAATGTACCAGTTTGTAATACAATCATCACTTTTCATAAGTTAAATAAAAAGTCTGAATGTGAGGATTTTACACAAGTTCTGGAAAGTGAAAGAGCAGATTTATTCAGATGTTTAAAAAAAAAAAAAACCTAGAATTTCAGGGCGGCTGTGGCTGAGTGGTTAGAGCAGTCGTCCTCCAATTCAAGAGTTGGGGGTTCGAATCCACCAGCAGTCACATGCCAAAGTGTCCCTGGGCAAGACACTGAACCCCTCATTGCCTTTGATGTGTGTCCCATCGGTGTATGAATGTGATCTAAAAGCTCTGATTAGTCTCTTTAGAATGATTTGTTCAATTAGATTTTTAGATATCTAGTAGAGTGCTGTATGAATGGGTCAATGAGGACACAGATTGTAGTGTAAAGCGCTTTGAGTATCTTGATCAGATAGAAAGGTGCTATATAAGTACAGTCCATTTAACATTCACAAAATACACGAGACATGATTATGTTGTAACAAATAATGTGAGGCTAGGATGATTGCTTCTGCATTTCTGAATCTGACTGAGTTATGAATCCCTGAAAGTGCTTAAATTGAGGCAACCTGCAGCAATAGGATGCTGAGAGCAGTGAAGTGTCCTAATTGCCTTACATTTTGTTCATTTACCTGCTTCATTAGCTGTGGAAAACAGTCTGCAAGTTTTATGATTTAACATTTTATGTAACTTCTCATCAAGTCAGCTGTAATAAGTGAATTATTATAATCTGCTGTTTATTATGTAAGTTAATGGTGTTAATCTTAGTAGGTCAATAGTGTCATTTTCTAGCTATTTTATTAAACTGTGTTCTGAGTATGCGTCAGGTGATGTGTGTTAATCAGTCTGCGTGGTTTACCCAGAAAAGGCCGAACTGTTCTGATCCCATTTATGTTTACTGGACTTAACTCACCCATGCAGGAGAAGAAAAAAGTCAGGAAGTGAAGCAGAAAAGATGAGGGCTGAAGAAACCCAGGGAGAAGTGAAGCTGAGCGTGTCTGAGAGGAAGAGTCATTTTTATGTGAGATTTGACGGACTTTTGATCTCAGCACAGTTTAGCCGTTAAAAATAATGGGTGGAAATAATAAAGTGATGTCAGACAGTTGCTTAAATTTTCAATTTAACCTTGTTGCACTTGTCAGAGGTTAGCTCATTTTGTTAATGTTTTGTTAGGGTCTGCCTGATCATTCTGTGCCTTTGTCCTTTAGGACAAAACCTGCTATATTCAGATTATCAGTCCTTCATGTCCATTTGAACATGAGTGTGTCATGTGTAAGATGATGGAGTTTATGCTCTCCAAGATGTTCTCTGAAATGAAAAAGAAGGAGTGAATATGGGATTAAAAACCACCTGTTCTGTTCTACACTAAAGTAGTGCCATAGCCCCGTGGCTAAGTTTCAGATCTACAAAAGTTAATGCTTTGTTCTGGGGGCACTGACTGAGAACAAAGACGTCACGCTGTTCAAAGCTTAAAAAGTGCACAGGATGTTCATAATTACATAATTTTGTTTTTATTGCTGTAGTTATCAAAGTTCCTAAAATGCAAACTGTGCGATTTTCTGAACCTGAATAAATACAATAGATACTTAAGATTTTCAAAAATAATTATTAATTTCTGGCCTGACAGGTGTTCTCTTTGGACTTGGGGCATGAGAGAAACACTTTTCAAGAAACATAGTAGTCACTGTGTATTATGATAAAAGGATGCACTAACAACAGTTCACAACAATTTGGGAAGGAAATCACTCAGTAACATAATTTTGTTCAACCCTGACTTAAGTTGGCTGACATTAACTAGACAAACCTTTACTGAAGCTCTCTAACATTAAAAAGCTGAACTGTTACTTAAGCTAGCTAACACGGAAAACAACAACAAACATGTTAATGACAGAAACAATTACAAATTGCAAATACAAACATGGAGGGTAGAGCAAGTAAAGACAGCAGCAGAGTGAGGAAATGTGGTCAATTTGTTCTCCAGCAGTCCAAGCCTGTAGCAGAATAACTAAGGGACAGCTCAGGAAACCCAGGCCTACCCTAACTATAGGATTAATCAAAAAGGAAATGCTTAAGCCTAATCTTAAAAGTAAAGGTGTCAGCCTCATGATCAGAAACTGGAAGTTGGTTCCACAAGAGAGGAGCCTGATAACCAAAAGCTCTACCTCCTGTCCTACTTTCAGAAACTCCAGGAACCACAAGTAAACCTGCAGTCTGAGAATGAGGTGCTCTGTTTAAAAACTATGGAACAATGAACTATTGAATATAAGATGGAGCTAGGTTGTTGAGAGCTTTGTAGGTTAGAATTAAGATCTTGAATTAGGTTCAAAATTAGAAAACTGGAGAAATATGATATATCCCACTAACGCTCAGTAAAACTCTGGCAATAACATTCTGAATCACTGAAGACTTTTTAAAGAGATTTTTGGAGATCGGAAAATACAGAATAACAATAGTGCATTCTAGAAGTGATGAAAACATGAACCAGTTTTTTCTGCATCATTGTTAGATAAGATGCTTCTAATTTTAGTGATATTACGCAGGTGGAAGAAAGTGGTTCTAGTAACTTTTTCAATGCGGGGGATAAAAGACATGTCCTGATCAAATATAACATTAAGTTTTTTTTTTTTTTTTTTTTTTTTACATTAGAAATGGAGGCCAAATTAATGCCATCCAGAGGAAATGAAAGGCTACAAAGTTTGTTCCTAAGATGCTCAAGTCCAAAAATCACAACCTCTGTCTGAGTTTAAAAGGAGAAAAATTAGGGTCTCCAAGTTTTCATGTCTTTAAGACATGCTTGTAGTCTAAGGTAGTGATTGGATTCATTAGGTTTCATGGATAAATATAACGGAGTATCATCAGCTTAACAATGAAAATGTATTCCAAGCTGTTTAATAAGTTGGGTGGCATGGTGGTTCAGTTGGTAGAGTTGCTGCCTCTCAGTCAAAAGGTTGCTAATTGAATCCCAGTTGGGGACCTGTCTAGGTGGAGTTTGCATGCTCTCTCTGTGCATTTGTGGTTTTACTCCAGGTTCTCCAGTTTTCTCCCACAGACCAAAAACACGCACATTAGGCTAACTGGTAACTCTAAATTGTCCCTAGGTGTGAGTGAGAGAGTGAATGGTTGTCTTGTTTGTCCCTATGTGGCCTTGTGATGGACTTGCAACCTGTCCAGGGTGTACACTACCTCTTGCACAGTGATTGATGGATATGGATGGATGGATGGATGGGTGGATAATGGATGGATGTTTAATAACTTTACCTAATGGACACGTATATAATGTAAAGAGTATTGGTCTAAGCACTGAATCCTGAGGAACTCCAGAAGAACTACCTCTGGTACAGGAAGAAGAGTTATTTTTAACATAAACAAACTAGAATTTATTCGATAAACAAGATTTAAACAATTTTAGAGCTGGTCCTGTAATCCCAATATTATGTTCACAAGCCTCTGTATTAAAATATTGTTATCAGTCGTATCAAATGCAGCACTGAGGTTTGCAGGACAGGTACAGGCACAAGTCCATGTCTAAAGCCATGAAAATATCTATAACTTTCACCAGTGCTGTTTTTGTGCTATGATGAGCTCTAATCTTTGACCGAAACCCCACAAACAATTTTTGATATTTGCACAATTGATTAGCAGATATTTTCTTGAAAATTGTTGAGACCAATAGGAGGTTTAGAGCTCCGGCACCATAAGGTGTCCTTTCTTTCTTCTTTTGCCAGCAAGCAAATATGTGTGACATAATTTTGGTGCACTTTGCTTTCTGGACTTTGTTTGTGGATGTCATCTCATCCTGATGTGTCTCACCTGTACATTCTGTGAGGTTTAACAACTCCAGCTAAGGCTACTGAACCACACTGGTTTAAGCTAATGAGTGATGAATTAGTCCTGCAGACTTTTCCTGTTTAAATTGAAATTCTAATGACTGGGTGGAAAATACTGAGCTACTGCTGATTCAAAATAAATTTAGTTGACAGTCTGGCACTATTTCTATAAAACACATTGCAGTATCTGTTAAAATTTATAGATTCAGAAAAAAAAAGGTTGCTCGTTTAAATAACAAGATGAAATAAAATGTTTTTAAAAAAATGCTTGTGTTTTCCTGGTTGTCTCCGGATCAATTCCTCTGTTCACCTGCCAGTCTGGTCATATCAGTAAAATCCTTGGCTGAGTTGGAGCTTTAGCTGCCTTTGCCATGAATTGAATTACTGTCAGGAGGGTTTTAGAAAGCACCAGGAGGAAGATGGAGTTAGGGGGAACACCTCTAAAGGTCCAATTATATTTGATACAAAGAGTTACACTGAGTGCATGGGAGCCAAAATTCCTTCTCAAGTTGTTGGCCCGTCATGCATACTGTATCAGTACCAGGGTGAAATGCCTCTCTTCCCAACTTCTGTTTGTACTTTTCTTTGAACAGTTCACCTAATTGGATCAGAACTTTCCTTCTTCTTTTTTTTTTTTTTTTGCCTTGTTAAGCATCTCAGCACATATTCACATTCAGACCATATAAATGTCAGGACCCTGTGAGATTGTGAAATTCTTTACTTTGGGATGAAATGAGTGGGGGGCCAGCTGAGCTTTGGACGAAGCCGGCTTGTATAATTTTGGACGGCTTCCACAGTCTGCCTGGCAGTAGCTGAATGAATCGGTTGTTGGGAAAACTTGGATCCCCTTTACCTCCCTATTGCCCAAAGATGAATTAGTTAGAGCTTTAATGCTTTTGTATCATCATCTGTCTCTATGAATCTTACTAATTATGTTTCTATACACATTTTAAAATGCTTAAATTGCATTTAAATTAGCTCACTGGATAATTTTAGATAAATTTAGCCCTCATTTGCTTGTATTTGGTTCCAAAGCCAAAGTGGTCTTACAGTGGAAGACAGTGCAGTAACCTTAAAACTGCTGTATTGAATGAGTGAATACTATTGAGTGAATTTTATTACACCCAACAGTGACATACAAACAAGGCTTATCTGGACCAAAGTACAAAACGCCTTAGCTGCAGTTTCCCGAACTTGTCGTCATATGGGCACGTTGTAATGTTTCACTCAGATCCAGCTGGAACGAGCTAAAGCGACATTGAGTGGTTTCCAGACTGAATCAAACAGGTCAAAGTGCCACTGTTCTAAAGTTTAGACCAGGGGTGTCTATCCTGGTCCTCAGTGGGCTACTATCCTGCATATTTTACAGTTTGCTCTGCTCCAACACACTTGATTTGAATGAATGGGTGATTAACAAGCTTCTGCAAAACTTGAAGAGGCAATTCAACCATTGAACATTAGCAATAAACTACTGGATCAACCTTAAAGGAAATAACCTAGAGCAGCCCACATCAGAAATTTGAAAACCAATTTGGAAGAAAGAAAAGAAAGAGACAAGAAGCTGTGGATGGGCAACTGACCAGAAAACAAGAAATGCAAGTAGACAACTTGGACTTTAGTCCAGTAGTACCCCCACCAACACCACCCTGGATTCTTCCAAACACAACAGTTGACATGACATTCATTGACAGGAAAAAGACAAAGGATTAATTTTTAACTCATATACCGTACAGGACCATATCAATAACTATTATAATCATGTACAAATTTATACAGACACATCAAAAACATCAACAGAGAAAGTAGGAGTGGCATATATAACAACATAATTCCACATAGAAGCAAGAAAAATAATCCCAAATGAACTTTATTTGATAGTATTGTTGACAGTGCAGTGGGTAGAAGACACAAGACCACTAGAAACAATGATTTGTTCAGATTCAAGTTCAACACTCATCAGTTTGCAATCAGATAGCCAAATTAACATTTTACTAGAAATACAGCAAACATTATTCAGAATACAAATGATGGAATTGACAGTAATATTTTATGGAAACCAGCACATATGAAGATCAGAGGGAATGAAGCAACAAAGGATCAAGTCCATCCATCAGTCCAGTATCTTTACCCGCTTCTTCCTTTTTGGGTCACTGGTGCCCATATCCAGCAGTCACTGCGAGGTGGGGGACACCCTGGACAGGTCTCCAGTCCATCACAGGGCCACATAAGAGAACCATTCACAATCTCACTCACATCTAGGGACAATTTAGAGTTACCAAATCAACTTTACAATATCCATCAGTAAATCAGAAGTAAGACCCATTGTTAAACAGGAACTGAAGGGACAATGAGAAGAAGACAGCAAAGGAAGATGGTTTTACAGAATTCAGAGACAAGTGGAAGAAATGAGGACAGGCGGGAGGAACAGATGAGAAGAAAGATTAATAACCAGACCAAGATTTGGACAAAATGGACTTAGCACATTACACAGAATCCAAAAACACGTTACTGGTCACTGTGAGCACTGTGGACAAGAGGAAACCAAAGAACATGTCAAGTTAGTATGTCAGATGAGCAACACAGATGATGATATGATCGAAGAATTAAGAAAAATCAAAGAAGCATTTAATTTTAATTTTTAATTCCAAAAAAATGGCAGCACGGTTGAGCAGTTGGTTGAGCTGCCACCTCTCAGAGAGACGGTAGCCGGACCGAATCCCGGCCTGGGGGCCATCCTGGGTGGAGTTTGCATGTTCTCCCAGTGCATGTGCGGGTTTTCTCTGGGCACGCTGTTAGGCTAGTTGGTAAGCTAACTGTCTCTAGGTGTGTCTGTGAATGGTTGTTTGTTTCTGTGTGTCCCTATGATGGACTGGAGACCTGTCGAGGGTGTCCCCCATCTCTCACACAGTGATGGCTGGACATGGGCAACAGTGACCCAAGGGACCTAAAAAGGAAGAAGCAGGTAAAGCTAATGGATGGATGGATGAATATTGCAAAAATAATCAAGAAATAAAAGTATTAAATTTATTCTTTGCGAAAAAAAAAGTTAGTAAACGGAACAAAAGCATGATCACATACACAATATAAAGGCATTTTGATCCACACTCCATATCAGTGAGAATCTTCTCTAAGCACCTTTTGTCAAATTAGAAAACCAAAACTGTTTAAATATCTACAAACCAAATATTATCTTCATGTTTTAGATTCAATTTTTGAAAGATGTCTTGAATATCTTGCTGAGACAAGGCAAAATAACAGAGGAGAAAACCAGTCCTGTAAGGCCCCTGTGGAGGGTCAACCGGCTCATGAACTCATTGCTTGTCAGGGAGTGGACTACTTTTTAATTTCCAGCAAAATGTCCACGTGCTAAAGCACATCAAAGGTTATGAATATTAATGTTTTTGAAAGGAAGTCAGAGCTCAGAGACCCTGTCATCAAAAAACTCCTTGAGATTTAAAAAGGACAACTTTGAATGAAAATCAAGTGCAAGCTGAATCAACATTGCTCAGCCAATACCTAAGATCAAAACTCGCTCAAATTTCAATTGTTTTTGTCGTATTTCTTAAATAGATTGTCCACATCTCTTTTAAAATTTGATTTATTAACCTTGGATGTATAAATGTGCTGTTTCCCTTGAATAATCTAAACTATAGCCATGTCCATCTTTGACATTCGGATCAGCTTCTTCCCCCCAATCATTGCTCGCTTTCAGATTTGTGCATCCGTGTAAGAGCCAAAGGAAAACAGAGAGGAGAAACAGCTGTGACCTTTGCGTTAACAAGTCTTATCTTTGACAAAGAATGTAAAAGACTGCCTCGTATTCTACATTTACCATCTCTTTGACTTTTAAACACATGTTTTTGTCTTTGTTTTTTCTTGCAACTTACACCTGTGAGAAGAGGAGTAGCATACTAAAGAGAGCTGGTGGAAAACAGAATTGTAAAAGCAATGGAAGGCTGTAAAAAAACAGTTCTCAGAAACAAGATCTAATGACAAGTGGTGTTTGTCTGCAGCAAAAAGAAGTTAGAAGAAACTTATCAAAAATGTCCACCATTCTTTGTACTCCTTTTGATGATTGACAGTGACTTTATTTTGTTTTTTACAACTGTATACCATTACTCACTACAAGACAGACTTTTGGTAAAGTGTTTACACAACTTATGAATAATAAAATGAATGTCTTTCAAAAAGGTCATTAGGCTGAGGAAGGGTTCAGATGAAATATGAATGAAAGCATGTTTTCTGTCCCAGATCTATGGTGTTTTAGGTCTAATCTGTGTGCCTTGTGGAAGAATTTCCTTAGACTATGACACAGTCTGAGTTTATGAGGTGAAAGGACAGGTCTTGTCTTAGAGGCCTTATGTAACCTTATCGCTTGCATATTATTCGGCCGTAACTCAAAACAAGGTCAAATGTCAGGAACGAGGAGAGGTCTGTCAGTAGTTTTCATTTATGCATGTGTGCTTCCCTGAAACAATCCTGGTAATTTTGTCTTGAGTAAGGATCAGAGTGGGCAACACAATTTAAAACAGATTTCATAACAAAGGTGCACATTTTGGACCATTCAGTGATGATTAAATGTTGCAGAGAGATACTCATAATCTCAAACACACACATCCTTCCCACATTTACAAAACTAAAATTATTGTCCCAACTGTTTTATTTTTCATCAATATGAGGGAGTGTTTTAATTTTTTTATTTTATTTTGCATTATTCAGCATGAAATTATGGTAAAGCGGCAATTCAGACTTTCCATAGTGGAAAATGTTATGAACAATGAACAGCTCACCTGCTGCACTTTGAGCAACTTCAGAGTTTTTTTCTGACCAGACTGACAAGCTAATGGTTAAAAGTAAATGTATGCCCTTCTAAAATAGCTCCTGTCTGAAAAATGTCCTGGCAGTGCATGCATGTATTTGAAACAGCTATTCAGGTAGGTAAGCCATTTCTGCACCAGGATCTATTGGAAATGCTAGTTAGATGCTGCTGTTGTTAATTTTGCCTACAATTAACCATTGATTTATATGTCTATAACTATGCCATGCAAAATTGACCATGTACAAAATAAAACAGTACTATATTGCCATGAATTCCACAACATTTTTAAAATTGGGATTGCTTTAAGATGGCAGCACCCTACTTTGCACTTGGCCCAAGCCAATAACTAGTTCTGGACTAGCCGTTAGCGAAGGCTAGCTGCTAGCTCATCAATCTGATCCTAAACTGAGAGGTATTTACAACAGGTGAGACTGTTCCCTTACCCTTACCCTACTCCAGCATATCTAGACTATTGCTTTACAGTATGCGAGTTAGCTGTTAAGCTAACGGGTTATGCTGGAATTAGTGTGACTTTTAACATAAATTACCAAGTAATAGCTGCTTCTTTCATGCACAGGGTGGAATAATGAAATGACTCCACATTATTTGTGTTGATATTCTCAGGAAATATTCAGTAAAGAGTTCTAGCCTTTCAATAACGTTAGGATTCAACAACCATCCACACTCAGGTAAAGTTTTTTGCTGAGTTGCAAGTTTGGATTGCAGTGCACGCTCGGGCCGGGGGCGG
>JARVGQ010000210.1:17371057-17381548 GCA_031762355.1 Hypsolebias martinsi
CTTGCCAAATAGTGAGCCAAATCTGTTCACCTATATATTTCATCTAGAGTTGTTATATTAAACATTTCAGACTAAGTCACTATCTTGTAAGCACAATAATCATTTGTAAACTTTTTTTAGGATATAATATTATTTGTAGATACTTATAATGCAGTGATATGCTAAATAAATTAGGTTTACAAATGCTTTTAGTATTTACAAAGTAGTAACTTAGTTTGAAATGGTTAATTATAACAACTCTAGATGAAATATATAGGTGAACAGATTTGACTCACTATTTGACAAGAAACTTGTCAGTTTTGTCTTTGTCACCCTTAATTAATGCATAATAAGCAATTATTAATGATTTGTAAAGTTTTTATAGAGGAATCAATAACATACTATTTATTAGACATCTATAAGGTGAAACTTATTGTAAAGTGGAACCTGTTTAACATTATCCAAGGGATGTAGCGCACTCATTGGATAATGCTATAGGGAAAATGCTGCTTTATATAAACTACTAAAAAAAAGAACTGCACAGATAAAATTAATGGATTTATACTGAACATAAATTATTATCCCTGAGTGAGTTGATTTTCCAAGTATTGTCAAACTGTATTTTGTCTGCAGGCGATGGACCTGTACTACCACAATGAGTCAGACTCGGACAACTACTGTTGCCCTGGCGACAACGGTAAGCAACCGACAAACAAAGCCTTTTGTTCTTCTTGGATTCATCCATTTCCTCCAACCTTCTTCTTTCCAAATGTTCCAACACAATTACTTCACCACAAACTATTCATCTTTTGTTGTTTGCCTCCATGCTCCCTCTTTGGCTTTTCGCCTTGTCCTTTATTTGTTTTTTCTGTTTGTGATGACTTTATCTTATTTCAGCACTTGGCTTTTCAATCCAGCCTCTAAACCTGCAGGATAATTACTGTTGTCCCAAACCACAGATTACTGTTATTCCTTTTTGCGGAATTTAGCGAAGCAGCTCTTTACAGACACAATCGTCAGGACAGATCATCACTCTGACCTCGTCTGTTTACAGCTTCACACCAGCTGTTGGCTGCGTGTTAGCTCGACGGTTTGGCCTGCATATATGTGACACCACTTATGGGTGAGAGTCCGTCTGCGTTTATTGCTGAAAGGACTGTGTCAGGGAACTTTGTCTCGCATCACGCTGCTGGTTTGTGCCACAAATCAGAGTCTGGTTTAAAGTCCGCGAGCTGAGACACGATCGGCATGCTTGGACAAGACATGGGCGCTAATGAGCATGCGAGCTCACTGTGCAGTTATACAAGTCTGGATCGTTACTTCATAATCAGCAGATGAAAGGTGGCATTTAGAATTGTATTATAATCAGTAAAAGGCTTTACCTTGAACCATGCACTCATTTTGTCATGTACAATATTCATATTTTCTTATGTAAAAATGAAATAATTTCCTTGAGTCATTGTTTGAACACACATTTATAAACCACCAAAAGCATATTACATTTTTCTAGCCCCTGAGCATTAAGCTATTCCAGTGTTATTATATATTCTACTACTTTATTGTTCTAACCAGGACTGCAAATCAAATGATTTTACAAAGGATATTTTTGTAAAAGAACTGCCACGTTGATATCAGTAACCAAGAGTTGGAAGTAACTGTTTGATTCAATAAATTATTGGCAAGAAAATCATAAATGCATGGCATTTAGAATATCATTAATTACCAATTGATATAATTGAAATAGTATTTTGCACTAACGATATTGCACACACCCGTGACCTGACTTCGGAACAAGCGGAAGATAATGGATGGATGGACATTGCACACATTGAAACAAAATACCAATGCACTGAGCAGCTCTAGTTGTAACTACTTAAAGCAGCAGTTCAGATCATTTGAAATGAGGTTCTGTGGAAAGGCTGTTGATGTCTTACCTGTTGCAGATAGCTTTTTGAACTGCCTCTGTTTGGAGGAGTAGAGTTTAATTCTGGCTGGATTATAAACTAAACCAAGTCAGACTAAAACACAACATTTATGTTCTCATATAACTGCAGCAATTTCAAACCAGATCATGCAAACAATAGTTTGTAAACATTTACATTTTGCAAAAGTTGTAATAAACAATTTATATTAAGCATTATGCTGTACTTTGTATTTACATAAATCAGTACTTGCAAATGCAATTAGCAAAAGCAGGAGCACTTTGGGTTCAAACTGGGGAACGTTCTACAAGAAAATCATAATATTTATGTCACAGTAATTGTAAGCAAGTGTTAAGCTTTATAGTGTTTGCTTAAGTTGCAATCACTTTTGTCAAATTTAGAGTAATTTTAAGAGAGCAGCAATCCACCATCTTCATGGTCACATTCGGATTAGCCATTAGCTCATCAGTGGGGTCAGAATCTAATGCTTTTTCTCCAAATTGAGGTCATTAAAGAACCGATAAGGTATTAATAATTCATAATGTGTTCAGACCCCACTTCAAAAGACCTGAACTTCCCCTTTAAGTTACCACTGATCATTCAGTCCAATAATATTGTTCAATCTAATATATTCAGTCGTTATTTATGAGCTCAATATTCATGTTCTGTGATTAAAAAATTCAAAATGTCCAATATAAAATGATTAAACAGCAGACGTGTAAGTATAAACATGAGAACAGGCCTGAAGTAGATCACTTTGTGCCACTTTTGAAGATCTGCATATATCTGGTATATCTTTAAGAATCACAAGAACCCATTTTGTTTGAAAAAGAAGTTTATTTTTGCCTCCTGGTCTGCTTATTATAAAAAGAGCTTTAAGATTGTAGAGAAGTGTGTAAGCAATTTAGTGAGCTGCTGACAAGCTGTTCCTGTGGCCATGGCCGTCTCACTGCTACACCCTGTTGATCCAAGTTCACCAATTAGGGGTTTTAGGAGAACTCAGAATTTGAAAAAAATAAAATAAAATAAAATAAAATTTAAAAAAAATACACTTTTATGAGTCTTGGACACAGCTGTCTGCCAACAACAACGAATAACTAAAAGTAGGAGGCAAATAAAGATAGTGTTGATTATGGAGATAGTTTTGACAGTCAGTTTAATGAAGGGAAACAAGTTTAAGGTTTTTATATTTTCCTTTAACATGCCTGCTTTGTGCAACAAAATGCATTTGCAAAAAATAAAAATACAAATCTTGAAAGCCTCAGTGTGTTTATCATCCTGCTGCAGCAGTGAATCAGCCTTTATTTTCCTACTAATAGTACTTCCCTTTTTCAGAGAACATTACATAACATGTAATTACAGACCCTGGATTGGAGTTTGTGTGTGTGCTCTTCAACTTTTTGCTCTCACCATTTTTTTTTTTTACATAAATCTCGCTTGTACCAGCCTGCCCCGGGAGCTTTCAGAGGCACGCCTACTCAAAGACACGCACTTATTCACAAAAACAAAGTAAACACATACTTTATGCATCCTTAAAGACACTCTGAACCCAAATGTGCCCATTAGTTTAGAGGTCTGAACATTTTTATAACAACAAAAGTGTTGACAGGTTTGGGTGGATTTTATTGCTGTGTTTTTGCAGCTGGATTAAGCAGCTCCTTTAAGAGGATAGGTCAGATGTTCTGAAGTAGAGTTCTGTGAAAATAAACCATATTTTACCTGTTGTGGAAAGATGACTGAGCGACTTTGACTGACTCATTTTGGAGAAGCAAAGTTTAAATCTGACCGGAGTAACAAATTAGCTGGTCTGAACAGATTTTGCTGTCTTAAAACAACTTGAATCCCAAAAGTTTCATTGTCGTTCATGCAAATATTATTTGATAAACCTTTATGCTAACATTACATTTTATTTCCAACAGTAACATGATGATATTCCTGCAGGAAGTGCCCTCGGCTGCACCAGAAGTGCTTCCTGCTGCTATTAATACTTGCAAACAGGTATAAAAAGTCATGTAATCCAAAATTGGCAGTGTAAAAGTTTACACAATAACATTTGCATAAACTGCTATGAATTTTTTTGCGAATGATGGTAGAAGCAATCCACTTTAGAACTGGTCTTGGTCGGAAAAACCTATAGCCCACATGTGGGCAAAATAAGGTCCGAGGACCAGAAGTGGCCCTTGAGCTTTCTCAATCCAGCACTTGGCATCCTCATACAAAAATAAAGAAACGTGAAATAAAATAGCAAATGTCCGATTTTTAGTAATGACTCATGAGGAACAAGAAATATATGGCTTATTTTACCAATTTACAGAAGAATGCACCTTTTCACAGAAATAGACCTAAGCATTTCTTTGCCAGGATATATAGGGTCAGAGGTTGTACTGACACATGTATGAAGGCTGATGTGTGAAAAATACTAAACTAAATATTGCATGTTGTTAGCCATTGGTTAATGTCTGAAATAACTGTCACAAGGGCTATTTTACAAGCACTATTTGGGGTACTGTTGTGTTTTCAACAAATATGGCTTCTATTGATCAAAATAAAGTTTTTATATTATTTTTGACATGCCTATGTATATATAAAAACAAATGTAAGCTTCATGTTGTCATGCAAAAAGTGATCCTGTTTGTGTTTCTTTTTGCAGATGATGTGATGTGTATAATAGATGCAGGTAGCAACATCTGACCATGCTTCAGCTCAAACAGTGGCCCTTAGATCCCGTTGACTAAATCAAAAATGCCGTCTGGGAGAAAATAAAAGTTGCCCACTTGTGCCTCAGCTCGACTGTTTGGTCTGAACTAATCTTCTCCAAACTAAAATAGTTCAAAAAAGCTATCTACAGCTGAGCAGATGGTAAATGTTTGCAACATTTTTCACTCCAGATAAGCAGCCGTTCACTCATTACAGGATTAGTTAATTATTGCTCTGGATACTTTGTCTTGAATTTTATTATGAGAAGAATCAGGCTTCCCTCTCCGAGAATCTCCCACGAAAACCAATTCCATGTTGGTTCATTTCTAGAAAATTACTGTGACACACAAGTTAGAGATTTCCATCAGTCGCACACACCTTTAAGCCCACAAACCAGCTTCAGCGGCTTCATTTAAAGATAAAACTCAAACGAGGAGATACAGCAAGGATGGATGGACACATGACTTCCATCAGAAGGGATTTGAGGCGATAAGTAGGGCAACCTTCTGGTAACCCAGAAAGCCAAGCGAGCCACACACACATTGAACCAAACACAATCATGGCGCCCGATGACACAATAAAGGCTTAGCTGTCCTCCTTCTGAATAACAGAGCTCTTTATGTAACGCTGTCATTCGGTTTGTCACCGCTGAGGCTCATTCTCATTCATCCCCAGATCAACTGAATCCTCGTCATCCTCAACTGAAAGAGGGGCAGATGTGATGGAAACATGTTTTCCATCTGAAACAACGTTATTGAGTGTGAGTGTGTAGGATTTATGAGTGTCATACTCCAACTTTAATATCCTGCACCATAGCAAACCCTGTCCTTTCCTGGAGTGGCCCACAGAGAGTTTCTGAGTGTGTGAGTCAGTGCCACTAGGTTACATAACGTACTCATGTTTCAAACACATATAGAGAGGTAACAAATCCACAGCCTGAGTGGTGTGGAGCCTCCTCTTGTTGAGGGGGCTGAGTACTGAGCTGCCTGTGTGTGAATCGAGAAACGAAAGAAGGGGCAGAAAGGAAAAATACTAAGAGGACCTTTTGTTTGAATGACTCCCTCTCTTCCAATCTCCGTTCACCATCGTCCTCTCATTAGATTCAGTGCTCGGTTGTATCAGAACAAGATCATTTACCCCAGTGGAGGTAATGTAGTTTTCCTAAAGCAACTTTTTTAACCTTTCTCTAAGTCACTGGTTCCCAACCCTAGTCCCTGAGGAATGCCATCTTGCATGTTGCAGTTGTTTCCTGCTCCAACATGCCTGAGTCAGAGATTTACATACTTCTTCAACTTCTTCAGAAGCCTTACCATTCATTCAAATCAGGTGCATCAAAGCAAGGAAACAAGTAAAACATGCAGGACGGTGTTCCTCAAGGACGGTTGGGAACCACTGCTAAGTTACTGATGTCTAAGTGACTTTGCCCCCCCAAAAAAGGTTGTTTTCTATATTACATTTTCTCCACTTTTTATTATTTTTTTAAGATAACGATGGATGTGGAACATTTTACTTGCTTGCCACGCACTGCTTGTCGTTGCTGATGAAACATGCCAGATTGTGTCCCACGAGGGCTTTCTTTGTGGTGTCAGGGATGAGAAATTATACATGAAATGTGTGAAGGATGGTGCTGCTTCATCCTGGACTGTTTAAAAGAAGGAAAAAAAACTGTGTCTATCAAATCACACAATGGGAAGTTGTATCAAAGTTTCAAGTTGCACAGCGAGAATGGGATATGAAGGATACCTTGAAAGGATTTAGGTAAAACGCCCTAATGTTTTAGAAAGAAGGGGGTCTCTGCAGGTTTGTTCTGGTCTCCAGCTCTGTGTGTGAGAGCATGGCTGCAGAGGACAGAATAAAAGATATGAGGGCGTATTGAAATGCTGCAAAGTCACACCTGCACATTATCCTTCCTGTAGCTAGAATTTGTGGGTGAGCGTTGATCACTGCTTGTCTTTGGCTCTGCTTTCTTAATAATAAATGCAACACAGTGTAGCTGGGGGACAAAATCATTCATTTTCACCTTGGACTTTATCACTGCTGATCTGCTGATTGATTTCTAGCGCTGATGATGTGAATCAGGATGGAGAAAGAAGTGACAGCTCCCAAGTGCATCCCATAGCTGAACTTTTAAAAACCCAGTTATCAGTGGCAGCTTACGAATGGTAAAATGTGTGAAAGTACATGAGAGCTTAATAAATATAGATTAAAAATTTAAATCAAGGTCAAGTTCAAGGTTTCTTTGTCATTCACATATCATGTGGTACATGTGGTTGAATGAAATTGTGTACACAGGGTCCCTGTTACTTCCAACAAAAGTATAAACTGCAAAGGAAAAACAGTAACAAGATCGAAGACATGAACTAAGAAATACGCTAAACTGAAAATACACTAAGTAGTACAAAAACAATATGCCAAACAACAGCATGAACATGAGTGTGTGTGAGCAGATGAGTACAAATGAACACAGCAGCATGAAATTAATCATAAATCTTTAAGAAAGATAAACTTCTCACACTGCATCAAAAATATTTTTTCTTACCCTACTCATCAATTAAGTCAAGCGTTCCATCTTTTTAACTGTTTTAACCAAAATTGTTTGTGTTTAAAAGATATTCAGCATTTTTTGCAGCATTGTCAACATGTATACACCTTATTGAAAAATAAAGAAGTAGAAAAATAGCTTAAGGCTGCAAAGTTGTCAGTTAAAATGCCAATGTCTGCAACAAGTTATACAGCCTCATAACCCTTTCTTTGACGTCTGCTCATATCTCTTGGGAAGTGGGGGAGGAAGGTTTTCCAAACCTTATTCCTAGAAAAGAGATGGGTGTACACAAGTGCTAAGTGGAACAGCAGTTTACCAGAAGACAAGGTTAATAATTATGGCTGTGTTTCTTAAAAGCTGCCACATCTGAACCCTGTAAACCTTGTATGTCTTAGAATCTGACCCCAGTGAGAAGGGGAAAAAAATGTGTAGTTTTGTTCTGTGAAAGTGGGTGTATTATTTTGTTTTCAGCTTTAAACATGTTCTGGGTATTATGTAATAAAGCAATGCAGTTTGAAGTGAAACTAAAAGCCAAGCATTGGGGAGTGATAGGTATTCCTAGATTGCACACCACCTTCGAGACCGGAGTTTTCAACTCAGTTTTGGTCAAACCATTATGTGTCATCTCACACGATACTGAGATCTGGAACGGTGTTTAGTACTCAGAGCGAGTTGTGAACATCACCACACATCGCAACTAGACACAGGACTGGAAGCCAGAAGTTGAAGCCACAAAGAATGAGCACCACACTCATCGTTGTTGGCCCCCTGGTTTCATCCCAGTCTGCTGTCAGGAATCTGGCTGTTAGTTTTTATGGTGTTTTTAATGTGTTTGATGGTATTAAATGTTCAGACAAACAGATAATACCATCAAACTTTTCCAGTTAACACTCATTGCCAAGGTGAAGTCATATCGCACCACTAAAGACCTTGAAAAAGTGATTCACACTTTTATTACCTCTCATTTGGACTATTGTAATGCTTTTTATGTCGGCTTGGATAAATCATCTCTGCATCGCTTACTAAGTGTCAGCTCATCTTTTCACAGGTTTTTTATTTTTTTTAATCATGAACGCATGATCCCACCAGTCCTGGCTTCTCTCCATCGGCTTTCTGTTCACATCCAGATGGATTTTAAGATTTTAATGCTTGCTGTTAAAGTGCTTAATAGTCTGGCCTCATCGTATTGATGTGATCTCTGGTACTCTTTAGTAAGAGCACTCGAGTCTACCAAGCAGGTTCTCTTAAATCAAGTCTTCCCCCAGAAAACTTTGAATAAAGTAGATGTCATTACCTTCATTTTGGTGTACAGTATTTTAATGGGTTGTAAAAAATCTATGTGCTTGTAAATGAAAAAAAATTTGGGGGGAGTGCAAACCCACAAGCAGTGGTTCACGGACCCCAGTTTGAGAACCACTGTCTTAGATGTCCTCAGATCCAAACTGAAATCCAGAGGAGATAGGGCTTTTGCGATTGCTGCTCCAAAACTGTGGAACAGTTTACCTTTTCATACACGGTCCACTGAGGCTGTTGAGAATTTTAAAATCTTTACTGAAGACACATTTTTAGGGGCCGAGATGGTGTAGGGGCAGGGCAGCCGACTTGGGACCCAAAGGTCCTGGGCTCGATCCCCGGTTGTTGCACACCTCGTGGTGTCTCTTAGCAGGACACCCAAACACAAATTTCTCCCCAGGCAGCCTGCATAGCTGCCCACTGCTCCACCTGGGTGTATCCCAGGTGCAATGGGTTAAATGCAGAGAGCCAATTTCATCTTTGTATGGAAATATACAATGATGACAACACATAGCACTTTATAATTATTTTATTTTAATTAGGGCAGAGTGTGAGGTTCAGTTAGAGCTGATGGATTTTATGATGTGTTTCTGTACCTTGTTTTAATTTTGCTTGTGTTTACTTAATGACACAAGATGTCATGTTTTCTTGTTTTTATTATAGTTTTACATTTTCATTTGACTGAACTATAAAGCACTTTAGATAACTTTAGATGTTTGAATGTGACACACAAATATAGTGATTGATTATAATATATATAAATACAGTATAGTCATTGATTAGCTGGGGCAGCCATCTTGGATCTGTTTGACTCCAATTAATATGTTGAGTATGTATATCGAGTGACTAGGCTGAGCTTTAAAAAAATAGAGGTGACTCCAACATTTAATGCACAAAGTTTTGAGCAAAAATGTCGCTCAACATGTAGAACTCTGGATAAGTGTTGGAGATAACTCATCTACTATTGCACCAAATCTTAGCTCAATATCTGCAAAGTTGTTTGAGTTATAGCAATGTTGAGTTTTGTGAGGTCAGTTGGCTGTGGCGGCCATCTTGAATCAGGCTGACTAGTCAGTCAGTTGTAAATGGTTACAAGTTAGTGTCTAAGAGTTTCATTAAAGCCAGAATGACTGCTCAAGTAAGGGATTTTTCAATGTTTTTTTTTTTTTTTTTGAATTGTTGTGCTTCTAAAACTACTTATACAGCAATAAATTTGGGGGTTAATGTAATTTAAACTCATCAGAATTTTTGTAAAAAACTGCAATTGAAGATATAAAAATAATTTTTGCCTTTGCATTCAACTACTTTGTAAATTTGGCAATCAGTAAAACAGAAATTCTCTTGTAAGAGTTCAGAAAATCTTGGCACAGCTCATTTGCAGATGACCTGAGCTCCAACTTTTACTCTTCCCCTCTCCACCACTTAATTTACTTCTCTCAAAAGAACTACTTCTGTCTTCTCTCATCCTAACAGCTTTAAGTCACTGTTTCTTTTCAGAAAAAGAGAAAAGAACTTTACATTATTGTCTTTCGACCAGGCGTCTGATTCCATTGTTCTCCCTCTGACTGTATTTCCAGCCGGGGATTATTTACCGACTCAATATTCATCGCGTGCCGCGACTGCCTGAAAAGTACTCATCATTGTGCATATGTAAACAAAACGACTGGTGATTGTTGGCAACAAAACATGACTCTGCTGATTTCACTCTTTTTTTTTAATTAACTTTTATCATTAATAATTTGTTATTACTTTTTTTTTAACCATATATGATTTACAACATACAAAAAATTTCAAAACAAAAACATTGATCAATGGTGTGATTTGACAGCTATTATGGCTTTAACTCTCCTGCTGCCCTTGAGTCAAAATGATCCACAAAGCCTTCCTGGGTCATTTTAACCTGGAAAGCAGTAGAGTTAAACAAATGCCATTAGAGTCACTCTCTAAATTGGCTCTTCTCTTTTGATTCGTCATGTTAATGAGGCCAAAACAGTGCTGAGATAATCAAACAGAATTTATATACAGACCCTTTCCAAAAAAAAAAAAAAAAAAAAACAT
>JARVGQ010000210.1:17404278-17417155 GCA_031762355.1 Hypsolebias martinsi
TTACAAAAATTCACAGCGCCATCTAATGACCCGGCATGGTAACTACAGCAGATTCATGAGGGCGGGGGGAATCATTCAGGGGCATGTAAACGCTGCAATTCGCCCATGTCAACGCAGAACTTTTTCTGTAATTAACATACCCCAAACCTCCGTTTCCGCCCACCGTGTCCGTGTAAATAGGGCCTGAGTCTTGCAGAGTCTGATCTCTTCATGAGCTGTGAACGATGAGCCATGAGCTAACGGCCTCGTCCGAAGTTTGGATTTTCAACACGCCGTTGAAAATCCGACCGAGCTTAACGCTCCAAGCAATTTAATGAGTTTCCTCCAGAGGAATAATTCTATGTTGGAATTCAACTGGAACCAACACTACTTCTGTAAGCCCAAGCGGACCGCCAAGTCGCGTGAGAAGTAAACACGCACTGAACCAGCTCGGACGTCAACAGGACCGACAATCCGTTTACATCTCAACATTGGAGTGCCAACACCTTTTACCGGAGTCTAGACTAACGTCTTCAAAGGTAAAAGGTCGCAGATGTTTACCAAGAGCGTACTGGGGCCTAGCCGGAAGCCGTGGGAGAGTGTGTCCACTTTCTGGTTGACATTACCCAAGATAAATCCTCTACTTTTCTCCTCTTCCTAATTGCCTTCCTTTAAACTATCTTAAAACTTTTCTTTAAACCTCTAAAGCCAGTAACTAAGTTAAAGTGCCTTCAGATGAGTTATTTTACCATCAATAACGTAATCTGTTGTCTTGCTTAAGATGTCCGATATGTTTTATGCCGTAAAAAATAATCACTGCCAATCATGTGTAAATGTTATTTTAATTTGATGATTTGTTAAATAAATGACCACATTTCTGATGGGTCAAATTTTAAAAAAAGACTCATTTCACTATCATTTTGTCTTGGTCACACTAGAATTTAATTAACCCAAAAAAGAAGTGAACCCATTTATAAATCAATAATTATTATTCTGAGACTCGAACAAGTCCTGTATAGTTATTGAAAGGTGAAAGGCATTTAGCTGCCTATTCTCCTACATTACAAACAAAATATTATAGTCCACTAAATCATAAAACTTCAGTACTTTGAGTTGTTTAAATAATACATTTGATGGATGACAGTAAGGCTTTCTAGCAATAATTCTAACAGCTCTTTTCTGTAAAATAAAAATGGATTTTGTTGTAGTTTTTCACGCTTTTCCCCAGACCTCAAGACAGTAAATTACGGTAACAAAGACAGTATTATAGCAAATAAAGAGCAACATTATTCAACAAGTCCTTGAGTCTGTATAGTACTGCAATAGATTTAGATAACTTAATTTTAACAGAATTTATATGCTGTTTCCACGACAGCTTGTCATCAACAATTACACCCAAGAACTTCAACTCACTCACTCTACTTAGCTCAACACCATCAATGGTGATGGAAAATTCCAGTTTTTGTAGGCCTACTACTAAATAACATAAATTTTGTTTTGTCTAAGTTTAATGATAACTTGTTTAATGTAAACCAATTTCGTAAATTTTCAATCTCCTTATTTAGTAATTCAAACTGTTTTTTTCAAATCTGTACCAAAACAAAAAAAAAAAAGTTGTATCATCAGCAAAAAGAATGTATCGTAAAAATCCAGACACCTTTACCAAATCATTTACATACAAAATAAACAACTTATGTCCTAATATAGAGCCTTGTGGGACTCCACATGTGATTCTGCAGAGGTTTGGTCGTGTATTATCTATCTGTACAAACTGCTATCTTTTTTCCAAGTAGCTACCTATCCACTGCAGCGCCGATCCTCTAATACCAAATTTACTGAACTTCTCAAGGAGAATGGTGTGATCTACTGTGTCAAAAGCTTTTTTTAGATGACAAACAGACTTAAACAATGTTGTTTTTGGCCGATAGCTGTGTTGAGCGCGTGCGTTAACACCAGCCACACGGGAATTCGACAGCTGAGAAAGTTAAGAAGCGAAGCTGTGGTTAAGCCACGTTCCGCTTCGAATATGACGGCCAAGTCAGCCCTCACGTGGTTTTGTTGTGCACGCCATCACCACGAATTACGGTAGTGCCGCTTGCGAGGTGCTTTCAAAATAAAAGCTGACAACAGATAAGACTTGAACCCAAAGAGTCGAAGCTGTAACGGGACCATCCTACTCAGCTGTTTCCACAAAAATGTTTAATTCCACCCTCATATATAAAAGTAGTGAACTACTGGTGTTGGTAAATAAAATAAAATAAACTCCAGCATAGTGCATCAGATGGTTGAGCAGCCGCCTCTAAGTGAGAAGGTCGTCTGTTCAAATCCTGGCCTGGGGCCTTTCTGGATGGAGTTTGTTTGTTCTCTCTGTGCATGAACTCCATTTTCCTCCCACAGAACAAAAACATGCATGTTAGTCTGAATGGTAACTCTAAATTGTCCCTAGATGTGTGTGAGAGTGTCTCTTTGTGGCCCTGTGATTTTACATGCACCGTGTAGAATTTCATTTTATCTATAACAATAAAAAGAAATCAAGTTCAAATATATATATATATATATATTTTTAATTGTCATTCACATCACATGAGGTGGAACAAAATTGTGTACTCAAGGTTCTGGTTACACTCAAAAATAGCAAAAATATAAAGTATAAAAAAACAACACAGTAAATAAAGATCTACGATATACACAAAGATATACGCTAAACAAACACGAAGGCAACTTTTATTAAATAACTGTGAGTTTTGACGATTTGTTTGTTATTTCTGTATTTTACACTATCAGTGTTAAGGTGATGTCATGTTTTTTTCCTTGAACTGTGGTGTTTGATTCATGCAACGACTGTTTCATGTGTTATATCGCAAAGCCACCCGGAGCACGGCCTCTAGTGATGCATTGGGTGAGTAAATTAGTTGGATGATGTTGATTTTCTGTTCTTTGGTATTGTATTGACGTTAGGTATTTACTGGTATGATGAAAATGCTAACATGCTATACATTGTCAGTGGTATTTACAGACGCAAATAGTTGAAGAAGGAAATTTTATGTAGTTACAGGATGTATAAATCAGCTTCATGTCTGATTAAAGACACTGATGAACATTATTTTGAATTATTTAGTCATTTGTACATTGAAACATCAAAGTTTTATAGTGAGATGTAATTACAATTGTGAAAGCTCTAAAGTTGAAAGCATTAAGGAAAATAAAGGTCTGACATTCCTTGAAGGAATGCATTTACCTGTAATCAAACGCAAGAGTTTTAAATTGAGAACATTTTATTATAAGATTGGATGCAGTTATTGACATTTTAATCCATCGTAGGAAATTAAAATCACCTCAAGTTATGTTGTGAGATTATTTGGGATCTCTTAGCACTTGAACTATGTTTTAAGGAGGACTGTCTGCTGCTGCCACACTCACTGTGGTTCAGTATCTGAAAAAACTGAAAGAGTAGTTGCAATTTTAGGGTTGGCCTATAGGTCAATTAGCTGTGGTGGCCATCTTCATTGTGCTGAGTAGAAAAGTTCATGTTCAGTCAGGAGAATTTCATCTAAATCTACCAAACGGTTCTTGAAATATTTTTGATAAAAGACACAATTTTGATTCTTACAGGTAATTTCCAAGTGCTACACATGAAGCAGAGTGTTTGGCTGTTGGAGTACATGTTAGGATGAATCTCAGCTACTTACACACCAAAGTATAGATCAATACAGTATATTTAAAACTCCGAAACTTCATTCCATTTAGTTTATCTATGGTTGAGTAGACGTGGTGGTCATCTTCAACTGGTTGACTCACAAAGTTACAGATTTACTTACAAGTATTTGTTGCACATACTGAAAAATCATTTATTTCATAACATAATTTGAGAATGTATAGGTCCAATGAGCAGACAAGCAGTTATTTTGAGCCTAATAAAAGAGATTTCTAACTTATTCTGCAGATCCAGTGTGACTCGTGGGAGAGAGGGTTCCAGCAGCAGAGCTGAGGCTTCAGTGAAGGTGTCCTGGAATAAGCCAGAGAAAACAGCTGGATCTGTCAGTTCACTGTTTCAAATAATGTTACTGTTCTTACTAGTGGTTTTACATCTAAATAAATTTGATTTGATACAATATTAGATATTATATAATTCTACAGAAGTGTTTAACAAGGGTTTTCTAAGTCTCTTGTATTGTTAAAATGTGTATTATAATATATCTTTATAAGAATGTGTTACAAGCATAAAGGTACTGTATAACAAGGAGTTGTCATATTATGAAACAATTTTGAGTACGAAGACTGTTTTCAAATCTGGGATTTTAACAATGCTAAGTATTTTAAAATTCCAAATATAATGTCTTTGAAATGTAATCACAGTTTGTTGGTTAACTGTTGATGCTAATTCAAAGTCTTTGAATAAAAACAATATTGAAGAAAAAAACAAGTTAAAACATGTTTCATGGTCTAATTTTTGAAGGTAATAAAATATTGGCTGTAATTGTGTGAGCCACATCTGGAGGTGGTCTCCTGTCAGCCTGAAGCGAGTCTGGTCTTTGGAAACCAACAATTTGGATTTGTGAAACACAGAAACCTTGCAGAAAAATAGAGATAATTTTAGATTTTGGGGGACTTTAGTTTTGAAATTTCACATCAAATTGAGGGGCGGCTGTGGTGTAGTGATAGGACAGCTGACTTGGAACCAGAAAGTCACAGGTTCAACTCCCAGCCACGCCCACATTTCATGGTGTCCTTAAGCACGACACTTCTCCAGGTGCTTCCATAGCTGCTCACTGCTCCACCTGGTGTATCTCCCAAACATACATAGAAGACAACACATAGCACTTTCACTTTCAGATGTTGGTCAGAATTGGTGAGCCACATCTGGAGGTGCACTGTCACCCTGAAGTGAGTTTGGTCTTTGGAAACTTTGCTTTTAAAGAACACAGAAACCTGGTGAAAATAAAGGGCAAATGACAGATTTTGAGGGGCTTTAATTGTGACATGCCATATCAGATGTTTGTGAAAATTGATGAGCCACATCTGGAAAGTCTTCTGTCAGCCTGGAGTGAGTCTGGTTTTTGGAAACAAACATGGCAACTCAGGAAAAAATAAATGGGCATTCTTAAATAATGAACAAACAACCGAGCACACTAAAAGAACGACAAAGGAAAAAAGTTATGGGTCTGTACAGTACAATACAGTACTCTATTGTAATTTTAGAACATAGAACAGCAAGAATCACATCAATCAACTAGTCGATACATGGAAAAATATTGGAATTTTTTTTTTTTACATTTATTTTCCCAACACCAGCAGTTCACTGCTTTTTGAATATGAGGGTGGGATTAAACCTTTTTTGAGGAAACAGCTGAGGAATGTTGATTCCGTTACAGCCTCGACTGCTGCTCAAGTCTTAACATGACTCATCTGTAGTTTGAACCAGCCGGATATCAGCTTTTATTTTGAAAGCACCTCGCAAGCGGCACTACCGTAAACCATGGTGTTCGCGTGCACAACAAAACCGCGTGAGGGGCTGACTTGGCCGTCATTTTCCCAGTGGAGTCTCGTTTGATCGCAGTGAACAGCTGAGATTAAGGCGAATGGACTGACTAAAACGAGTTTAAACCGACTGCAGTTCCACAGCTGGGGCGTCAGGTAGGCGCATGCGAACCGTTGTCATAACAACAGAAGTAGTCGTAAAGTCTCGTGGCGCGCGACAAGTTTTAACTGTGCTTTAAGCTAATAATACTGTATTTAGGCGGTGTTTTTAGCTTCACTTTTTAGTTCACGTTTTGTTTCTGGCTTTTCAAACAAGCTTGCAACATGTAGCAGGTCGTGGCAGGTAAAAGACAAACAAACAAACATGGAACCGTTTTGTAGCTAAAAAACAAGCAAACAACAACAAAAAAAAGTGTTCCTGTTGTGAAATAACAGGCACTTTAACAACAACTATTATCCTGCTGAAACAGGAAAACAGCTGCTTCTGTCTTCACTGGACTTAACTTTATGACTTTTATTAGATACGATTTTGATTAAAACAAACAAACAAGGTTGTTTGGGACAATATTACTGTTGAAAATAAGCTCGGATTAAAGTCGAGGTTAGTTGTTGTATTTTTGGATGTTTGGGATGATCGTTAAACTTAGTTTAGTTCACAAAGTCAAGATAATAAAGTTATTTTATGACACCTGTTAGGACTAATCTTGCTTTTTCAACACAGCAGCACTCCTAAATAATAAACCATGACCTGTTCAATGATTGAGCTGGAAAACTAACCCCATTTTTTATTTATTTGGGTATTTATTGATCAAAATGTGGTCAATGTTTTGTGCATAAGAGCTGGCATCAGCTGTCTGGTCATTTAAAAAAAAGTTTACATTTCCTGATTGGATTGCAGTTTAGACGTTGCAGAAATGAGATTTCTTAGATGACTTTCTGCTTGTAACATTTCTGGTTTCTTGGCACTGAGTAAAGTAATAGGTGGCTTTGTCAAAAAGTTAAAAAGCAAATGGTTCACGCTGGCACAATAATCAAACTTCACTGTGTGGAGACAGCCCCAGGGCTCAATCCTTGGCCCTCTTTTATTTGCTCTTTACTTACTCCCCCTCGGCTCCATTTTTTAGGAAACATGGCATTTCTTTTCATTTCTATGCTGATGATTGCCAGATCTATCTTCCCCTGGCACAAAATAATACACTCCAGCAACTTACACACTGCCTTAATGATGTTAAGGCATGGTTTTCTCTAAACTTCCTTAGTCTTAATGAGAACAAGACTGAAGTGATGATGTTTGGACCAAGTTGCTGTTCTTCTCCTAGCAGACCTTGGCTCACTATCATTTTATCTAGGGACTGTCATCAATCTGGGGGTGAAGTTTGAGTCTGATTTTAAATTTGAAAAACAGATTAGCAGTGTTGTTCAGAAAAGTTGTTATCAACTTCGCCAAATAGAAAAAGTGAAACCAATCTTAGCAAGACCTGACTTGGAGAAATTCATCCACACTTTTACCACAGCTCGTCTTGACTACTCTAATGCACTGTATGTAGGCATCAGCCAGACCTCTCTCACCCGTCTGCAGTTTGTGCAGAATTTTGCTGCTCGCCTTTTATCTCAGGCTTGTAGGCGTGACTATATAACTCTCATCCTGGCGTCCCTTCACTGGCTCCCTGTGCACTACAGAATTAATTTTAAGCTTTTGCTGTTTGTTTTTAAATGCCCAAACAACCTAGCCCCGCCATTTCTGTCTGAGCTGCTTCAGCCTTCCTGCCCTCCCCGATCTCAGATCAGCTGATCAGTTGCTGCTGACAGTCCCTACAACTAGGCTGAAGCTCAGAGGTGACAGAGCGTTGCTCCCAGGCTGTGGAACAACTTACCGTTAAGTGTCAGACAGGCCTCCTCTCTTCCTGTTTTTAAGTCAATTTAAAAAAGACACTTTTATTCCTTGGCTTTTAACACCTGATCTTAACTTTTATGGCATTTTAACACACCTGCAGTACAACTTGTATATGTATTATTTTATTTTATTTTTTTCTTTGGATGTTTTTATCTTTTTTATTAACTCGTCTTTTCTGTTATTGTACAGCACTTTGATTTGCCCTGTGGTTTTTAAATGTGCTATAGAAATAAAGTTATTGATTGATTGATTGATTTTATACTTCCGGTTATACGTCCGGATTCCTCAAGCTAGGCGAGAGGCACTAGAGCTAAAGACAATTTCTGGTAATTTGTTCTGTAACAGGAAGTTACACAGTTCGAAGATGAGTTCTAGTTCAACTTGTGCTGTTGTTGGCTGTCACAACAACTCAAGAAAACTGAAAAACGAGCTACAAACTTATTGTTTTGAACATTAACAACTTCGAAATGTCTTTCTGTGCCCAGCGCGTTACGCACTGCACACCATGCCGAGGAAGGAGGATCGAAAACGAGCGTGGCTGGCAGCTTTAAAACTAAAATACCCCGCGAAGAGAGTTTATGTTTACTCCTTTCATTTTATTGATAAAAAGCCCACAGAGCTACACCCCGACCCGGAGCTCTATCTGGGCTGTGACCGGCCCCCACCAAGGAAAAGAAGGCAGCTCATCCGGACCACTGTGAGCCAGACATCTTCCAGCAACATCGACAAAACGGCCAAATCTGTTCCTGGTGAGTGAAATTGTAAATGTGATTTGTCCCCGTTTCACATTTTAATCATGCTTAGCTCTTATCTTAGCGTTTACTGATGTATAGCCTATGGTGGATTGTGTTAGCATCAGCGCTAGCTGGTTGCAGTACAAAGATTAATGCATTGTTACTCTGGATGTTAGTATATTATTAATTTAATTTCAAATACTTTATCACTAAGAGAAAGTAATTAGTTGGCAGCCAAATCCAAATCAAGTATGTGCATGTGTAATGGAGAACATAATTTGTACGTGCAGCTGTTAATACATGCAAAGTTTTTAAAAAGTTTGTTGCTCTTTTTGCCCACTGTGATGTTTCCTCTGTTCAGGACTGTAAATATCCAGGCGGGTCAGGAGGAGTCAGTGAGAAGCTGCTGCTGTGACTTGGTCTGGACTCATAATTACTGATTTCATTAAATAATCAAATTGTAATAATTGTTGGAGTGTGCTGTTAATGCTGTTCCCCTTGCTAATTCGATTATTAAAAAAAGCGTAAAAAGATAAAACTCTGGACTATCATTTCATTACCTTGTGCTCATGGATTTGAGAAGCTTGGTTCAATTATAACAAAAAAGGGAGGTATTTAAAGGTTTTCTTAGCTTTGATTATAAACAACATCCTGGAATCTTATTCCTAGCAACCAGATCAGTAAGAATAGCCATTCTACAACAGAGGTGGGCGACCGTGAATGCAAGTTTCCACATGAACTACGACCCAACCCCGGCTGCTAGGTTGGGTGCGTTACGGGGTGAGATAATGGTGTGACTTGTAAATGAAGGTCATTAACAAATCCGGGTAAGTCACCTTCAACACAGCCCTAAATAGAACTAACCTAAAATTGCTCTGGGTAATACTCAAGCGTTAGGCTCAGCTCGTTATACCCCTTGGAGGAGGGGCTGCAGTGGGGTTTTTGACATAACTCATGTGGTAACTTCACTGGGTAGATAGCACACATGATTTTACTCCCCAACACTAATATAGGAGCCCCTCTGACTCAGATTCCATTAAATTCCTTGTTTTGTTGCATCTAAACATCATATGTAACGTGTAGAGACGAGAATCCCATTTTCAAAACATATTTGCATCTATTTTACATATTTTATTGGGGGCATGTCGGGAAGGTGTCTGAAGTCCACTCTGTCTGTTCCACAGCCTAGATGTATGAAGGAAAACAGTGCTGAAACAAGATTGCGCACCGTTTGATAAATCTGGATATTTTTGTGCACATGCATTTTTCTATTTTTTTCTACGCCATACTTTCAGTAGGAAAACTGCACACACTGATACATGAGGCACCTGATATTTACAGTGAAGTCAGTTTAGAAAGCTTCATCAATGTCTAACAAAGAAAGGACATATATTGGTGTCTCCTCTTCAAAGGAGTCTGCTCTGAAGGACATACTGCCATCAGAAGGAGACACTACAGAAAGAGGCCAAAAAATGTGTCACCAAAATTGCAGAAGATTACGAGACCTGACCTGATGTAGATCATAGAAACATCTGAAGTCCCCTGAGTTGTTTTACTCTGATATCCAGGCCCATGTCTCCTCTCTGGTACTGTTCCCCCTTTTGATTGGAAACTCTTCTCACTCTGTCCTTCAAACTTGGTCCAGTTTGGAAAGACAAAGGTTGGAGAAGTATAAATACCAAGAGGAAGAACTATGATCAGGTCTAAATGAGTCTGTCATTTAGTCATGTCTGTGTCCACTCAAAATGCTTCATTTGATTTGATCATTTTAAAACTTGATAGATCTTGTTGACTTAAAGCATCAGACGTTCATCTTGTTACACCTTCTAAAACAAACTGGTCAGAAGAGCCTGAACCTTTGAGCAGCTATTTAACCCTAGTTGTTGTGAAGGATGATGCACGTATCTCTTCGTTCCTCTTCATCAGGCCCTGCAGATTTTAAGGAGTCGACTGAAGCTCCTGTCAGGAGACACAGAGCTCTGTGTGGGGAAGAAAATTGCAGAAGTTCAAGAGACTGTCAGAAAAGCCCAGGTAGGATGAGGTCCTGACTGGTTTTTATCTACATTTCATATGGTTTTGGTCCAAGTCATATGTGCCTCCTAGATGGTGGTTCTGGTCCAATTTAACTTATTTATGTAGTTGTCCATCCATCCATCCACACATCCACACATCCCTCCATTCATCATCTTCCGCTTATACTGGAGTCGAGTTGTGGGGGCAACAGCTGAGCAGGGAGGCCCAGACATCTTTATCTACACCCACATCTTCCAGCTCTTCTGGGAGGACTCCAAGGTGTTCCCAGGACAACCAAGGGACGTGGTATCTCACCAAGAGACGTAGTCAATCGAGTGTGTCCTGGGTCTTCCCCAAGATCTCCTCCCAGTCAGTCATGCCTGAAGCACCTCAATTGGCTCCTCTCGATGTGGAGGAGCAGTGGTTCTACTCCGAGTCTCTCCTAAATAACTGTCTCAAAGAGAGAGTCCAGCAACCCTGCAGAGGAAACTCATTTCAAAAGCCTGTCTCCATAATCTCGTTCTTTCAGTCACTACCCAGAGTTCATGACCATACATGAGGGTAGGAATGTAGACCAACCAGTAAACAGCCTTACAGCTCAGCTCCTTCTTCACCACAACTGACCAGCACAGAGTCCACAATACTGTAGACACTGCACAAATCTGTCTGTCAATCTCACGTTCCGTTCTTCTCTCACTC
Organism: Hypsolebias martinsi; assembly: GCA_031762355.1. Taxonomy (NCBI): domain Eukaryota; kingdom Metazoa; phylum Chordata; class Actinopteri; order Cyprinodontiformes; family Rivulidae; genus Hypsolebias; species Hypsolebias martinsi. The sequence goes on from JARVGQ010000210.1 coordinate 17,415,076, forward strand.
ATGAACAAAACCCCACAATACTTGAACTCCTCCACTTGAGGCAGAATTTATTATTTATGTAGCAATAATTCAGAACAACAGTTGTCCAAGGGTGTCAGAAGCATCCGTAATGTGAGGGGAGTGTAGTGTAATGTGTGTAGGTGTGTGTGTGTGTGTGTGCACATGCACAAGTGCGCGCTTGTGTGTGCATGTGCGCATGCACACACAAGCGCGTGTCTCGTTTGTCTCCATGTGATGGACTCCATGTGATGGACTGGTGACCTGTCCAGGGTGTCCCCTGCCTCGTGCATAGTGACTGCTGGGCATGGGCACCAGTGACCCCCCCATGATCGAAAAGGGAAGAAGCATGTAAAGATAATGGATAGACGGATGGATGGACAGATGGATGCATGGTATTCTGATTGGTAAGACAGGCTAAATCAATAAAAGTTTTAGAAACAAGTAGAAAGATCTTAAAATCAATATTTGATGCCACAGGAAGTAGAAAAACATTAAAATTAGTGTGCTCTTTTCATGTTCTGTTTTTTTTGTCGGTTTATTTATCGTCTTTTGGTTATTTCATTAATTTTAGTTTTGTGATTTCTATGTCTCATTTACTTGTGTTTTCATTTGTTTAGTTCCATGGTGCCACTTGTTTACTCCTCCTCAGTTCAGCTCCTGTATTTCGTCAGTCACTCTAACCTGTTCCCAACATTCAGTGCAGGTTTCTCTTGTTTCATCTGCCAAGCTTTATTTATCCTGTCAGTGTCTTTCTGTTCACTGTTGGTGTAATATTGTTTTCTGTCACAATCTTGTTGTGTTGAACCCATTTGCAGGCAGGAAGATCGAAGCAGGAGTTTAAAATAACAAGGGTTTATTTTAAACAAGAAAACAAAACGTGCTGACAGGGCAGCAAAACTTACATTATGATTTCACCATGGAAGGCTGACAGTAGATGAGGACCCTGCTGTCTGAACAGTTCAGAGCAGGAAACAAACATTAACCGGACGAGGAGTGAAGGAGAGAGAAGGCTTTTAATTCTGATAAAAAGCCTTCTCTCTCCCTCCTCCAGAGGGAGCGTAAATAATGAATGCAGCTGGGCAGGAGGATGATTAGAGCAGGTGTGGATGGCTAAGGCTGGAGAGGCAGCACTGAGGAGTGTGTGGAAATAGAAAAGAATGACAGGAGCTGAGCCTGTCATTTTCATGCCACAGTCCAGTTTTCTTCCTTGTAATTTTCATTTTTGTTCCTAGTGACTTTGAAATAAGTTTATTTTTCTTATTCCTCGAGTCAAAACTTAATTCTTAGATCCAACCCCTGCTTTTTTGACAGATCAAAGAAAAGAACCACAGACTTATAAATATTTTTTGAGTTATTAGAGGATAAGAAAAACTTACACAGATGCTTAATGAGGAAGGAATCTTACAACATATCATCCATTGTAGTAGAGTCCAGATGAGGGCACCTAACCGGAGTCACAAAACCAGAAGATGCTTCCTGGGACCAGAAATCCTCTCCTCATCTATAATGGGGGGCCAGGTCATGTGTGTTTGCTGTGTGTCTTTTCAGGAAGAAGTTTGAGTTGACTAACTTTGAAGACTATAACGATGGAAGCAAGGACATATTTGAAGCTTCTGTGTAACCCTCTGGAGATTGTCTTTACCCTGCAGCCTGCAGAGTTATCTACGACCCTCAGGTTCTGACAGATAACTTGCAGCTAAACTGACATTTGGTACAACTATTCCTGCAAGGAGAGTTTGAGTTTCTGAAATAACGGTGGTCTTAGAAATAAACAAGTCAGCTGTCTTCTGTTATGATGTTATAAACAAGAAACAAGATTTAAAAAAAAGTTCAGTACAGATCAAGGTGGACTTGAGTAACACCAACATGAATTATATATTTGTCCAGTTTTGTTTTATTAGACAACAGATGGAACAAAGTCACCTTACAATTCTATGATCAAAATAAAACAAACTTAATTGTCACATTTAAATTCCACAAATATGGGCAGCACGGTGGCGCAACTGGTAGAGCTGCTGCCTCTCTGCAAGCTGGTCCCTGGTTCACATCCCGGTCCAGGGGCCTTTCTGGGTGGAGTTTG
>JARVGQ010000210.1:17467947-17479640 GCA_031762355.1 Hypsolebias martinsi
CTCCTGTCACCCTGAGTGGGACCAAAAAAAAAAAAAACTTCACCAAACAGCTTTTGACAGATTCAAACACAGAACTGTTATTTTCTACAACAGAATAAAGTTTTTCCAAAGACAGATATGATTGTATTGCATCACGTTTTATCACCATGGAAAGAAGGAAACAAGTCGCTTCCCCCCTTTTTTTTTTCACATGCTATTTTGGTTTGGCTCCCTCTCCCTCCTTGTTTCTCTCTTGTATCTCTGAGGTGATCATCAATCTAACAGACTCTATTATTACTTTTCCTCTGAGTGCTTTGATTTTCAGCCCACCCAGAAGATTAATCCCCCACGATCCAAGTGTATTATTTTCTTCTTTTATTCCCCTTACCTCTCTGTCCTCTCCTCCGTGCTCTCGTACTCATCCTGCGAGTTTTATTACAAGTCAGTGTGGCCTCTCTGATTTGAACGTCCTCCATTTCTTTTATGTTTTTTCTTCTTCTCCTGTGTTAAATGTTTTCAGGTGGTGAGAGACCCGCAATGCAGGCAGGTCAGATCAACTGGACTCTTCTGCTATGAAGCCATGCTGTTTGTAACGGCACATTTACGCATTCTAGCATTACCATGATGAAATATGCAAGATATGAAAAAGCTGAGGTCTAAATGAAAGCATGGTGATCTAAAACCATTGACTCTGCAACTGGATCATGGACTTCCTAACTGGGAGACCTCAGTCCATCTGGATCTGAAAGAACACCTCCAAGCACCACCGCACTGAGCACCGGAGCTCCCCAGGGCTGTGTGCTCAGTCCGCTACTGTTTACTGTGCTAACTCAAGACTGCAAAGCACAGCTCTAATTCCACCGTGAAGTTTGCAGGTGCACTGTGTCGTATTGTTTTGCACTTTATGTTCTATGTTGCAACATGATCCTGGAGAAACACTGTTTCATTTCAATATTTACAGCTGAAATGACAATAAAACCTCTCTGACTCTGCACTGATGGTGCCTTTGCACATTTGTACGCTGTCATAGACACTAATACAACTCCATACAATCAGGGAAGCATGCTGGACAGTTTGTCTCTTCGTTACAAGGACATGGTGTTCTTGTTTGCCAAAAATAATTTAATGTTTTCTGATAACTCTCAATCAGGTCATCTGGACAGTTTCTTTGGGGTGAAACTGTCCAGATGACCTGATTGAGAGTTATCAGATTTGACACCTGGATTACTGAGTATGAACTTTCTTTAATTTCATGTTTTATTTGTCGGACCACAGAACAGTTTCCCACTTTGCCTCGGTCCATTTAGAAGGGGCAGATATTATAAGATTATTTTCTTCTTCTGCTTCCTTTCATTTGAAATTTGTTCTTTTATTTCTCCATATGGTTCTGTAAATTGTTTCTTTTGTGTTTTAAATTTTAAACGAATAAATTAAAAAAATTTTTTAAAAATTAAATTTTGAACGAGCTTTGGTCCAAAATAGACCAAATGGTTTCTGGATGGTGTTCGTTTTTAATTTTCTTTGCATGATAGTTTTAACCTGCTTTTGTGGATGGTACAGTGGACTGTGTTTCCAGACAATATGTGAAAATATTCCTGAATCCATTCAGGGATACCGAGAACAGAATCAGAACCCTGGATCTGAAGATCATAACATCCAATTGTAACTTTCAGTCTCATTTGAACTCAGAAATTTCTCCTAATTATTAAAATATTTTGACCATGTTATGAACTGTATCAATCAGGTCTCTCTTGTAAATGAGTCCCCAAGGCTCAATGGAATTGACCTGTATAAATAAATGTTGAATGAATGAATATATAGATGGCATATTCAAATTCTTCCCAATTTATACATGGGAACATTATTCTCAAACTAAATATCCACTATTTTTAGATGCTGCTTTTTTCACAGACTGGTGAACCTCTGCCCATCTTTACTTCTGAAGGATTCAGCCTCTCCAAAAATGTTCTTTAACATATTTAGTTGCAACACGCTCCTCCAACTGCTTCTCATTTGTAACAGCCTTTTGTTTTGTATTTTTTTAATGTGCTACTGCAGTCGAGCTCACGATTATCTTATTGTTCCTAAAAATGGTGTATTACATTAGTATCAACATTATGTAAAGTTACCATGTTTTATTGTGAATAAAATATGGATTCATGAGGTTTGCAAAATAAAAAAAAGGTTTTAAAAAGTTAATTGTGAGTTTCTGACTGAAGGCAGATAACGTCTGTTTGGATGGACTGCGATACCGGAAGCGAAGGAGGTAAAGGTCACTTCTCTAGAGACACACTTCTTATCCTCGCACGCTTCAGCTGTGCAGACGAAAACTCTAAACACACATCTACCACGATACGTGCATCCTCGAAAGAAAGACAATAAAAGAAGAAAATCTGCATCATCTTATAGCTCATGTTCAAAAAGCAAAGAAAGGAAGTGAACAAGAACCAAACACAAGAGAGGATTTCCTCCTAAAGCAGCTCCGGTTGTTTGGACTTGGCCCTGAGTGGGCCGGCGTGCACAGAGCATCGGTGTGGAATGATGTGGAAGGCCAAACAAGGGGATTTTGGGTGCCGGGTATCCATTACATCAGAGGGGACCAAGGCGCCAGCTCGCCATTTGAGAAGTGACACCCCCCGTCCTCGCACTTCACCCCGTTAACTGGCAGGATGTGCTGAAAGTGCTGCAGACACAGAACCGGATGGATTCATAAACTGCAGATAAAGACGTGCGACTTTAGAACAGACGCATATTTGGGACACGTGTTCCACTTACTTCTACATTTACACTGCTAAAATGTGGGGAATAATGTTTGTTGCCTGTGTCTGTCTGTTAGCAAAATATCTCATGAACCAGATGGATTTCAATAAAACGTTCAAGAATTAACAACAGGATGTGCATCTCCAAGGGATTAGTGTTTGGAGTTGAATAGAGACAAACTGGCCGCTGCAGCTAATCGAACTCAGCTGACACAAAAATTGCTGTAAGTCAGCCAATTTTACAGACCGAGCTAAAAGCTGGTGTGGTAGTAGCTGATCTCCAACACAACCAAATATCTCATGCACAAGACAAACGTGACTCAAACTTTCAGAAGATTGTCAGCAGTGTAGTCTACTCGGGTATGGAGAACTCCCATAAAAGTGCCCGATGATCCATGACATATTATTAGGCATGTGTCACTGATATGTTAAACAGCAGTTAAACGTTTCCGTAACAATCTATCGGTATGCAGCTTTGCTTTGATACTCTTTTATAAATTCTATGACATGTTTATTTTAATACAAAAGCCAAATGTTATATAAAGTTTGTTGTACATTTATTCAAATATAAGCATCGGAGGAATTTGGAAATGTTCAATATGCTTTAAAATCAAAAATAAATTGACAATTACATTGGTTTTTGTACACCCACTACAAAAAAAAAAATGTAGACCACACCACTGATTAGAAAATCAACTCAATTCAAGATGGCCGCCACAGCTAACTGCAAAAAAATGCCTGTAACACAGTCAATTCTCAGATTTTGAGGCTGAGAAGCTTCCCAAAAAACATGTTGTACTTTAAATTATCACTTTTTATGTTGCCATAAATAATAATAATAAACGACTGGAGTCAACTGTGTCTGCCTGTTAGCAAAATATCTCACGAATCTCGGTTCTGATGAAACCCCCAGAAATGAATCAGTGATGTAAAGCGTCTCCTCCCAGCAGGAGGAGCCGCCCTCCCTGCTCACGGAGAGATAAAACCTCTCCTCCTTGGGGCTCCCTCCACGCGGACTTATGCGCAGCAGGAGCGTGTCGGCGCGCGCGGCTCCACCATGTCCACCGGCTCCCTCAGCGACGTGGACGACGAGCTCCTGGACGGCATCCTCAAGTTCGGCAAAGACTCCAACGAGAGCGCGGAGGAGAGCTCCAACTGCGAGGGCGCGTGCGCCACGGAGGACAGGAGGAGGAGGAGGAGGAGGAGGAGGAAGGAGGACGGGGCGGCCCGCGCCAAGAAGCGCAGGAGCTCCGCGGCCGGGAAGGGCGCGCCCAAAGGTGGCGCGCAGCAGGAGGGCAAGCAGGTGCAGCGGAACGCGGCGAACGCGCGGGAGCGAGCGCGGATGCGCGTGCTGTCCAAGGCCTTCTCGCGCCTCAAGACGTCTCTGCCCTGGGTCCCGGCGGACACCAAGCTGTCCAAGCTGGACACGCTGCGCCTCGCCTCCAGCTACATCGCGCACCTGCGCCACATTCTGGCCAACGACAAATACGAGAGCGGATTTATTCACCCCGTGAACCTGGTGAGGCGCCGAGGCAGATGTTGCCAGATGTTGTTCTGTTTTAATTATCTGGAGCTCCGAGAGGAAAGTCGTCCGGTTTTGTTTGTTTCAGAGCAGTTTAAACGCTTTCTTGTTGCTCAGAATCAAAAGTGGAAAACAGAATTAGCTATAATAATTTAGGAAAACTGGAGCGCAGACTTGCGTGATGCGTTCAAGTGCGCGTGGAGATAACAGGATTGAGACCAAAGCAGGTCTCTGTTTGCATCATGACAATATATAAAGAAGAATAAATACATTTTTAATAGAACTATAATAAAAAGTTAGATATTTTGGGGAGCACTTGAACGCAACACCATCTAATTGCGCATTTCTATAGCACGGAAATTGTTTTATTTAGAAAAATCTGTATTTTTGTATTTTCTTAACATCCTGACTGGTATTTAAATGTATCATTTGGTTGTATTTTTCTAAGTGAGTGTGTTTTTCTCTCTGCAGACTTGGCCTTTCATGGTGGCGGGGAAGCCGGAGACCGACCTGAAGGAGATGCTGAACGCAACACGGTTGTGCGGAACAACTGCATGAAAAAAAAAAAAAAAAACTTTTAAAAAAGACTTTTTTTTTTAAGGATTTCCAAACGAAAAATGATTATTTTGACTGAAGGCTCATCTCTGCAGGCTGAGTGGGAACAACAGAGGGACTTCTCTCTCTTTCGTTCCTGTAATAAAATAAGAGATACATTTATTTAAATACATTTTTTGTTCCACCTGGTGTCTTTGCTGGTTCAAAGATCATCTTCCACTGCTTTTTTTTTCATACTCTGCTGGTGGATATGGACACTTTTTTTTTTTTTTTTAGCTCAAATGTCTGTACAGTTTGCATGTAAAAATATATATTTGTATCACTTTTAACCTCCTGTGCTTTGACTTTTTATTTCCTTTTTTATTCTCTTGTGTGGCCCTGTCTTTTGACCTGTGGTGACCCGGCTTATCTGAGGAGCAGAACCTGAGCGTGGACCGAGCGTTGGTGCAGATAAGCCTCTCTGTTGTTTCTGGGAGATAACAGTGGGCCTTCTTTCCTCTTCACACAAACACAGTATGCCTCCAAAGATTAATAAAAATCCCAAAAATGGAGTTCTTGGATTTTAAACGGGTTGATAAATATGTTTTATTTAACCATTAAAATCACTGCAACTTAACAGCTGTTGTATTTTGAAACTTTGCATTATAAGAACAGCAAAGCCCACAGTAAATAGTAAATTACTGTCTGAACATCAACAAAACATTTACAATTATCTTAAACCAGTAAAATGTATTATTTTTGGTTTGTGATTTGATTTTAGGCCCAAAGCTGCGTGCTGATTGGTCAGTCTGATCTGGGGTCAGCCAATAAGAAGTGAGGATAGAGGATGTTTCACAAATCTTAAAAGTGGTATTAAAACCCTGCAGCCTGAGAGCCTCGGTCCAGTTGTTTTAATTTGCCCGGGTTGTGACCGCTGTGTTTACTTTGTGCCGACAGTTATTTATGCTGTCTGACACACGACCTCTCCCTGGCTGCTCCTCAAAGAGGAGCACCGCAGGAGAAGTGTCTGAGGAGACGCACTTTACAAATCAAACCCTAATCCCTTCGCTTCTCGTCCTGCACTCCTTCTCCTCTGCTCTGAGTTTATTAAAACAGGAAATACTTCTCATTTGATGGTTTTAATCCAGCCATGGATCCCAGACGGTCCAATCCTTCAAGAATGATAAATCTTTGATTTGTTGATTTTTTTTTGTTCAATGATTTTGACCAAATACTTGTAGTGACTCTTTGTATTTTTAAATTTTATCTTGCAGCTATTTTCTGGCTCAACTCAGTCCGACTAAACAATGATTTTACTGTAAATTAAATATATATTATAATTTAGCAGAAATCATACCTTTTGGCGGGTTTATTTAAAAAAAAGCCTCAAACCTGACAGTCCCTGAATTCATCACAGATATTCATTCTATTTTTATTCCATTTTTTCTATTTAAGTTGTCAATAATTATTATGCGTCAACATGAAACAGTTTTTAAAAATGAAAACAATTGCTGTAATTGTATTCATTTTAACATTAACTGTTTATGGATCAACAAATTAAGTTAAAAAATGATTATTTCCTATTTAAGGATATATATTTTTTCCTTATTTAATCAAAATAATTTCCAGCATATAGTTTTTTTTTTTCCAGTTGCCATGGATACCCTAACAGGTTGTGTTTTTTTGTCATTATGGGATGATACTTTTGTTCCTCCTGACTTGTCACCCGGCTCAGTGTGGGCAGCACCGAGGGCCCTCGCAGTAACAGTAAGATGGAGTGCTTCAGTCACAAACGAGTCCCCTGACGGGTCTTTGGGGGACCCTCACCTAATACATCAGTGGCAGCGAGGCAGGGCCCTCGCCGCCACCCCAAAGGGACCACCGTGGAGAAAATAAACTGGGCCTCCTCTCTCCTGAGGCCAGCTGCAGAGAAGGAGAGAGGAGCAGGCAGAAAAGAGAGATAGGGGGTTAAGAGCAGGGCTGGGATTCCCATGCAGGCTAATTGTTTAGTTGGACGGCTGCCCGAGCTGTGATGTGAACAAAGTACTCTCACTGAGGTGGGGGGAGGATGAAATCCCATTTCCTTCCAGCTGATCCCATCACGGTTCACATCTGCATGAACCTTGTTGCTCGTTTAAAACGTAACAATTAAAATGGGCCATGTTTTTGTTTTTAGCTGCACTCAGCACCGACCTGTCAGTACAGGCAACAAAAATGGTCCTCTGCTCCTCTTTTAAAGAGCAAAAACTACATTTGAAAAGACTCATCAGTGTTTGTTGGATGAAGTCGCCCTCAGACCGCCATCTTCTGGATCACATCTGAACAACGTGCCCTCATCAGCACAGGCCACAAATATGTACAAGATTAGAGATGCATTTATTTATACAGACATTGGAATAAAACATCAACACCACCAAGGCAGCTCATCTATTTGTGATACGCTGTGATCACTTTGTTAGCTTTGTTCTAAACTTGAACAAAATGCTGACATGGCAGCAGAACTCCCAGGAAGCTCCAGGATCAGATCCCAGAGGAGCACAAGGAGGACCAGCTTGTGGCACGGAAGAAGAATCGATACAGAGCAGGGCTGATGGGGAAGTGGAGACACCTGAGCTGATTGCAGACTGGGAACAGGTGAGAGTGGCGGCTGACTGAGGAGGAGTGAACACAACACAGAGGAGACGGTAAACAAAAACAAACAACATCTGCACAGAAGGTCTGTCGACATTTAAAACCTTTGACAACGTTACAAGAAACTGGGACCAGGTATCTGCTCCCTCCATACAACAATAACTGAATATTGTTAGAGAAATTGATGAGATGGAGCGAATGACTTTCATTCTTGCACTAAAAGAAGATTTTTTTATGAATAAGTGGCAAAATGGACATAGACACCCAAGAAACGAGGAAACTCTAGGAATTTCTCGACCCTAGACACCTGCAACCTAGATTTATTGAGGCCTTATAAGGCTATCATAATCTGGAAAATGTATGTTACTGGTATATTGAAATGTTATTTACTATTGAAACTATTAATAAAAATTAAAGTGGGAAAAAAAATCTTACGTGACGTTATAAGCAACCACTGGGTAAACACAATTTATAACAAGATGGCCATTTTAAATACTTTTTACTTATTTTCTATTGTTGAAAATGATTTGCATGAACAACAACAACAAAGAAACATTAAAAAAAAGAAGCGATTGTTGTTTTCTCAGTTATTACTGATCGGGTTTGTACCCAACAGAATGAAATATAACACATTAAAAAAAAGACAACAAAAACTATATTTACTCATAAATGACTATTTTAATCACATGTATTATCTGCTACGTTTTTATTACTATACTGTATTCTGATTTAACTTCATTTTGTATGTTGCTTTATGTGTTGCCTGTTTCTCTGTTTGTACAGCACTTTGGTTGGTCTTGTCGCTGTTTCAAGTGCTTTATAAATAAAATGGTATGGTATGTATGTTTGTGTTTATCATGTAAATAATAAACTGACACATTGATGAATAAAACACGTCTTCCACACACTAAACAAACAAAATAAAATAAAAATCCTCTGCATTGATTAATTTTGTTTAAAAACAAAACGAAAATAGTATGTTCTTGGTAATTTTGTCTTGCTTTCTCAAGTTTTACTGCTTATAATAAAGTGCTATTTTTATTATTACACAAGCAAACAAATAAATAAAAGGACATCTGAAGCCCAACTTTCTTTTTGTCCTTTATCGTGGAGCAAAAAGGAGGATTCAGAAATATCCCCGGTTTGTCCATCTGTGCATGTTGTGAGCATGAAAACTAGAAACATAAGTGAAGTACTGCCATCCACTTTTTATGTGGCTGCAGCTTCGCATAAGAAAGTTTCCTTAAAAAAATTGGGTTGCCACATCAAAAGTCAAGATGGCTGCCACCATTTGTGAATATATGGTAATGTTGTGAGCAGATATCTTGAAAAGTAAGCAGCGCACCAGCTTCCATTTTGGTGAATGGAATGGTGACCATTGAAAATTCAGTTGCTAAATCAAAATCCAACATGGCCCCCATCAGACGTAGGCCACGTCTGTCATTTGAGGAAACTATCGTTTCTAGTTTTTATATTGTGTAACAGTACTGTTTCCTTTAGTGACTGGGGAGGCCAAAGATTGATCTTCAGTGGCCAAGGCCACCACTGGACACCCCACGGTGACGCCATTGCACCTGGTGTTGAAAACTGCTCCCTTTGCTCATCAGGAACCATCACTTTGTGCTGCCTTGGACAAGCATGACAAATAAAGTACAGTAAATAAAAACTTACACATTCCTATACATTTGAATAGTTTGGCACCGAACATTAAGGTTTATTTGCATGCTCAATTCCTGTGCAGAAAAATTATCATCTAAAAAAAAATACAAACATTCACAAATGCCTCTGCCATGTGAGGTCATCGGAGTACTGCCTGTTTACTTCCTGTTTTCCACCTTTGTGAGAAGATCTGCAGTTACAAGTTTCTATGTAATTCATTCATGCCATCCTGGTTTAAATAATCCTTACATTTTTCTCGTTGCAGGTAAAATAGTGACTAACTATGGGTCACTGTCTACTGAGGTTCAAGATGAATGCTTGTAGTTAAATCCCCTCCCAGCTGCTCGCTGCCCTCAGCGATGAGTCGACCTGCTCACAGCAGATGGCAGCAGAGGAGCTCGTAGGAAATAAAAAAAGTTGGGGCCCAACATGGGAGAGCAGGTCAAAGCAAAAATATTAAACAATAATAATAATAATAATAATAATAATAATAAAAGTGAAAGCGGAAATGCCAAATAAAAAGGCTTCTGAGGATTTAAAGACATAAAAAGATGTGACAATAATAACTTACAATAAACTGGACACACTATGAGCAGCTTAATTTAATAATTTGTTGGATCCCAGAAGTGTTTACATTTCTCCATTATAAAAAGAAAGTAACTAATCCAACTTTGTCATCTCGTCTCAGTATTTAGGTGCTTGATCCAATTTCAAATAAACTTACGGAACATTTTTAGCCTTACTTTTCTTGGTCTCTTTAAAAGAACACCAAATATTTTAAACGCAACTTAAATCCTCATTATTGTCAGTTAGAATACAAATCAAGATTGAAAATAGAGATTTATGATGTTTCAAATCAAATTAGACTAGTTTTAATGGTTTGAGCAAAAAGCAGAGGAGTGCTGATGTCATCTCTGCAGCATTTTTAAGCCTCGTCCCATGAAGTAACTCAGTGTTTGAATGCATTAATGAATCCAAGATTCAAAGTTCAAGATGACTTTATTGTCATTCGCATCACACGTGGTGCATGAGGTGGAACAAAATTGTGTACGGTACTCAATATCCCAGTTACATCCAAAAATAGCAAAAATATAAAGTATAAAAAGAAATAGTATACAAGGATCAAAGATATATGCTAAACAATAATAATATAATATAATGTAATATAATATAATATAATATAATATAATACAATATAATATAATATGGTGTATTAAACAGCAGCCTGAACATATATGGCTCTATATCCAGTGATATGAATGGTAAAAATTCTTCATTGTCAATCTGGGAAGTTATTTAAGTGTTTCAAAAATGTAAAAAGGAGTATATTTGTATATTTTTAGGGGGAGTGTGAAAGAACTCGCGATGTTGTGACCGTGCTCCTTTAAAGTCTGTAAAGCTGCTGATGCGGCGTTTATGTAATTGTCAGATATTTGAACGTGGCCGAAGCTGGATGACAGCTGGTCGAGGGTCGGCTCGTATTGGATGGGATCACTGCCCACGCAGGCTGGCAGCAACCAGCGGGACACAGGACATGCCAAAGATAGCTGAGGCCTGCCCAGATCACCAGCTTATGTTTACTGGCATGCTCTCATGTGTGTGTGTGTGTGTGTGTGTGTGTATGTGTTATGCTGACATCACACTGGGATTATTAAAAGGAGCACAGCAGGTGTCTGCAGTCATGCTTGCGGCCGTTGCGTCAACGGTGGTCATCTGAGCAACCTGTTTGTTTTTATTCCTCACATTGTTCTTCCTTTTTTATGGCCTTACAGCCCGACTGAAACATCCAGGTCACCAAAATGAAACGAAACACTTCTTTCTCTCTCACCATTTTGTTCTGCACATTGTCTTTGTGGCTGAAAGATTTGGAAAAATCAGCAACTCTTTTCCAAAAAAAAAAAAAACAAAAAAAAAAAACTTCAATCTCTATGAGACTGTTTACATATGCATCTTTTTTATATATAAAAAAATAAAGAAATAAATACTGAAATAGAAGTGTGCACAACAATAAAAGAAAATCAGTTTTATTCACATGTTTATGGACAAACAATCCACCAAATATTATTTTATCTTTCTTAAAGCAATAATTCAGGATCTACTGGGGTTCTGTGGATAAGTTTTAAGCAAATAGCATCTTACCTGTTGTAGATAATGGAGTTAATTTGCAGAAGTTTAATTATGACTAGACTGATGAGCTAATGGCGGGTCCAAGTGAGGCAGAGACCAAAGTGGACTTCTGTTTTCTCTAAACAACTCTTTTTTTTTTATCTGTTTTATCATCTCACACTTTATTCAGGCTGTCTCTGAGCTGTTTTAATAATGTGGCCTCTCTCTTAACTGTGTAACGCGAGATCACAGTTAGTTGAACATGTTGTTATGGTGTGGGCGAACTACAACTTATTGCTGGCACCTTTTATTTACAGGTAGTCCTCGAGTTACGAACGAGATCCATTCCTACGCACTGTTCGTAACCCGATTTTGCCGTAAGTCGGACACCACATGAGCTGACACTTACACACATACATGTACGGTACTGTACAGTTACCAAGCACTTCGCCTGTCCTAACACAGTACCCTACATAATGATCAAAAAACACATACATGTACAG
>JARVGQ010000210.1:17595864-17607188 GCA_031762355.1 Hypsolebias martinsi
AAAAATGTTGTGTCGTCAGCAAAAAGAATGCATTTAAGGAGACCCGACACCTTGACCAAATCATTTACATACAAAATGAACAACTTTGGACCAAGTACAGATCCTTGAGGAACACCACATGTAATGGTGCAGTGATCCGATCTCACATCTTCCATCTGTACAAACTGTCTCCTGTTTTTCAAGTAACTACACACCCACTTTAAAGGTAATCCTCTGATACCATATTTGTATAATTTATCAAAAAGAATATTATGATCAACAGTATCAAATGCCTTTTTTAGGTCAACAAACACACTGACACAATATTGTTTTCGGTCAACAGCAGTAGTTACTTGCTCTATAAAGTCCATGAGCGCCATAGATGTTGAATTGTTCGCTCTAAAACCATATTGATTATTTGTTAGAATATTATGTTTATCAATGAATTGGTCAAATCTGTTGCTGAACAGTTTCTCCAAGATTTTAGAAAACTGTGGTAACAAGGATATCGGTCTGTAATTATTAAACACACATTTGTCACCATTTTTGAAAAGAGGAACTACTTTAGCTACTTTCATTCTGTCTGGAAATACTCCCGTTATGAAAGAGTGAATGCTTCATAAACATTGACGCAACGAACAGAGAAGTGAATTCAACCCTGGAAGGAAATCACATGAAGCTGCGTCTTTCAAAAGCCTGACGCGTCTTTTTTGTTGTTGTTCATTTTCTTCCTTCTCCCACTCAGGGAGGCGGATGTCTCCTTCAGTTTGTGCACACGCCTCCCTCGCCTTCCTGATAGTTTGTTTCTATTCTAGTCGTCTGACGGTGTCAGCGAATCGTGCGGCAAGCTGTCGACCCCCACTGACCTATCGCAGATGATGGTTTTTGCAGCTGAGCCTCAGGCTGGCAGGGCAGGCCGCATTCTCCCAGAACACACACACAAACCTTTCACATACCAAATACACGCAGCACACACACACAAACCAGGAGACACACTCTTCATCTGGCCCCCCTGCAAACATCAGGAATGCAGATGGGACGGCGCAAGAGTTTGTCAGTGTCTGCTGCCAGGACTGGAACGTACCATTCTAACGGAGGGGTAGAGTTAGGAATGTCAAGATTTGTAGGTTTGAGAGGCAGATTTCACAACTGGAAACTGTTAAAATGATTTTGACCTTCCTGTTGTTAGGACCCTCCCATGGCGGTGACGCTTGGCCTGAGGATGGAGGAGATGATCTTCAACTTGGCCGACACGCACTTATTTTTCAACGACCTGGAGGTAAGAGAAACAAAAGCATCTATAGAAGTTTAGTTGTCAGTTACCGCCCTCTAGTGGCACAAAAATGACACAACTGAGTTTTAGTGGCAGAGTTTTTGCCTGCGTTTGTCTGTAGTGTTAGCAAAATATCTCATGAACCAGTAGATATATTCTAATGAAACGCTCAGGAAATATTTACTGAAGGTACATTTAGAGCTGATTACCTTTGTTGAGTTTATTCAACTCAATATGGCTGCTACAGCTAAGTAGCTATGCAAGCACAAAAATGGCTGTAACTTGAATTTCACAGATACTGATAATAGCCGAGTTATTCCCAAAACATAGTCTGATCACGCGACATCTGTTTGTAAAACATTGCATTTTATCTGTTAAAGTCAATTTTTCTATATTATTTTTATCGTTATCTACAGTTAGGACATTTTGTCAGTGACAAAACGAATATCAGAAGTGAGCAAACAGCTGTTGGACCTGTTTAAAGAGACATATGACTCAAACAGACAGGTATTATCTCAGGTCTTTATAAAGGACTTACAAACATGAAAACCTGTTTCAACTTTATACATCAAAACAAAGTGGGAAATGGAGGGAGAAGTAGATATAACAGAGGAAGAGTGGAGAACAATCTGGGAGTATTAGTGGAATTGTAACAGCTCGATGAGATGGAGGGAATTTGGGTGGAAATGTTTGACAAGATACTTTATTACACCTTAATCCTACTATACTGTAAAGGTAACTCTCAGAGAAACTGGAAATAAAAGTACAAATTATTACCATATTTTTGGGACTGTCAAGTAATTACAACTTATTTGAAGGAGATACATAAAGCAATACAAGATATTGTGGGGAGTCAACTGCCTCTAGAAAGTAAAGTTTTGTATTTTGGACTTGCGCCTGAATTGGTGACGTGCAAAAAAAGCCCTCAAAATTTTGGCTTTCATTGGAGAGCCCAACATTGAACATATGGATGAACATCACAACGGCGGATGGAGAGAATAACTGCAGAAGTAAATGATGAAAAGGACCGATTTACTTTATACTGGAAGAAATGGAAGGTTTATATAAACTCACGCAGCTCTGATTTAGATCTAGCAATTTCTGAATTATGTATTGATTGTAACAAAAAACACTTTCACTCCCTTTGTGTTGTTTATTTTTGTTGTTAAAAAAGACATTTAAATGGATACTTTGCTAGTAATTGAAGTGGATATGTTAAATATATTTATAAATGTCAATTAAAAAAATATATGAATTTAAAGTTAAATGTGTCTGTTTACAAATACTGAACAGATTTTAATGAAAATTCCAGAACGTAATCATTGGCTGTACGTCTAAAATTCATTAACATTTGGAGTTAACCCACATCAAGATGGCCACCACAGCTAAGTGACAACACAAAAATGGCTGTCGCTCTAACATTTGGTCTGTTAGCAGCTAAGAGCCATTCTGAAATGAGTGTTAACATCTGGGGAGATCTCATAAATGAGATGGTGCATAACACGTCTTTGATGAGGTTTGACCGGAACGACTACAGCGCCATCATTTCTCAGCATAAAACATCAGATCAAGGCAGCGTGCATTCATGTAAACGATGCCCTTTTTGTGACTGCAGGAATGCGATCAGGTCCACATCGACGACGTCTCATCAGACGACAACGGCCAGGACTTGAGGTGAGCAGTGAAGCGTTAAGTTTCTGCAGCTGTTGATTCTTGTAATAACCACTGACATCAAATCAACTTTTCTGTTCCTCCAGCTCAGACTTTACAAATAAAACATTATTATTATTGACAGTACTTACAGTTTTGCAACTGATGGCTTCCATGCAGCTGCAACCAGCGCTAATTTGTGCCTGGCTACGGGGGTCCGCGGCGGGGTCGACTGGATGAGGAAGCTGGCCTTCCGCTACCGACGGGTCAAGGAGTTATATAGCACTTACAAAAACAATGTTGGGGGTAAGCTGATACAAATGGAGTCTGGTAGGAGGGAGATGATGAATGAGTCGTTTTGTTTTTCCATTAAAGTAAGGACTACTGTAACTTGGAAGTAAGTTTTAGTAAATTGAGCTACAGATGTAACAATAAAAGCAGTTACTTTATGAGTAAATCTTAAAGAGGTGTGTAGATTATTCAAACATGAAAGCAAAGATGTGACCTTTGAATTAAAGCCCGTATTGGATCGTCCAGATGGTTTTGACACCTTGAAACCCTTTCCATGTTGCAGGTCTGCTGGGTCCGGCTAAAAGAGACGCCTGGCTGCAGCTCAGAGCCGAGGTGGAAGCTCTGACAGATTCCTGGCTCACCCATGCACTCAAGTCTCTCTCCATCATCAGCTCCAGGTGTCGCTTTATTCCCAGTCCACTCCTTCGTTCACACAGACTGCACACGCTCTCCTGTGACCGTTGGACCTGATCCATTAGCATCATTGAAGTCTGTGCATTAGGCACACGGTCAGTAAAATACTGACAGCTGTTCTGTTCCACGTGTCTTTCCTGAAGGAGTAACTGTGTAAACGTGTTGGTGACCACGACGCAGCTCATACCAGCGCTGGCTAAAGTTCTCCTCTACAGTCTCGGCTCTGTGTTCCCAGTAGAGAACATCTACAGTGCAACAAAAATAGGTAAGACTAGGACAAATATGCACACACATGCATATTTTGTGATGTGGAATAAGACATTACATTGAACAGAATCCTTAAAAAAAAAAAAAAACTTTTTGTTTTATTTCTGATGTTCACTAAACAAACAAAACTCGCCCGTCACATGACCCGTCTCTCTCCTTTAGCATGTAGAACAGGTCTTCTTGACAGGCTTTCTACAAGGTTTCAGAATGCTTCTGTAGGATTTTTAGGACATGAACAGAACTGGAACCAGTGGTGTAGGGTTACTAACTCAGACATCTGTATGACACAGAAAGAAATATAAATAAATAAAGGGTAGAAGAAACACACTGGACAAGTAATATAAAGATTACTCCATATTGTAAGTGCTGTGAAAGGTGGAGGTCAGGCGTGTAGAAGTACAGAGCCAGGTGATCTGTGGTGTTCGCATAATGGACACCAGTACAAGATGCCTGAAGGAGACGTACGTACAACTGGAAATACAACCTTAAATCTAAAAGAAGTTGGTAAAATATAAATAAAAGCTGAACGCCAAGGTTTGCTTGTCTTGCTGAAATATGCAAGGCCTTCTCTGAAAAGATGTCTGTTTGAAGGCTATGTTATGGAAGCCCATTTCCATCATGAAAGAAAAAAAAAAGCACAACAGGAAGTCATAATTCCGACTTTTAAAGTCATAATTTTGACTTTTAAAGTCATAAGTACGAGAATTAAAAAAAAAAATCATAATTTTGACTTTAAAAGACTTTAAAAGTCAAAACTATTACTTTTATTCTCATAATTATGACTTTAAAACTCAAATTATGTCTTCCTGTTGAGATTTATTTCATAGCGGAAATGGGCTTCGATAATAAATGGTATATAAAGTGGCGATGAAAAGATGTATGAATTACATACCTTTATTTAAAAGGACTGATGTTTGAAGGCAGAGGGACATACACTGAATGAATGAATCCATGTACATGCAGGAAATGCAGGAAAACTACTGTGTCTGACAGAAAGTTGCATCCCTGTAGAATCACAGTGTCCGGCAAGGGACAAACTTTGAAATTAAATTAGAAAAGTCAAAATTATGGCTTTAAACTCGAAATTATGACTTTAAAACTCAAAATTATGACTTTTATTCTTGTAATTATGACTTTAAAACTCAAGATTATGACCTTAAAACTCAAAATTATGACTTTAAAACTCAAGATTGAGTTTAAAACTCAAAATTATGACTTTTATCCTTGTAATTATGACTTTAAATCTCAAAATTGTGACTTTTATTTTCATGATTATGACTTTAAAAGTCGAAATTATGACTTCCTGTTGGGCTTTTATTTTTTCTGTCATGATGGAAATGGGCTTCCATACTACTGTATGTACCTTTAAGTACGAGTGGCGTCTTTCCAGTGTGCTGACCATACCAGAGGCACTAATTGTACCCCCATACTATCAGAGAGGCAAGCTTTTGAACTGTGCTAAAAGGGAACATTATTCTGAAACTGTTACTACAACCCTGTGCCAGACTTACAACCTATCCAGGTGTCCCCTGCCTCTCGTACAGTAATTGTAGGACATGGGCACCAGTGACACCCGCAACCTGGAAAGGAAGAAGTGGGTAAAGATAATGGATGGATGGATGTTCCACTATTTTTAAACAGTTCTTCATCAACTTGTGATCTCTGTCCAGTTTTAGAGTAATTCGCTTTTTCTAAAATGCTCTTTTCAGACCAACTCTTGGCTATTGCCAATTAACCTGATTAGATGAAACATGGCTCCTCCAGTTGTACATTATTCATAGTTGTTCCCCACTTTTTATTTTATTTTTAGATGTGTTGTTGCAATCAAATTTAAAATGATTGCACTGTATTCTTAATTGTAGGGCTTTTGTCAACGTTCATGCTCAGTAATCCAGGTAAAAAAAAAAAATCCAACAAAGTTCAGTCAGGTCATCTGGACAGTTTATTTTTTTGTTGAGACATTTCGTCCTTCATCCATGTTTATTTGTGGCTCCTTGGATTGATAAAGTCCTTTTAGATGAAGGACAAAATGTCTCAAAAAAACAAAAAAACCACTGCCCATATGACCTGACTAAACTTTGTTTAATGGCTTTTATTTCCATTTAAACACCTGCATATGTTCTATTGTGAGTAAAATATGGAGTTATGAGATTTGCAAACCGTTGCATTGTTTTTATTGACACATCATACAGCGTCCCAAACGGTTCTAAATTTTTGGTTGTAAATTAATTGTAAATATCCGAACACTGTTTTAAAACGACCCAGTCACACACGGGGGAAGTGCATCTAGAATGTAGATGATCAAAATGCATCAATAATCACATTGCAGCTTTCTGGACTGCAAAAGTTGCAGCTGAATTATTGATTCCCCACCTCACCCCCAGTTGTTGAACAAATATTTATTGCCAGATGAGTTGTTTGGCCTCGGTCTAGATGTGAGAACACGTTTGCTTTGGTCTGAATTTTAACGTTGATTGAAAAGAAAAACATATTTAATATATACAATATATAGTATGTGTTTATGTGATGGCCACAGCTGTAGCTCTTCCTGTTTTTATTTACATCCAAAGAAAATAAACCTGTGAAAGCCGTCTGTTTGTCTCCAGGCAAAGAGAGCTGTTTTGAGCGGATAGTCTCCCGCTTTGGCTCTAACATTACATATGTTGTGATTGGCGATGGGAAGGATGAGGAGCATGCTGCCAGCCAGGTAAACAAACAACCTGTGAACCTTGACCCCTCTGACCATGTGACCCTCCTTCCTCCCCTTGTTTATTTGTTTTTTGCAGGAAAAGAGAGTTGCTTTGAGCGCATAATGCAAAGGTTTGGCAGGAAAGTAGTGTATGTTGTAATTGGGGACGGTGTGGAAGAGGAACAGGCGGCCAAAAAGGTAATGGACCCCCAGCGACCTTTACCGTGACCCCGCCTACTCCGCAGTGTGAGCTCTGATTGGACGAAACCTGCCGTTCTCTGTTGCAGCAGTTTTTGTGTTTGGTCTTTGACTTTCTTGGGTCTCCTGGCTTTTTTTTTTTTTTTTTGGTTGGACGGAACTGTTGGAATGAGTTCCAATCTGGCTTGGCTTATTGTGTATATTTTTTGCACCTAAAACTCACATTTTAAACTGAGATTGGCTTGTTTTCTAACATTTATTCCTAATCAGATCTACACGTTGGCCCAGATGTACCCAGTAACCAAGCTCTGAGCGCTCTATTGCTGCTTTTTATCCAGTGACTGTTTATGAGGACTACTCTTGAATTAGTGATCTGTTGTAATCTGACTTGACTTAAATGTGTTTTCTTCATAATCTGATTTATTTCCTTTTCAGCTTTGGGTTTAACCCTCCTGTATCCCTTCAATAAAAAAAAAAAATCATGAGGCTTAAACTAAGGCCCCGTGGGTCATTTTGACCCAAGGGCAACAGGGGGCTTGGTTTCAGATGCAAGGGTGTTGGGATTGTTTAACCAGATGAGGCATTTTGGTGAATAACCCTCATTTACTATTTTACCCAGATGACAAAAAAAGGTTAAATCATGTCATCTGGACCAGTTTAAGTGAAAGACATTTAGTCTCCCATCCAGAGGACTTCGTCAGTCTGTGGCCTGCCAACCAGATCTGTCCCATAGGTAGCCTTCACTGCTGTTTCAAGTCAACCTCCTGTGGAACTGTTCCAGATGACGATTTAATCTTGTTTTTTAATCTACCTGGATGATGCAGTTTACAAAACCTTCACCAGATGCGTTTACATCCCAAGTCAAACCAGTTGATCCCCATTTAAAACGTTCTAATGGTACAGGAACGTGCATATTGACATTTCCCAAAGTGCTTTATGTTAAATTGCATGGGTTTTTGCGGTGCTAGCAGCTTCAAGCTACTGTAGGGGTGTAGCTTGCATGGGTTTAGGTGGTGGTTTGTTTCAAGCAGTGTCTCTGGTTTTAATGGTGTGTGTCTTCACAGCACAACATGCCCTTCTGGAGGATATCCAGCCACTCGGACTTACTGGCTTTACACCAAGCACTGGAGTTTGAATACCTGTAAGGACGGTAGAACATGGACTTATGCAATGTTACCATGGAAACAGCCCTCTTTTTTTGTACAACTATTTAAGAACAAATACTAGACTGCAACTTTTTTTTTTAAAGTCTTTTCAATGTCTGGATTTACAAACTCTTAATGGTCTTAAACAAAGAGGTTGGAGGAGGTAAAGAAAAGGTTCGTAGGATTGGGAGTTCCCCAGCTCAGTCTTCCCAGTCTGGATGCTGTGACGAGCCTCTGAAAACCCAGTCTGTCCACACAGCTGAACCAGAACATGAAGGATGAAGATGTTCACACAAGGACCTCCTCACATTACTCTGAAGGCTTCTCTGTACAGGTTAATGTAAACTGGAACTTTTTTTTAAGGGTTTTCTTCCTGGTGGGTAACATAACGATGCAGACTGTGGTTAAAAAAAAAGAATCTGTAAATTATTTCCAATAAACTTAAGAAAAGTGAAGGTTTTTTTTGTTGTTCCTTTTGTCAAGGAAATAAAAATAAAATTTTAGCAATCTTGTCTCTTCCTCTCTAAGTTTGTGCTTTTCATAGACAAAACTGTGTATCCTCATTCAACAGTGTTAAAGGCAACTCCCAAGAATTTTCTTATACTTATACTTTTACTTACGCTTTAACTGTTGCCAACTAATAAGTGCAATGTTATGTTCCCATACAATGATGAATTGGTTCTCAGCATTTAGCCCATTGCACCTGAGATGCTCAGATGGAGCAGTGGGCAGCAATTGGGGATCATTTCTGGCCTATAAATTGCACCTTTTTGCCTAATTTGCATACCCTGCAGCTTATTTGCTGAAGTGACTTATTTATGGATGTTTTCCCATATGTATAACCCAATTTTTGACTGATATGACCGTTTTCATTATTGAAAATACAGTATTGAACACTAACATTTTCAGCTGCTAGATGACACTATAGAGCAGTGTGGCATGCCATTTGTCATGTAATAAGTAAAAGCTATTAAATCTGCTTGCCATACAGAGCCACCATCGTCCAGCTTGCTTAGAGCAACCGTCATCAGTTTCATCTTGTTGCACTGCCCTGGAGAAATGCAGCTAATTTGACCAATGAAGTGCATTTATTAAATATTCATCTTTACTATAATTTCGAGCAGACAAATGCAGGTGCCGGTCATAAAATTAAGAATATGAAAAAGTTTTAACTTTGTGAATGGAATTACTGAACTAAACGTATTCATTCATTACACAGATATAATTCAAATGTAATTCTGGTGATTATAACCGACAATGAAAACCCTAAATTCATAAAATTAGAATATAAAGACCAATTTAAAAAAACTTATCTGAAAAGTATGAGCATGTACAGCACTCAATACTTAGTTGGGGTTAGTTTTGCCTGGATTACTGCAGTAATGCAGTGTGGCTTGGAGTCAATCAGTCTGTGGCACTGCTCAGGTGTTATGAGAGCCCAGGTTGCTCTGATAGTGACCTTCAGCTCTTCTGAATTGTTGGGTCTGGTGTGTCACATCTTCATCTTCACAACACCTCATAGATTTTCTATGGGGCTATGGTCAGGAGAGTTTGATGGCCAGTTAAGAACAGTGATACCATGGTCCTTAAACCAGGTACTGGTAGCTTTGGCACTGTGTGCAGGTACCAAGTCCTGTTAGAAAATGCAATTTGCTTCTCCTTAAAGTTGGTCAGCAGCAGGAAGCAGGAAACGCTCTAAAACTTGCTGGTAGATGGCTGTGTTGACCTTGGACATCAGAAAACACAGTGGACCAACACCAGCAGATGACATGGTCCCCAAACCATCACTGACTGTGAAAACTTGACACTGGACCTCAAGCAACGTGGATTCTATGCCTCTCCTCTCCTCCTCCAGACTCTGGGACCTTGATTTCCAAAAGAATTGCAAAATTTACTTTCATCAGAGAACTTAACTTTGGACCACTCAGCAGCATTGTAGTCCTTTTTGTATTTAGCCCAGGTGAGACAGTTCTGACAGACAGACAGTTCTTGTTCAAGAGTGGCTTGACACAAGGAATCCAACAGCTGAAACCCATGTCTTGCATACCTCTGTGCATGGTGGTTCTTGAAGCACCGACTCCAGCTGCAGTCCACGTGTGAATCTCCCCCACATTTTGGAATGGGTTTTGTTTCACAATCCTCTCCAGGGTGCAGTTATCCCCATGGCTTGTACACTTTTTTCTACCACATCTTTTCCTTCCCTTCACCTCTCTGTTAATGTGTTTGGACACAGAGCTCTATGACCAGCCAGCCTCTTTAGCAATGACCTTTTGTGTCTCGCCCTCCTTGTGCAGGGTGTCAGTGGTCGTCTTTTGGACAACTGTCAAGTCAGCAGTCATGATTATGTAGCCTACAGAACTAGACTGAGACCATTTAAAGACCTTTGCAGGTGTTTTGAGTTAATTAGTTGATTAGAGTATTGCACCTGGTGTCTTCAATATTGAACCTTTTCACAATATTCTAATTTTCCAAGATACTGAATTTTGGTTTTTATTAGTTGTCAGTTATAATCATCAACATTAAAAGAAATAAACATTTGAAGTATATCAGTCTGTGTGTAATGAATGAATATAATATACAAGTTTCACTTTTTGAATGGAATTACTGAAATGAATCAACTTTTTCATGATCTTCTAATTTTATGACCAGCACTTGTAGTTTCAAATGCGTTAAAGCGAGAGAGAGAGAGTAAATTTATTTTTAGCATAATTAAAAATAAAACATTAGGCTCTTTGTTCCCTAAAACATTTGTGATACTTTTCAGATTAAACGCACTCAACAAAAATACAATATTAAATACAGAAAACGGGTGTTAAAGTCATTTTCACCTCTTTTAGGCGCTAAATTTAAAAATGTGATTCTGTTCAAGCTTTGTTGAAATAGGAATAAATAAAAACTGACGTGCTTTTCAGAGCTTTTTTTTTCCTCAGATTTATCCGTTTGAGTCATAAAAACTTTCAGACTGACTGAAGTGGTGCTTCGAGAGCAGTAAAAAATAATTTGTGAACATGTGACCTCAGAGTTGATGTTGTTAAAGAAGTTATTGATTTTTCTACTTGAATAGTTTGACATGTTGCAGAATATGTTTATTAAGTATTGACCCACAGTAATATGATTTTATATTTGACGCCCCTGCTGTAAGGCTTCAGGGTCTCTGTTGTGTTTTTAATAAAATTTTAAAGTGGCACCGCAGTTCAGCGTTTCACTCCTGCAAATTTTCAAACGACTGTATTCATGAAAACAATTTATCATTTTATATTTCACTTTTAGTAAAGCTGGATTTGTTTTTTTTGTGTTTGTTAATTAGTTAAATTAAAAAGTATTTTCTCCTAACTACAGGTGGTCCCCGGTATCCGGCCGAGTTCCGTTACACCGGCCCGGCCGGATAACGAAAAAGCCGGTTACCGGAACCGGCTCC
>JARVGQ010000210.1:17655115-17670511 GCA_031762355.1 Hypsolebias martinsi
TTTGATAATAAATCTTTTTTTTTTTTTTTTTTTTTAGCTAATTTACTAACCTTTGTGCTCATTTCTGCTTATTTAAACCAAATTCAGCATACATATACTGGTATATGTATTATTTCTGCTTTCTTCTGCTAACTTAGGCTTATTCTTCCATTTCAGCTACATTTCAGCAGGTTCTTAGCTAATTTCAGCTGTTTTTCAGCAAGTTATTCAGCAATAAGCATTCACACTGCATTTTCGTAGGAAATGCAATTTCTCTAGTTCAAATTGCTTTGGACTGGACAAGGTAAAATATGTCCATGTTCTCATTTTGAGGCATGATTGTTTTTAAAATATGCATTTAACAAGCTGCAGTATTTTATCTCTGTTTGTTTGAGGTATTGGCTGCTACACACCAAGTTACACATATCTGTCTTGCAAGTTCATACAATATGCTGGTCATACAAGTCCTTTTACGTCAACATACCGGTACATGTTTATGTAATGTTTTTGCAGTTACATCTGACTATCTTCTCTAGAAATTCAAGAGTCGTAAACTCTGGTTTCTGTCATTTTTTTCTGCCATTTTCAACCATAGTTACTCGTTGGGCACAGGGTTTGTTTAAGTTTCGTCTGTGTGTGGTTAAAGGAGCTGGAGCGCAGCATGGAGCTGAGCAACAACAGCTATCAGAGGCAGCTGGTTGGAGAGAAGAAGAAGACTGTCAGTGCTCAGGAGGCGATCAAGAATCTGCAAGAAGAGGTGGAACGACTGACCAATAAACTCAAGGTGCAACATACAAAAAATACTACATTTAGGCATGATAGCAACCCTTACTGTTATACACAAATGTTTATTGCATGTTGCACAGTATGAAACGCTGTTCTATTGTCTTTTATTCAGGAAAAAGAAAGAGAACTAGATGCTAGGAATATTTACGCCAACCGGATGATCAAAACACCAGTACGAAAAGAGATGGACAGTAACACAAAGCAAAAAGGTAAGAGGTTTCGGGTGACTGCACACAAACAAGAAAACTTCTCAAAATTAAATTAAAAACTGATAATTATAATTGTATATCGTTTGGTTTCTTACAGTCCTCAGCATGAACAGCACCAAGGCAGTACAGACTGAAGACAGAACGTCCAGTCTGGATTTCCCCTCTCCTCCTCCTGCCATTAACGATGCCAATGAATACAGCGAACAGGCGCCTAACGAATACCTGTCTCTTAAGGTGCTATGCTTACTTTTTCCTTTTCTTACCAGATCTGCACCTCATCTTTAAATACTCTTGTTGTTTTAACCTCTTTCTGCTCATTTATATTCATTCTGAAGGAGTTTGACAAAGTGGACAATCATGCAGTGAACATGTCTCAAAACATGGAAGAACAAAAGAAGAAAGAAAAAGAAGGGGAGAAGCCAAAAGAGCAGGAGACGGAGAAGAAACAGTTCGACCGAGATCTGAATGTCCTGAAAGAGAAGGCAAATAGACTAAGTGATGGCAAAGACAATCGCATGACAAGTAAGGAGTTCATATCATTTTTGTAGTATTTACAAAACATATAAAATGTAAAAGGTTTCATCACGATCTGAACTAAATTCTGACTTTTTTTTTTCTAGGCTCGAAAATGGAAGATGATGGCGAGGGAGACAGAAAGAAGACAAGTTCCCTTTTCACGCAGACGGAAGAATACAACTATTGGAGGCGAGGCCATGTCCAGGAGGAGGTGGCGAGGTGGAACAAGGACTCGCCGGCCAATCACCAGTCATCAGAGGAAACGCGTCAAAAGAAAGAACAGTTGCTGGCTAAAATGCGTGAAATAGACTTTCAAAGCCAGGGAGACCGGGACTCCATATTTACTGAGGTGATTCCTTCTGAATCCAGAAAAGCTACTGGTGAATTTTCGTCTCCACGTCCTCCTGAGCAGAAGACCCGTAACTCTTCAGTCTCCAACCACAATGACTCAGAGGACTTGGTTAGCTTGTCTGCTGGGATTAGAGACGGTGGAAGGAGGAGACCAGGTGAGGAGAGCGGAGCTGTTACAAGAACAGGAAGGAGAACGCTGCGATCCCAAACATCCAGTGACAAGTTGGCTTTTGGAGGCTACGCGCCTTCGTTTGGACATACGACCTCCCACGCTTCCTCCGGCTTCCCTCAGTCTCCGCCCAAAGAGGACAGGGACTCTGCACTAGAAGAGGCAGCACTTTTTAACCTAGGAGGGATGGAGACAGAGAAGAGGGTGATCAAGGACAAGAAGATGAGCCTCTTGCAGCAGCTGTTCGGTGCCCAGGCTGTGCTTGTGGGTGACACTTCTATCCCTGCCAATAAAATGGAGGTACTGAATAGTTCTCCGACCCCCAACGGTGTGCGTTCAAGACGAGACGGACTGCTCAGCTTCAGCTCAGGCTCTTCCACTCCTCCTGCATCCTCCAGTAACACCCTACAGGTTGCGGAAAACAATCCTACTGTCCGTGCCATCAACTCATTTGATGATGAAATAGAGGAACTCACTTTATAAACCAAACCTGCTTTGAGGTTAGTCAGTCTTGGCACAACATCACCTCAGTCAGTCACAGAATAAAGCCCAGTAATGAACACAGTTTATGGTTTATAAGAAGGCACAATTTAAACCTTAGGCCACTGTGATCCTAATATCACATCATTTTATATCTTTTTCAACTTTTATTTGTTCAAATCAGTGCAAAAGTTTTGGATAGTTATGTTATAGAAATGCATTTTAGTTGATTATTTGAATCTTGTGGAGAAGTTTTTTTTAATTTTTATTTATTAACTTCCATGTGCAACAGCAAAATCAGCAGGTTAGGGTTCTGAAACAGGAGTTTTGAGAGATGGTTCCTATTCTTAATGACAATCAGCACGAAAATGCTGCAGTTTTATGTTTATTTATTTGGTTTGTTTAAAAGAAAAGAACACTTTTCTATATCAACGTGTAGTGTAGATTTATGTATACAGTATATATATTTTATGTATTTACATTTGTTACATGTTTGTGGAACTATTTATTCTGTATAAAAATAAGTCAAGAAATTGTGTATTTTAGTGTTTTTAAACACTTGACATTAATATATATTTTTTTAATTTATAAAAATACAGTACTGTAAAGGGACATTGGTGATTGTGCCTGCTTGTCAGAGTGTGGCGCGCTTGCCACAGTGTATCGGTGCAGCGGGACGTCCGCGTCTCCAGACAACTAGAACATGACGTAACCGCCCCGCCCCTCCTCCGGTAAACTCGGTGTACTTAATAAGCGAGCGGACCCTTGGCAGCAGATGAGAGCTCGTGAAGTGATGCGGGCGGCTGTTGATTTCCAGCTAATGGGACATTCTCACGAGGTAAATGCACATTTGTTGGTTTCATATGATGCTGGAGAAGGTTAAACTCGTAGCATATCATCAGAATATAAATTGTAATGTTGAGTGAAACTTCTCCAATATGACGCTGCAAAGTTATTTTTCTGAGAAAACGGTAACAAGTACGTTTGTTGCGTTAAAATTAGCTCGCTAAATTAGCTAGTACACTTAAAAACGAGAACTTAAAAAGTTACTGAATTTGTCAGCTCATATTTTGTTGTTTATTTACTTTTTTGTGTTTAGATCAGTGGTTCTCAAAGTGTAAGGTCGGGACCACACTATGGGTCGCAAAACACCAAATTTGGGGTCTTAAGATAACTTACAGAAACAAAATTCTTTAAAACAAAAGGGGCCATTATTATTATTATTATTATTATATTTTATTTTTTGTTGTAACTGTTGCAAAATAAAAATAAGTTATCAGGCGGTACGGTGGCGCAGTTGGTAAAGCTGCTGCCTCTCAGCAGGAAGGTCGCCGGATCAAATCCCAGCTGGATCCTTACAGGGTGGAGTTTGCATATTCTCTCTGTGCATGCGTGGGTTTTCTCCAGGTACTCCAGTTTCCTCCCACAGACCAGAAACATCCATGTTAGGCTGATTGGTAACTCTAAATTGTCTCTAGGTGTGAGTGCGAGTGAATGGTTGTTTGTCTCTGTGTGTCCCCGTGATGGACTGGAGACCTGTCCAGGGTGTCCCCCGCCTCTTGTACAGTGATGGATGAACATGGACACCAGTGATCCCCCACGACCAGATAAAGGAAGAAGCAGGTAAAGATAATGAATGGATGCTTACTTCATATAGGGAATTCAGAGAAATAAAAACTTTTTCTAATGGATGGACGTTTATTATCATAAGTAAAAACAAAGTCTTATAGTGTTGTCTTTTTTTTTTTTTTTTGCCTAACTGGAATGTTTGCCTTACTAAAAGATAGCTGAAGTCAAAAGTTTCCACTGCTGTTAAAAAGTTTGGAAACCACTGGTTTGAACATTATTTCTAGTGGGATGACTTAACGTTTTCAGTCTATTCAAATAACTAAATTACAATAACTTTGAATTTAAACAAAATTAAGCATGCGTTTTTAACTTGCGTTGTTTTTTAGTGTTGATTATATACAAAGGACATTAAGAGTGCTCTATATTCTTATCACTTAATCGCATGTATTTCAGGCTAAAATACAGTACGTATTAGTATTTGCCTAAACAATAGAGTTGAGAATGTTTAAAATTTCATTTTTTTTTTGCTTACAGAAAAAGAAACCCACCTGTAGATGTGTAAAGATGGAATCATAACCTGCTTTATGCAGCTTCTGTCACTCCAAAGAAACTATCCAGTCTCGTGCTGTGTGTTGACTTTTGAAATAACACTCATCCTCACTCTGTGTCAACTCTTAATTTTTTTTTTTGTGTACTGGATAACAGCACACCGGAGCCTAAAAAGGTAGTTGTGTTTGTTTTGTTCCAGATATGTGAGTCAAACTTTCTAGTGTAAAAACTTGCTGCTTAGAACAAGTTTTTACACGTAAACCTAAAATCAATTTATGGGGTGTGGTAAAATGAGTTTGAAAGCAGAAATGATTATGTGCTGTTGTAACACGAAGGTTGTGTTTTCTAATGTTTAATTTGTAAAACTTGTTCACAAACAAGACAGATCTTTTTTTTTTTTTTTTAAAGTCTTGAGCAGTTAGAATTACAGAGGTCAGTATTTGCATTCACACAGTTCCACTTTCGTCTTTCTCATCATTTCCTATTTAAACTGCTCAGTTATGACACACAATGTTTACAGAATTTAAAACATTAATCAGGATTCATGCTTTAGAGCAGTCCTCAAGAACATAGTCTCAAAGGGAAAGAGTACGGATCCATTGTGGCATTCACAAGTCAGCTGCTTTGCTCAGTCAGAGGTGTGTTCTACCATCTGCAGCAGAGCATCATGACTTTACTGCTCTTCTGCTGCTCCCAGTATGGAACAAAGTGAGCGTCAACCATATGGGTGCAGAAGTTCAGCTTTTGTTTGCACCGTTCTTAAACTTCATTTCATTTCATTCCTGCAGTGGACATGTGGAACTCTTTACACATCTGATAATAAATACCAAAATGTGTATTTTTTTCCAAATCCAGCAATTTTCATCAAACGTTACATTTCTGAAGATGCTTGAGAAAATCAATCTAATTTTCTTGGCAAATAAAAGCAGAATGAAGATATAACTCACAACAACTAAAGAGTACTAGTGAAGGTTGCATGTTTGTGTTTTTTTATTTATTTTTTTTTGTGATTCTTCTTTGCGTTTGGCAGATCAATGATGGACGCAGCTTCTCCGCCGCAGATCGTGGTGAACAGACCAAATGGGCTGCAGGAAGCAGACGGTGGGGAGGGTGTGGATTTGCCTGCAGATGACCATCTCATGACGCTGAAGGCTTTGACAGAGAAATTAAGACTAGAGACCAGAAGGCCATCCTACCTGGAGTGGAAAGCACGGCTGGAGGCAGAAAGCTTCAAAGAGCCCAACACTGGAAAATGCCAGTTCCAGGAGGAGTCAGAACCAGTAACCAACAAAGAGACTGCAGAGGAGAGTCAGCCGAAGCTGCCGTCGAGGGGTGTGCTGAAGGGCTTTGAAAACATCGATGAAGCTCTCGCTTGGCTCAGAAAGGAGCTGGTGAGGAATATCATCAGTTTTTATCTCATCTCTCTTTTTTTGCATATTTACTTTGTCCAACATCTGGGACTCAAACACAAAAACTTCATGCTTGTCCAGTTAGAAGTTAAAGTGCACACTGTCCATTCAGGTCAGACAGTGTGAGTGACTGTCAGTCAGACAAAATAAGTTTCTGCAAGTTTAATTACAGTTACTCTTCACATTCAGCCGTGGTTCTTGAGTCTTGAGCGAGTGCACAAAGAGGCACTGATACAGGCAGACCTTCCCAGTCCAGGACCGCAGAGCTTTTCCATAAAGACCTCAGATGTTGGGATCTTCTGTGCAGAGACTGTGGACTAAATTTGTTTGTGGATGTCCCATTGTTTTCCTTCTAGGCTCTGCCACACAAGGACTGCACACTTCTTCGTAGTATATAAATTAATAATAATATGATGGGTATGCAGGTCAGCAGCACAAGCCGTATGTGTGGGAAAGCAGAGGAGTCCATTAGTCATAGTTTCTGGCTGCAACATATTGGCCCCAAAAGAGTACCTGGAAAAACACAAGGTTGGGACGTACCTGCACTGGGCATTGTGCCAGAGAATGGGTGTAGGTACAACTGACAAGTGGTATGAGCACACGACTGAGAAAGTGGTTGACAATGGGGCTTATGTGTCATCATGTGAGACATGACCATCCCTACTGATCGTCCCATCTCTGCAAACCAGCCAGACATTGTGCTCCATGACAAGAACGACAGTCACTTGCTTGATGTGACTATCCTGAATGAAAATAACATCCTAAAGAAGGAAGCAGAGAAAATACAAAGACCTGGAGATAGAAGTCCAACACACATGGAACACAAAAACTCAAGTTATACCAAATTGGAGCTTTAGGAACCATGAAGAAAGGATTTCAAGAGCAACTAGACAAACTTCCATGTAGAGTCAATGCCAAAGAAATGCAAAAGACTTTGCTGCTAGGGACTGCTTACATACGAGTACTCAGCTGAACACCAGCCGAGTGCAGAGGGACTTGGTTTGCCCCTGGTGAACGAACCAGTAATAAATGAAGAAATGCTGAGAAAATAATAATAATAATAATGATATTGCTGGAATTGAACTCTTCGGCATGTACCGGTATTAAAAATGAAAACTTTTCTAAAGCATACTGCTAAAGGTTTATTACAGCTCGCTACTGAAAAGTGAAGGCAGTTGAGATAATGTTTGTGCCTGTGTCTGAGTGTGTCTGTTAGCAAAATATATCTGAATCAGTCTTTATTGTCATTGCACCGAAGCACAATGAAATTACATTTCAGTGCAGCCCGTCCAAGAAACACAATCAACCAAACATAGACATGGGAAGACAGGAGTGTCTGAGGCTGCAGCTTCATGAGAGGTGCTGCCTTTTTTCATTAGGTAAGAAAAAGGCAACACAAGGGAACGAAGAGGTTAAAAAAAAAAAAAAAATCATATCCCACACTGTAGCCCTAACAGGACACAGCGTGAGGTTGCAAAAACCTCAGCACACAAATAAAAGAGCAGGAGCAGGGGAAGGAGCGTGAAGAAAAAACATCCACCTTAGTCGAGAGCAAGAAGAAGAAAAAAAACATGAACCACTGATGGATTTAATGAAACATTTTCACAGAGGTTATGTCTGCAACTAATTAACATTTGGAGCCAACTCAATTCAAAATGGCCACCACAACTAACAGAACGTTGTTTTTTTTTTTTGGTGAATAAGTGGTTTTTGTGAATACGTTTTTGTGAATCGTTTCTGTTGCAGATGGACATGCGTTTGCAGGACCAGCACCTGGCGAGGCAGCTCATGCGCCTCCGGAGCGACATCAACACGCTGAAGATCGAGCAGACGTGCCACCTGCACCGCCGCATGCTCAACGACGCCACCTTCAGTCTGGAGGAGAAGGACGAGTTGTCGGACCTGCTGTGCGAGTGCCCCGTCACCCCGGGGCTCGGGCTCTCGGCCCCGCTGAGACTCATCGGGGTCACCAAAATGAACATCAACTCCCGGCGGTTCTCGCTCTGCTAGATCGAACTTCAAATGGAAAAAGTCATCTGGAACAGCTGGGTTAGTCAACTGTGATCCACATCATGAATCAAATAGAAGGTATTAACAACTAAACATAACTTTTACATCCATACAGAGTATTTTTACAGCAGCACATGGTTTGAAACAAGTGTCACCCTGTCCACCTTTCAGGCCTCATCAGTTTTATCGTTTCCATTAATACTATTTTGGGACTGAGTGTGATTTAGAAAGCACAAACTGAAATTTCAATATATTTTACAGCATATAAATCTTTAATTGATGCTTTCCATTGATTTAACTGAGCTTTTATAACCATGTTGATGCTGCGATTTAGATATTTTATTCTTTATAACACTGTCAAATCAACCTCGTTTCTGAACGGTCTGGTGAAGTTTGCCTCATTAAAGTAACTTCCTTGCAGCGCTTTTGTTTTAATGTGTCTTTGTAAAACACACATGGCTTCACTTCCATGACAACTGTTAACTTACAACCCAGCTGGACGCGTGTTTACTCCGTGAAATGATTGTG
Source organism: Hypsolebias martinsi (assembly GCA_031762355.1). Taxonomy (NCBI): domain Eukaryota; kingdom Metazoa; phylum Chordata; class Actinopteri; order Cyprinodontiformes; family Rivulidae; genus Hypsolebias; species Hypsolebias martinsi. Next base: position 17,663,671 of record JARVGQ010000210.1, read on the forward strand.
TGGCTTCTTTTATTGGCCTTATGATGTTAATTAAAGATGCAGCTCTAAATCCAGGCAACCCTTTCTGAACAAAACATTTGCTTTAAGGAATTTGTTTTAAATAGAAGCATGTGAAATTTTGAGTAAAAATTTTTCAAAGCCAGTGCACACAGAGGATAAAAGTTCAGGGCTTGACATGCTCCTCGTGTTCCAGATGTACCATGGATTAAAACCTGTGATGTTTGCTCATTTATGAGTGTTAGCAGTTTTAGTGGAACAAATTCCCTCAAATAAAGTTGTGAACTAAAATAACCTCTTCCTTAGAGCAACAGTTCAAATCTTTAAAGAGAATTTTGAAAAAGTTATAAACAGCTAATAATTTACCTGTTTATAGAAAGCTCTTCAAATGACCTCAATTTGGAAAAATCAAGTTTACATGGATTGATAAGCTAATGACTAACCCAAGCAGGGTCAAAAACCAAAGTGATTTGCGTGAACCATAATTAATTTTTTTAAATTGTTTGAAGACAATTTATTTTGGTTTTGAGCCCGCTTGGAATAACTTGTCAATCCAGTCAAAGTAGAACCTTATTTCTTCAACCTGAGGTCATTTAAAGAGCCATCTATAACAGGTGAGATATTGACTGATCATAACGCTCTTCAGATGAATCCATAAAAGTTTTCTGTTCCTGCAGCTAAAAATCCGATTTATGTGAATAAAAGCAGGATTAAGGTTTACTGATCTCTGCAACACTTTGTCCTGAGGCAGAATTGCGTGAATGATTTTGCTGAGCCTGAAAGTTTCATGCCTGAGCGCCACTTCCATTTAAGTTTATTGCAGCTGAAAAACCACAACTTTATTTTTTAACTAAGTTTTGCTGGAAATCCTGTTTAAAGAACACTTGGTTTTTTTCTGTTGACTTGCTGCTGATCAAACATTTGTTATAGCCAAACTGAACACAAAATGTTTTACTTTTTTCTAATCAAAAACACCTTTACTTGTAGTTGTGCTTTCAAATCTTGATAAGTTCAAGAGAACGTCTTTCTCCTTCACTGATTGGATTTCAGCCTCGCCCAGCAGCTGCCTTGTTAATAATTTCATCATTTGCATGACAAAATGACGGCATAAAACCCAACACTGTCTACAAGACAGGCAGAAAATCAGATCCATCTGAAGCACAAAGAGCAGCTACTGTGTGCGCTTTGAAAAAAAAAAAGTAGGTTGCACATTTCACACGACAGTTGGAAAAGATCTCCCAGTGATCTTCACTGTGGATCAGAGAACTCCACATCTTGTAGATAAAGAGGAAAGAATCCAGCAGGCGCTGCAGTCCTGTTCCAGCGTAATGCAACAGATGTGACGCCGCAGAGGGCGAGCGGGAGCAGCTGACAGGAACCGCACCAAGGTGAACCACAGGGTGAGACTGGCGAGAATCCCAGACGGCCTCTCAGACTCGCACCGAGCCTTCAGTGTAGGAGGGTGTTGGCACGTCTCGTCTCAAATGTGGACTGTGAAGATGACGAGGGCTTAGCGCCAGGAAAAATACTAAAGTACCGTTTTATAACCGAGGGATTATCGACTGCTTTGATTCTTGATTCTTTGAATGGTGGGAAATTTCTCTTTGGATCATTTGTTGCAATTTCTAAAGCTGAGTACAGATATTAGTAAGTTTTTATTAAGTAATTATGTGACTATTAATATTCACACTGTTTTCCTGTTTGTTTTTAATTTTCTCATGTTCTCCACATTACATCATGGTGGCTATTCATAAATCAAATCATTCAGCTCACTTAGAAGATGGGTGCTATGACTTTTGGTTTTGGTATAAATTATATTTTTTTATACTGTTTGACTTTATTTACAAATGTTTTCCTCATAGAAATGGATAAAAGTCTCTTCTTTCAAAAACTGTTCTTAAATCTGCTTCAGCATTTGTTTTTTGTTTTTTTAATGTTATTACATTTTAGCTACTGTTCTGTGTACTTTTAGCTTCTAGCCAAACTTTTCACACCTTTTGCTACATGTAGCATTGTGATCAGTAGTGAGAATAGATAGCAGGTGGAAGAAAATCTGGTGGTTCATTATTTATAATTTGATGCTGAACGTCCTCCTTAACTCCTGAATGAATTTAAATGTTGAAGTCCTGCCATATGCTTCCCACACTTTAAATGAGAGAGCAGAAACTGTGTTTTAATTTCACCTAAATGTAGTTTTATAGATCAAATAGCCTATTTTTGCATATGACACCCTAGTGGTCATCTTTATTAGCTGGTAAATGTTTTAATATGCTCAGATAAAAGTAGAATCTAACAGCTTTAGTCTTTACAAGCCTGGCATTCACTTTTCCCCCCTGAGATTTAACTCTGAACAAATAGATGCCGAGACATCTGACTTAACCGATGTTCAAAAATAGAGCATAAAAACATTAAGTTTCTATCTAATTTAATATAGAAATATTAGGATTTTGAGGTTACTTGGAGAGTTGGAGGCAAACTGAGCATCTTGGAACAGATAGAAGATGAAACGAGCTGGACAGGTCGGTGTGTCTCAGCTCTGAAGATCCATGAGTGATTGTGCTTAGAAGGACCCAAAACACATTTTATTTCAGCTAAAGTCCAAAAAGTTGCTTCTGCTTTGACTATTCACACGTCGGAACCGAGCATTAGAGCTTGTTCCACTTATCATCTTGTACAAGTTGTTTCAATCTTGTCATCTTTCCAAGCGTTAATCCACCTTTTGTTTTTTTATGTTTTCCTCATGCACATTTAAAGGGCACATAAGACCATCCCAACTAACTGCTGCCTACGGTACATTTAGAATAAAGAGGAGACTTTTGAAGACCAATCAGGATTTTTCAGTTTGGAGCACCTACATAGTTGAACTCCTGAAGCAACTCGTCACAGGTGGTCACAAAAAGAAAATGTTCTTGGATTTCCTGTTTGTTCTGTAAAAAGACAAGTTCTGAGGCCAGGTGTAGTGGTCAGCTTGTACATAATTACTTTTTTTGTTAACGAGTCACGCTCAGATAGTGTTACACATAATAAAAACTTGGGAAGTAATTAAAGGAATATAGTGAGAATCGTGCAGTGAACCCCTGCTGAGAAAGGAATGTGACTAACTACAGCTGCCCTGCCAATTTCCCGTCCCTGAGACTCTCAAAACTTAATCCTCAATTCTGGAGGCACTCAGCAGCATCTGGCACGATTGCTTTGATGAAACTAGTTCCACAGCAGCTTAGGTGCATCCAAGCAAATGATGAGAAGATCATAATTAGATCCAAAAAAAACCCATCCCTTTGAGGGAGGATTTTGATGTTTGAAAGTCAAACAAAATGTTTGAGCTAATACACGACGACACAGCAGCCAGGTGCGCTGACAGTTAAAGGTTTTATACAACCTCAAAGCGTGCAAGTTTTGCAATACGAACATACAGTTTGTGTAAATACTCGTGTTATTTAATAACCACAATTTGCTCCATTGTAGTTTCTGACGAGCTGTCTGCGTCAGACAGTTGGCAACAAGGCACAACAAAACCACCTGAATGATGTTGACCAAAAACACTAAAAGAATCGAACATCAGCCGTCCATGAACTGGATCTGTCAAACAGTCCCACGCTTTCTGTTAGCAATCAACACAACTTTCGTTGTACAGCACTCTCTGGGTCAGTTTGAATAAAGCAAAAAAATATAAACACTGATTAACAAAATGATGATAAAGCAGAACACAAGTCTTACTGAGGAAGAAAATCATACACAAGCAAACTGTTACACTTTCACAGCAACACGGTGTGAAAATAAAATAAAGTTATCCAGGTGGTTGAAGTCGACTAACTTAATCTCAGTCTTTGAAAACATGTAGCGCCCACTGACAGGTTCTCCAGAGCCTCTGCCGCACCGACTGGAGACTTTTGCTACATTACACATAGCACTGGCAGATGCTGCCAATAAAAGGAGTATAAAACTATTGTAAAAATTTAAAATAAATCAGGGGCTAGGAATCCATCTGAAATGTTAAACAAGCCAACAAACTATCTTTTCTGCTTAAGTGCATGTGTTGACTCAATAGCAACAAACGGGCTTTCCTCGAGCGTAAAGGGAATACGGAACGTCCTCTTGACAATTAGAGGAAAATACAATTCAGCAGATCTTTGGTTGGTGCTGTGGACCACCTATACCTGATCTGCTTAGCTCATGTCTCCTGCGTGAGTTCGTGCCACCACGTCCACGTGTCAGGGAGTTACTGCTTCCTGGTCCATGCTGCAGCCCAGAGCTTCGATGTCGTTGCTGATGTCGGTGATCATGCGGTCCCACTCGTCGCCTTCGGAGGCGTCCTGGCCCTCGTCCGTGCTGTCGCCGCTTCCTCCCGCTGCCCCGTTGCCGTTGGTGGTGGAATCTGAGGCCGAGCTGGGCGTGCGCTTGCATCGGCCGAAGCTGTCCGTGATGATGCCTCGGCCGTCCTTCACTCCGATGGTTTCGAGGAAGTTTTCAAAGTGCTGGCTGTCTTTCTCGGGGATGAAGGGACGAAGACCTGCCGGGACGAGGAACAACTCTTAGAACTAAACAACACTAACAAGCATTTGGTAACTGATGTCATTTGCTACAAGTGGTGAACCTCCTTGTAAGTCCATTTTCTTTGCTCTGTAATGCAGCAATCACATAACCTACATTGTCTATCTGTTTATTTTAGAGTCAACTTTGGGTTCTTTTGATGCTTTATAAGGTGGTTTATGGTCTTAGGCACCCCCACCCCCACACACACCTATTTATCAGACTTGTTTTTACCTAAATCCTCCCTATCCCTGAATTCAACTGGAAGTGCTGATGTAAAGCAAACTCAAGACATAACTGTTTAATCTGGCTTTAACTAAAATGGTTTACTCAAGTTTAATGAGACTTTCTTTAATGCAATCTCTTATGTTTATCATACTTTTAGTTTCACTCTTTAACTGAATTATATTTACTGAATCAGAACTTTCTTTTTTGAATAACAGTAACTTTTTTGGTCTTTTTAGTGCCTCAGCTTTAACAATTTATAGATGTTAAAAGTTGTGATTCATATAGTTTTATTCCTACCTTTGAGATTTCCTCATTAAAAATAAACAAACTTTTAATTTCTACAGTCCTTTCAACATTGTTTAGCCCTTTAAAAGCTTACTGCTGTTTTAAATTATCTTGTATGTGTATTTATCACGTTTCTTTTATGCTTTATTTTTATCTGGCATAAAGCAGTTTGAGCTTCACAGCCTTGCATGAAATGTGCTTTACAAATAAATTTTGATATGATGAGATTAAAATCTAAGCAAGGTTTTTAACAACTAAAATCAGATTGATGTCATCAGATGTCATAAAGGACTGCGATATGATGTGAAACCAATTTGACAGTATTATGGTCTTTATAGCAACACATCATTGCAATATTTAAAAAAAACTTATCTGAATACCGGTAACTGTATAAATGTTTAAATCAACCTTACAATGCATAAGTCTACACCAGTGTAATTTTTTTAAATATTCAATTGGGAGAGTTTAAAAGAAATAAACCTCCCAAAGAATTACACTCAAACAGCTAAAACACAGCTATAAAGTTTATAGTTTAGTTGTTTGAGACATCTCATGTGGAACAGTGCCTGATAAGAGTGAGTAAATTGATAAAATGCTCATGGGCAGGGTCAAGAGAGTCTGCCATTTGATTGACTGCACATTTTGTTGCGATGATGAGGTTGATCACAGATTTCTTGAGAAAATGCATGAGCTGTACCGAGTAGGAGGAATTTCCTGCTGTCCCCATAGAGCTGCCGCAGATTAATGCAGAACTCATGAATGGAGGCACCGTTTCTGTACTCGTGGAGCAGAGTGGCAAACTGCTGGATCTCCTGGGATGACAGCTTCGTCCGCAGCTAAGGGAGACCAAAAAAAAGGGTATTAAGAAAGTGTATTACTGGTAAGTGTAAGTATTAACTCAAACATAAAAGCACAGAGAACAATAAGATGATGTACTGTTGTCATGTAGTCCTGCAGCAGCTCTGCAGCTGTGGTACTGAGCTCGCCTTCAATCGTCGTCTTTGTCTGAGGAAGTGTAGGACTGGAGGCAGATGAAGAGTTCTCTTCTGGTGTCTTGAAAGGACTAAAAAAAAAAACATCCTTTTTAAGCAACAAGTGACACTAAACTAATTTTAGTAATTCTATAAACATCTCTATCTAATCATGTTGAACTTACAACGTGCCGACTTCTCCTTCAAAAGCTTCTTTGACGTCTACTTTGCTTGAAGAGTCATCTTGAAAATTGATCAAAAACATTAAAATTTGACCACTTCAGTGACCGCTTTAAAAAAATTACAAGGGTTCTGGCTCCATGGATGCAAAACATTACAAAATGTGGCATGAACTGACTTCAGTACGGTAGTGTAGTTTTTTATTAACCCACAGAAAGTCTAATGTTTGTCTTGTGGTCTAACTGCATGTCTCCTTACCGCTGTACAGAGAAAGATGTCTGGTAGGCGTTGTAGCTCCATCGAAAATGGCTCGGTCTAGGAAGTCAATGGTTGATTCTGTGTAAACTATCTGAAACACCTGGCTGAGCAAAAGGCACAACTCCTCTGCTGCAGCCTGTAAGATAAAGATGTTAACATTTAAAGCATTTTAATCATTTTAACTTCACAGGTGTTGTTTTTATTTTTTTAAATCAGGCCTCAGAAAGCCTGATGAGTTTATCTCAGTTAGTCAAACTCTGCTCTTCTTATCTGACGTTTTTAAGGTGATTTGCCTTAAGAGAGCTTCTTTTTCCTATACAGGTAACCCCCGGTTTCCGGCTTAGTTCCGTTACACCGGCCCGGCCGGATACCGAAAAAGCCGGTTACCGGAA
>JARVGQ010000210.1:17820707-17838230 GCA_031762355.1 Hypsolebias martinsi
AAAAAAAATTCATAATAATGGTGTGAAGAGGATGGCTGTAAGGTGAGAAGGGAGGCCATCGAAAATGGGAAAAAAAATAAAATAAAAAAAACTAGTTTACGATCTAAAATGAGCTAAATGCTCAAACAAAAAATGTTAAATCAAGTCAAGTGAACAAGTTTCTCTTCGGGAGAAATGTTTCATCGTTCATCCGAAAGACTTGATCAGTCTGTGGCCTGCCAACTCAAACCTGTCCTCATCGAGCCAGCCTCCTGCTGAATTCCCAGATACCAGATTCAACACTTGCAAAAATCTGTCCAAAACCATCCATCATCATCATCAGGCTGAACAATCAACTGTTTTAGGCCAGGTGGTCAACTTGCTACTCACTGAAACAGCTTGAGGACATCAAGGCCAAAACAGCCAGTAAAAGGTTTGTAAGCTCAGTCTCCAGGTAGATAACAAGAAAAAAGGTTAAATCCGGTCATCTGGACAAGTTCCTTTAAGTGAGAAACATAAATGCTCATTCGGTGAGAAACACCTGCGACATTTTGAGCAGGTGTCTTTAGTAGAGCTGTCATTGCTAAGCTGAACCCGGAGCCCGGCCACGCCCGACCCAGTTTATGGCCAGGCTGGGCCATAATAATGTGTTTGATGTGCTGTCTGGGTCGTGGTCAGTCTTTTGATTGTGTCAGCGGACGATCCAATTATATGGCTGCATGGCTTGCCTTACTATCATCAGCCGCACGCCTGACCGGCCAGTTGAAAGAGGTAAAACATTCATTTAAGCTTCAGACAGACTACTGCCAGTGATCCATCTGCCCAAATGAACATTCATCAGCCGACGACCCAAACAGGTGAGATCACAAAATATCCAACATGTCAGAGCAGGGTCCATGTCTGAATAATGCAGAATGCAGGCAGAAGCAGGGATTTAATGCGCATTGACTGTCATGAAAGTACAAACACCCCCTCAGCTCCGATCTTCTGCCCCTTTTTATTCAGCCGTGCACATCTGCCGACCGTTAACAACTATATAAGTAGTCAAAGCTTAATTAAAAATGTCGGAGTTTTATTTTTCAGGTTTGGACCTGTAATTACTGTTAATTTGCCGGGTGGGGTTCGGAAATTATGGCTATGAGGCCGTGCCGGGTCAGATTATTTTGGGCCCGAATGCAACTCTAGTCTTTAGCCTCTAAATACCCAGAGTCCTCATGTGGGGACAAATATTCTATTCTGTTGAACTTAGATCTAATTTCTGAACTACAGTCGTCCCTCGATATATCATGGGCTGTAGATTCATCTCATCATCATCATCTTCATCACCAAAGTGTTTCAGAGCATATAAAGTGTTAATAAGAGTGGGAAGGGTTTATAAAGCCTTTAATATATACAAATAATAAAATAAATATAACGCTCTCCAGCGGGGGTCTCTGCAGCATAACCCCCGCGATAAGTGAGGGATCACTGGTACTAACTGTTGAAAAACAACGCCTGATTTTTTTTTCCTAATCCCAGTTATGGCTCGGGGAAAATACAAATGCACGACTAACAAAACTTAAGAGTGAGGAGGTTAAGACAAGTAGAAAGTGCACTCTGTGAAACAATGACAGAGCGACATGTTGTCCCAACAACAGACAAGTAGTGCTGGTAGCAGTTCACCTGGTCTCGGGTTATTTCTAACCCAAGTTGCTTTTATTGACACAAACTGAGCTCGTAGAAGTTCATGCTGCCAGAAACAGGTTCCTACTGGGATCCTCTACACCTGCTGTCTTTGTGCTAAAAGCATACATGTACATTAAATCTACAATTAAACACTAAAATCTTTAAAAGACAAAGCTGAAAACAGTTTTCAGGTTGCAGCAGAAAAGGAGCATTTCTTACATCAAAACAAACTCAAACATCTGGAATTCAACAGTTTGCTTGTTGTCGTTTCGCCCCAGTGCTCATGAGAACTGAAGATTCACGTCCAACTATTCCATGGATTTCATAATTTTAAAGAGGTGCTACATATGAAACTGAGACAAGCAGCTTTCTGTCATTCTGTATGATAATCTAGTAAACAATTAAAAAAGTAATAGATATTATTAGGGCTCAAAGCTTGAGCACCAACTTCAGCTGGAGGTGCACGAGCTTCTCCTTATCCAACGCAGCTTCTCAGAGTCACCTTAGACTTTTCAGCTTCATCCAAGAACCAAACTAACGTATAATGAGCAGAAAAACTTGAAGGACTTTGAAGCGTCTGACACAAACACTGAAGTCTGAACGTTTACCCTGGCCAGATGCTTCTCCCATCGGTCTGCAGTCACCGACTTCCCAATCTTCCTCAGCAGCTTGACGTGAAGATCAGCCAGCAGCTTCGGAACTGAGGAGACATAAGCAAGTCAAATGGTTTACATTTAACACAAAATGTAAAAAAAAATCCACGTTTTTACTTTAAAACTCAAGAAAACGATGCTGCTGCTGTTCTTAGAATTTTACTTGAAAACTTTTTGTGTATGAACCAAAATGTCAACACAAATATGAAAGTAACTCGTTCTTCCAGCAGTCTCGTCGTGCAGAGGACGGCTGAATAATGATGAGAAACCAGTTTATTTTGGAACAGCTCGACTTTCAAAATGCACACAGAAAACCTTAATAACTAGTTTTATCTGGCCAAAGATCCCAAATAAAATAGAAGTTACTGAAAAAGTTTGCAAACGGAGTTGACATTTCTAATTATTTTATGTTTGACGTGAAAGCAGAGATGTTTGACTTACTTGGACCTGTTAATATGAACACTTAAAAAGCACATTTATAATAAATAAATTGGGGGTGCACCGACTTATCGGCCCCGATTTCCATAGTTTTGGGAATCGGCCGACACTTGCCTGAGAAACCGATTTTACAGATTTTTTTTTAGTTTTAACATTTGTCTGAACTTCATTTATACTTCAGAGCACTACCTCATGCCCAGTTAAAACAAGTTTTTATTGTTTCTAGGATATTGTTCAAGGGTATGTTTTTCACTAAAATAAGATTGAAAATTGAAGGTGTGCTGTGACCTTATAAACCTGACAGTGTCGCTTGGAAAACAAAACCTGTATCAGCCAAAATCTGAATCAGCAGGTCAGGCTTTTTAGAAATCGGTGATAAAACTGCATCGGTGCACCCCTAAAATAAATCCAAGGATGATCACAGTAAAATTAAAGAACAAACAAAACACAGCGTCAATGATTTAAACTCAGGAAATAAATTGTGTGCTTGATTTGCTTTTTCCCCTCCCAATAATTTAGATAATACACGAGTTATAAATGCCAGAAAAGCTGGAAAGATTGATAATGGTACACATTCACAACATAAAAATAATAACATTTCAGGTAAAATATGCAAACTCTGGTGTCAAGGATATTTGGATGCAAATATTTTTGCACAAGTGAAATGACACTAGGGGTGCACCGATTGCAGTTTTCTGGCCCAAAAAGTCTGACCTGCCGATTCTGACTGTGGTCGATACCGATTTTGTTTTATAAGCGACATTGTCAGGTGTAATGAGGTCACAATGCACCTTCAATTTTCAATCTTATTTTAGTGAAAAACATACTGTTGAACAATATCCTAGAAACAATACAAACTTGTTTTAACTGGCCATGAGGTAGTGCTCTGAAATATAAATGAAGTTTAAACAATTGTAAAAATTAAACATCTGAAAAATCGGTTTCGCATGAAAGTATTGGCTGATCGCTGATCACCCACAATTAAGGAAATCGGGGCCAATAAATCGGCCAGCTGATTTATCTGTGCACCCCCTAAAAGCTACCATGGTTGTTACTCCAATTTGATACTTGCAGTTGCTTTGTTACTTCAGTAGTGTACGCAGTATAAAATCAGAAATAATTAAAAAAACCTGAAATATTTGTGCTCAGATTTGCCAATTTAATGTTCTTTTAACTGTGTGATGTCTTTCAAATCTACTACATCAGTATACAGAAACAAGGTTTTTACAGTTGATGCTCAAATAAAAGCTTTGGAAACATGTCAGAGATCCTTTTTATTGCATCTTCAGGGACTTGGGAGGAGTGAGCAAGGCTCAACAGAACACATCAAAGTAAAAGTAAAAAACGATAACCACGGGCTTGGGGCTAACACTAGTCATGAGGTGAGTGCAGTTAAAATACACAAGTTTTTTTCTGAATCAAAATGAGCCTTTAATATTTCTTCTGAACTAATGTATATCGTAGTTTTACTGATTCTAAAAGTTTTAATTTGCACCCCATTTAAGATCTGTACGTATCAGAAAATACACAAAATGAAAACAAAAGCAGAATGTATGTTTTTTTAGTTTTGTTTGCTGAGTTCTGTAATTTTTGCAGGACAACTGGATTGCTCATCAAGATGAATTTAATGAGCTTCTTGCTCAGCTGAACAACCACCATGGTCAAAACAACGGTATGTTGAAGGCCTTTAACCACTTTTTGAATTCTTTTGTGACTCTCTGCAGGTTTGAAAATACAACAGGGTGTGTTACACATTTGTTGTCATTTATTATACTTATTTAGAAACACAGTTTGTGCCTATTTTGCCTGGTTGACACATGAACTTGCTTAAAGTATGTCTGTTGGTTGTCCTGTTTGACAGCAGGGGGCGCTTCAGTTCAACATTTTGTAAAGTATAAGCTGTATAACTGAGTGAACATGTTAAACATCAAGATTGGCATGTCAGACGTCACAGCACTTGTAAAATTCTTGATAAAACACTGATTTATGGATTTTGTTTAAATTACACTGTACAAAAGAACAAATCTTTACACTTTCTTTTCTCAATTGTAGAAGCTCCATCTGATGAGAGAGGTTTCAGCTTGGAGGAGAAATCTAAGACCGCCAAAAAGAGGGTCCATTACATGAAATTCACCAAAGGTGGGTGCATTTTTTTTTAAATCAGCTCTTATTGAAGATAGTGGTCTAAAAGTAACACAAAACTTTTTTTTTTTCTTAATCTGAACAGTCTTCTAATTTACAACCTGTGAAAATACATTTGTATTATCTTGTACCAAACCCAGATGTGATTTATTTATTTTATTCATCAATAAGTAAAATTCACAATTCTGACTAGAGGCTTTTAAATTGCTTAAAAAAACTACATTGGATGGAGTGTTTGTTTTCTCAAACAATTGATTTAGTGTGTTTTAACTTGATAGTTTCCACCTGGGTACACCTACAGCACGGACCATTTAATATAGTCCTTGACCTCGTAATGAGACCTGTGCTCTCGTCTCACACCACAGATGCTGATCAGAGTTGTGTCTTTCTGTGCTGGGTCAGTTGACCTGCTTGGTTGAGGTTATTTATAACTCTCCCCACTCTTTTCATTACCCTGTACACGTCAGGAAGTTAAGATTTGCTGGTCAAGGCCATTACACTGATATGTTCAAGGAGGAATTTGGTGTTCAGGATCACTGGAGGCAAAAGTAAAAAAAATAAATAATTTTTTTTTTATTGCTAAGTTGTGATTCTTGCAGCATAGTTTCATGATTAAATTATCCTTTAATGAGACTTTCCTTCATTAGAGGTTTTACTTGTTAGACTATGCTTGTTTTAATAGTTTACCGTTTCTGTATGTGTGGGTCACTGAGTTCAAATCTACCTCATCTGCTCGTCGCACTGGACAAAACAAATATCTCAACTTTTATCTCACCTGGAAGAACCTTCAGTGTTTTACGTCATTCAATAGCAACTTCCTGCTTCCTGTTTAGGGCATCTGGTATCTCCATTTACTGCAAACATCAGTGCTTCTGACCTATTAGATGACCTTGTGAGATAAGACATGGTTTTAGTCTCTCCTCCAGTCCCTCTTAAAATTGTTTTGTTGTCCGAATTTGAAAGGAACCAGAAAAAGACCATATTCCTGATGCATCTATTCGAATGACATATAGGATTTAAGGCAAATACAGCAGCACAGAGGCAATAATCATGACAGCACAAGTGCAATAGAGGCCAAGGTCTACCATACCAGGCAAGACCCAATATACAGGCTGTGCACAGATGCCCGAGACAGTCCAACACATAATAGCAGGGTGTACGATCCATGCAGGCAAAGCATACATGGAACGCCATAACCAAGTGGCTGGAATAATGTACAGGAACATGTGTGCCAAGTTTGTACTTAAGGTCCCACAGTCAAAGTGGGAGACTCAACCAAGGGTGACGAACGAAAGGGCTAAGATACTGTGAGACTTTCAGATCCAGACTGACCAACAGATGATGGCTAACCAACCAGACATTGTGGTGGTCAACAAGCAAGAAAAGAAGGCTGTGGTTATATATGTAGTAATTCCAAGTGACTGTACCATCAGAAAGAAGGAGCAGGTGGCGCTTAGCTTTGCCTTGCTTAGCTTAGCTCAGCATAGTTCGGTGTATGTCGCTATTCTCTTGTACACATTTTGTGCAGTGGAATTTTACTCCCGTATATAATACGACCCTCAAAATGTATGGATGACTTTTGGTGATAATTTTTTTTTGCATCCATCCATCCATTATCTTTACCCACTTCTTCCATTTTGGGCCCCGGGGGTCACTAGTGCCCATATTCAGCAGTACACCCTGGACAGGTCTCCAGTCCATCACAGGGACACATAGGGACAAATGAGACAAACAACCTAAGGACAATTTAGAGTTACCAATCAGACTAACGTGCATGTGTTTGGTCTGTGGGAGGAAACCGGAGTACCTGGAGAAATCTCACGCATGCAAACCACCCAGAATGGCCCCCAGCTGGGATTTGATCCAGAACCTTCTCGCTGAGAGGCAACAGCTCTACCAACTGATCCACCGTGCCACCCCCAAAAATAAAAAAATGAACTTAAATTTTAAATAATACATTTAAATATGGCGTGTGCGCATGTGCTTGTGTGTGTAGGTGGCTGAGTGGTTAGAGCAGTCGTCCTCCAATGGGAGAGCTGGGGGTTCGATTCCACCAGCAGTCACATGCTGAAATGTCCCTGGGCTGAACCCCTCACTGCCTCCAATGTGATTATTCTTTATAAGACGATTTGTTCAGATTATCTTTGTATAGATCTAGTAGAAAGCCGTGTGGAGGTAAATGAGAGCACACATTGTACTGTAAAGCACTTTGAGCATCTTGATTAGGTGCTATGAGTCCATATGCACAACAATCCTACCACCACCGGTACTTGCACTAAAATTTGAAGCTCACAGATCTACAGGAAGGCTTCACAAAATATGCAGAGTTGGAATATGCAACACTTTTTTTTTCCCCATGTCAGCTTTATTGTATTTACACAAGGCTCAAACTTACTTACAACACAATGTCTCTGTTTTTTCCAAAGTAAAAGTGTCGTAGGAATGAAAGCGAATGGAACCATTTACACTCCTGTTGTTCATGTGTTTTGACATCTAGTTTCCTGGAAATACTTCGTTTTTGACAGTAAGAAAACTGAAAAGGAAACCGGTTAAGTGGAATAGCTGGTTGAGTTTTTACACAGCTGATTAGTTTTAAACCATTTCAATACGTCTGGCATTTTTCAACGTCAGTTGAACGTGCTTCGGCACAACAACTACTTCAGTCTGCTCCTATTCTGAGGCTGCGGCAGTTGTCCAGCAACAAAAGTGACACTAAAACTTTTGTTTTAATGAGTTTCTGTTGACATTGGAAATCTGAAATTAACGCTTTAAGTAATGCGTTTAAGAAATTTTATAAACCTCAACGTTCAGTGTGCATGCGCGTGAATGCATTTTAAGTTATCTGCATGGTGAAAATATTTGGGGTTGCCTTTAAAGCAGTAGGCAGCAACTACAGGATGTCCTGTACTATTTAATTTTTGTTTATAATTGTCTCCTTCCATTGAGACTGTGCCACACTGTTCTGTTTGTATCATAAATTGCCATGGGACACCACAGAGTTACGTGGCAACATATAATCTGCCACTCCTCTTTGCATGCTTCCACTAACATCTCTGATGCTGACTCCCTTTTCTGTGAGGTTGCTGCCAAGTAAAGGCTTGGTAATAGATTTACTGCCGGTAAGCTTGTTACACGAGAGGCTTGAAAGGTCAGGTAATAACACTCATGTAGTTCTCCCAACAACCAACGGTAAGAGAGAAAGGTCAGCTTTTTTAGTGGTAAAATGATTAGCTGAATCTGTTGAATAAACGCCTGACTTTATTTAGCTTTAGGTGTGTATTGAGATAATTTGTGGCTAAAGTAGCATCAGTGAGACTTCAAAGTGTGCACCGCTCCTTCTCTCACTGGCCTCCTCCTTAGTGTCCTGCTTTTTTTTTATTGATATCCCGTTATGCCGGCTCCCTTTTTTGTCAGCGCTAAGGATTGATAGTCTTTGTTTGCGGGGAAAGGCACAGAAATCTCCACTGCTCAGGTCCAAGTTCCAAAGCATAAGCCAGTAACCCAGTTTTAATTGCTGCCTCCATCTATCACCTGTCAGGCCAGCCAGGGTGGTTGATGCAGAATTTAACCGTAGATCTCCAGCCGCTGCTCTGTGTGGTGGCCTTTTTGTAGCACTGTGCTTATTTATTAGTTGCATTTTATCTAAACAGCAGGTTTGGACAGAACTTAACTAATCACATAAACTACAGTAAGCCTTTCCTTTCTTTTATTAGAATCGCCACCTACAGCTTTCACGTTTATTGGCATTATTACATGACACCCTCTGTAATTAAATCTCTTATTTGTGCTTTTGACAGTTAGCATGAATGCCTTGTAAATCTAGTGTGACTTGTTATGTGCTCACATTTCCTGCCTTTTTTAAATCTTAATCATCAGCTGCATATTTCTATCCAATTGACCCAAGTTCCATGCTTCTTAATAACTTTTAGGAGCCTGTGAGAACAGTAGGTTTAAGCTTCTTTTTATCAGAACTTTATTTGCACTTTCGCCTTACAGCAGAAAAACTTGGATGGGTACTTCCGTCTCCAAACATTAGAAGTGTCAGATCGAGCATCATTTTACATTTGACCTAAGTTCAGTCGATGGCAAACACCACAGGGCGCCCCCTCCTCATTTATTATAGTTTTCAAAGTACTTTCTTGGTGTTACCCCCTTAAACGTGCATCCACAGTGACTTTCAAAGTCAAGCGCAGGGAAGATAGAGGCTTAAAAGCAATAAATAACCAAATGTTATCAGAGTCGTGCTGAAGGAAGAGGATGCAGCTGTATGAACAGGACCCAGGCTCGAGACAGACCACTGCGTGCTTCAGGAGTCTTTGAGGCCCGGCTTAAAAATGGGACTCGGGAGACACGGTGAACCTTTTCGTCAGTTTATTTTTCTTAGTTGTTTTATCTTTCGAGCATAAAGTAAACCACGCAGACCTCTGCTTTTTATCTTTTTTTTTTTTTTAAACTTTTGACCACATTTCACAAAAACACGTGAAAATTCACTTTGAATTGCATTCTACCTGTTAATATTAAAGCTTGGCCACTGCTAAGTTAACAGATGTCATTGTTAATGATCTTTGGTTACATGAAGCAAAACTAATGAACCCAAAATAAGCGTTTCACAAAGTTTTATTTTCTTTTGTGAACTTTTTATTGCTTTCAGGAAAGGACTTATCCTCTCGTAGTGAAACAGACCTCAACTGTATCTTTGGGAAGAGGGCAAAATCTACCAACGACCAAGAGCAGGTAATTATCTTTTGTTTTATGAACCATATTTATATATTCCAATTTTTCTCATCTAGCCTGATCAGGCCAGCCTCTGATCTTAACCTAGTCATAGTCGGGCCTCCACAGGGGATCTGATATTCCACTGGACGGGTGGTTTGAGTGTATTTGTCTTTGTAATGGCTAGTGACCATCCGTACTGATGGTCTTACCAGACTGTCAGGCTTTATACGATCCTTTTGCTACTGCAGGGCCCGGTTCCCAAACAGCCTCTGGCTGTAGATTATCCATGTCGGCATGTGCAGCTTTAACAGTGCCAAAAGGCCACTGATGGTGGCAAGAACACTTAAATCCAGTTAAGGGATTTTCACTCTTACCACTTCCTCCTCTCCTTCACACTTCTCTTTTTTCTGCCTCTGACTTGGAGCATCACATCAGTGGGTAAAATCAGCCAGAAGGAATTATTAAAGTCAAAATTGTGAGGTTTACAGAAA
The DNA here is from genome assembly GCA_031762355.1 of Hypsolebias martinsi. Lineage (NCBI taxonomy): Eukaryota > Metazoa > Chordata > Actinopteri > Cyprinodontiformes > Rivulidae > Hypsolebias > Hypsolebias martinsi. The sequence goes on from JARVGQ010000210.1 coordinate 17,830,792, forward strand.
TCCCAGGTGATGATGCTTGCATAAAAGTTTATTTTGCTATTGGCATCGGTACATGGCTACTTCAAATGTCAGTTTGGCACTTGATGACATGATAGGTTTCATGCTTTTTAAAAGATAACTCGCAGGCTAAGGCAATTCCAAGTTGCATTTATGCATGGAAATGGCTTTTTGCTATCTTTACAAACAAACTTTGCAAAATTAACTGACTTGTGGATGCAGTTCATTAGTTAATATTAATAGAAGTTAAAAGATAAAGTCATTTACTGATAATGTTGTTTGTGAGGAGTCTGAGAATCTCACAGGTGCTGTAATGGAGTCACATCTGTCCTCTTCAGTTAAATGATTGGCTTCAAAGTCACAATTAATCCACCATGTATTGTGCTGTTTGGTTTGTGCTATAGCGTTTGTTTTGGGTGAACACAGGGTAGAATAACATAGATATGAAGATGAAACAAGAATCTACAATTCTTTGTGTTTATGATTAAATAATTATTATTTTTTTGTCTTTAACCAGACTGATAACCACAAGTTTACACAAATTAAAAAAGCCAGCAGGATAAAAACAAAATAACGTTTGGGCACCAGTGCAAAGAAAAACCGTGTTTCATTCCTGTGTTTATCTCGAACATTTGTCTTGGAAGAAATTGGCATCTTAAAAATCCATAAATTGTACAGAAAAGCCTTCTATTCCCATGCAGGGACTGAGCCCCAACATCACAATGGCAGATCCTCCCTAGCTGAATAACACTGGAAATGAAGGCAATACACACCATCATTTTCTCCTTAATCGGTTGGTTATGGGTTGTTATTTTTCAGCCAGAAGGGGCACCATTGACCATATTGAAAACACTGACAAACATTACAATGGTTTCCCATGAGGCTTTGTGTTGAAGCTAAGCAACGTTTGAGGCTGCTGGTAAAAAAAATATGATTGACCAATCAAGCTTAAGGCATTTTGCCTGATCTCCATTGAGTTGGTGAGTGTTTTTGTGACACTGTTGGTGACCTTTGCTTATAGACATTTAGCAATGCTAAACAAAAACAAACCAAAAAAAAAAAAGTATTCTGTAAGTACACATGGAAAATCATGTTATATTCATACATGTTGGGAGCTTTGGGATCCTGGTGTGTTTGATCACATTAACACTTATCTGCATCCTGACAAGGTAAGGCCCAGAGGCCCAAACAAATCTGCATGGACTTCTTTAGACCTTCCCTTCTTCCCCTCATGAATCTTCCAGCTCTTCATCCACCACCCACTGCTGTCTCTCCAGCATCCCTTCCACAAGTCCCCCACTGCGGGTGTTTTCCTTCCTCCACAGTGATGTGTTTCCTGCTCGCCCCTTATCGCCGCTCACAACGCTCCATGAAACAGACAAGCACACAGACACACCGTCAACTGTCCCACAGCCTTCAGTTCATCAAAGGCAGCACTAGTTGTGTGTTAAAATAGCGTGAGAACATACGAGAAGAACGTATTAATTGTATTTTACACGTAGGCTCTTAATATATATGTCACCTACATTTCTACTCTTGAGGTTACAAACTCTTTATAGATACAAGGCAAACTTTTTTCCTTTTTATAGTTTCATGTTTACGTTTAACTTTACTTTTACATTGACACATTTTTATACTACAAAGGAAACGGATGTAAGAAAAATGTTTGATGCAACAGTCCAGAGAAAATCCTATTACAATGCCAAAAGCACAAAAATTAAACAGTAAAGTCTTAGATTTTAGTTTAGTGTTTTTATGTAAATACTTGATTTAAGAAAATAAATGATCACAATTTCACCCACAGCATTTTTTTTTTACTGTAAAGACTTAAAAATGTATGCTTAAAGCCATAATTTACACTACTTGAACTGAAGCTGTGGTGTAGCACTTGTCCATCCACATTGTTTTTGGTTATCCATCATCTATCCCACGCTTGCATACCTCCTCCATCTCCTGCCTTCTCTTGCACCCCTCAACACAATTACTCACCGCATGACAAACGACAGGCTCTCGCTGCCGAGATATCAAAACGCGCCGGCCACTCCTAAATGAAGGGACTTTGGCAGCCCTGTGCTCCCTGTGCTTATCGGCGGGTGAGCAGCGCCCCTGGCCGTCCTGCTCGCTCTCCTCCCCCTTTCTTCACCACCCCTGCACTTCATGCCCTCCTCAGGGGGTTTAGTTAGGGGAGCCACATGGAGGGCCAGCCTAGCTTGATTTATCTCCCTTGCCCCGCTGCCCAGCCACTCAGGCAGGCCGAAAGAGCCGACGAGGCTCCAACGGGCCTCGGCTCGAAAGCCCGGCATTAGCTGAAATAAACCATTCTGCCGCCCAGTGAAAAATGTCCTCTGATTGGATAATTAATCAGTCAAAGGGGAGCGACGCGGCTTGTGGCTTGAGGGACCCAAGTGGGCGACCGCAGAGGGCCTGCTGATAAATAGACTCCCCGCCGATTCATACATCAACAAAAGTTAGTCATTTTTTAAAGCCGCCAGCCCAGTTGAAAGCTGGAAACAAGCAGTAGTATTTTTTGGTCCACCTAGATTGCCTTTTTTTCTTTTTAGAAGGTGGTTTGCATTTTCTTTTAAATGTAAATTTTGTTTTTCAATAATGATTTTGAAGATTTGGCAATACAATAAATAAAGAAAAACTCGGTAATAAATAAATAAGAAAACTAATTTTCTTAATCTGACCTGCATAAGACTGATTTTTTCTTCTCTAATGCTTATTTGACTTTAACTTAGTACCATCAGCGATTTCAACTTTCATTTTACAACTTTGAACTTTTAAAAAAAAAATGTACAAATAAATAGACTATTAACAAAATCTAACATTTTTTGTTGAGTAATTGTTTTTTTGTGATCACCCCCAAACATTAAAGTTGTTCCAACATTGATCCATTCATTAGTCTTTTACTCCCTAACGTGTCAGAGAAGAAAAATGGCTTGGTGTAATTTGGTACAAGCCTCGAGTTGACGTCTGAATCTCCAGCCAGACAGCGGGTATGGTGCACCCTGATATCAGGTCAGTGCGACCCTACGGCCTCTCCCACTCCCACTCCTGTTCAGGCACAAAGACCGGAGGATCAGGCCTCATCGGGTGGCACCTGTTGCAAGGGTTTGCTGCCCACGCATCGTCCACATGAAGGATTGTGCATCAGCAGGGGCTCCCCTGATACCACCACGTTAAGGAATATAGAGCAGGGGTGACATGAGTTAGAGACTTGAACATTTGGCACATGTGTCACCAAGGCGCCTGCACTTTGATGGGCGGAGCTGAGCAATGAAATTTTGCTGACAACGCACAACCATAATGTAATTTTAGTACAAAATTATTTAGTAAACTATCAGGTAAAATAAGTTACATTTGAGGCCCACAAACGATGTCAGTTTTATTTGTGCCAAGGAAAAACAAGAAACAGGGCCAGTCATTTTCAAATTACTGTAGTTTAAAAAAACTGTCTTCATGCATGCTCAATAACCCAGGTAGATAAATCTAACAAGGATGGATTCTTCTTTGACGAAACGAACGTTTCACCAAAAAAAGAATCCGTCCAGAGGACCTGACTCAACCTTGTTAGTTTAAAAACTGCCTTTAATTTCCATTATTAGAGGCAGGGTTTTTTTTCACTTTGACATTCGTATTCTTAAATTTAAATTGTTTTTCTCCGTGTGATAAAATAGAAATATTGACTTGGTAAGCATTTCAACTAGCTAGTAATTGATGTCTACAATTTTATACCAGACAGCTTCATGGTATCTTTTTATGTGGGGAGTGTACTGTTTCCTATAATTACCACTATGAATAGAAATACAATAACTAAGGAAAGATTTTTTTTGTGTGTGTGTGTGTGTGTGTGTGTGCGCGCGGCTCTGTTATCCATCAACTTGCATCTCTGATCTGTTGAACGGGCATGCTGGTGTAAACGTGCATCAGTGCAGCATGGTTGCTGCCATTTGAACTGGCTGGCGCGCTCATGCACGATGCTATGCTCATTGTACTGTAGACCATTCTCAGATAACATCTTATTGCCTTCAGCAAAGGCTTTCTCTGTCTTGAGCATGTTTGTTGACAGACCCTTTTACTTTTACTGAGGAAAATATTGAGAGCCGCCAAACTCCCCCCACACCACCACCACCCCTGTAAACACAGAAACCACACATTTGCCATTTACCTCCCTGGCAGTTCTGTGGACTGCTCCCTGCCAGCTTGCTGCCAGCTTCCTGACACTTACAGATTAGTGCAGGACAAAAAGGAGAAAGGGAGAAAAAAAAGAATATGGTGTCTGTCTCATAGTTACAGGCCTCAGCTACAATACATAGGAGCTGGATAATTACAGCCTTGTAGAGCTAACAGCCAAAGATTTCAGGCCCTCTCAGCTGTTTACAGTCACAGACTACCATTTAATTACTGACTCTTTTATCTAATAAATCAAAGTATCTTCTCTCCCAAGGGTTGGGGTGTGGGACCCCCATTTTTATGAGTCGGGATTGTATTTAAGTCTATAATAAAGAAGAAATACAGGCCAGTCATAACGCATGCATACTGTTGTCCTTATTTGTTACTTGTGATTAACATTTTGCTCTGGGGACAAAATGCTTCTTTTCATTTACATATAATGTGTGTTCTTAGCAATTTCTTTATGGAAGCTTCTTCTCTTGTATCACAATAAGTGGCCTTTGTGCGTTTCATTTTTATTTATTTATTTATACCTTTGTCATACTTTGTGTGAACGTTATTTACTCAGGACAAGAAAATTAACATTGGACTTGCTTTTAAGATATTTTCAAGTGTCTTGCTAGTCTACTGCATCGTTTACATATTTGCCATGAAATAAGGCATCCACCTGTTTTTCTGTCCACCCACGTCATGCTCATGAAGGATGGGCTGCTGGACTTGTGCGCCCATCAGGGAAAGACAGCTGGCTAATCAGGCCCTGATCCATAGACCCTGAGTATCACCAAATTTATTATTGTGGCAGGACAATGAGGGCACACTCATGCAATTACAGACCCAACCAATATTGTTGAGCAATTATTGAAAAGAAAAAAAAAGGTGAAGACTGCAAAAAGGCAATTTTTAAGAAAATAAATGGGCATTTGCTGCACTGTCAAATTCTAATTACCACAATAAACCCTTGCAACAGTTCCTACTTATGCAAAACTATATTTACCTATTTTAATTTTCCAAAACTCTGGTACAAGTAAACTTGGCAACTTTGCGTTTAAGTCATCCATTATGTATTATCATACAAGTATAGCCAGTATAATCAGCTAATCTGTCATTAACCATAATACCTTTCCTTAGTCTTACTTGAGGTTTTAGAATGTTTTCTATGAAGCAAAAACAACAACAACAAAAAATACTATATACAGTGAGGAAAATAAGTATTTGAACACCCTGTGACTTTGCAAGTTCTCCCACTTCATTTGTTTGTTACTGCTGCAAATAAGTATTTGAACACCTGTGAAAATCATTGTTTATATTTTGTACAGTAGTCTTTGTTTGCAACTACAGAGGTCAAAGGTTTCCTGTAGTTTTTCACCAGGTTTGCTCACACTGCAGCAGCAGGTATTTTGGACCATTCTTCCACACAGATCTTCTTTAGATCAGCCAGTTTTCTGGGCTGTCGCTGAAAAACACGGTGTTTGAGACTCCAAAAATTTTTTATAGGGTTTAGGTCTGGAGACTGGCTAGGCCACTCCAGAACCTTGATATGCTTCTTAATTTGACACTCTTTGGGTCTCCTGGCTGTGTGCTTCAGGTCATTGTCATGTTGGAAGACCCAGCCACAACCCATCTTCAATGTTCTTACTGAGGGAAGGAGGTTGTTCCCCAAAAACTCGCAATACATGGCCCCGGTCATCCTCTCCTTACTTAATACAGTGCAGTTGTCCTGTCCTATTTGCAGAAAAACACCCCCAAAGCATGATGCTTCCACCCACATGCTTCACAGTAGGGATGGTGTTTTTGGGATGGTACTCATCATTCTTCGGCATTCACGGCAAGTGGAATTAAGACCAAAAAATTCTATTTTGGTCTCATCTGACCACATAACTTTCTCCCATGACTCCTCTGGATCATCAAAATGATCATGGGCAAACTTAAGACGGGCCTGGATGTGTGCTGATTTAAGCAGTGGAAACTTCCATGCCATGCATGATTTTAAACTATGACGTCTTAGTGTATTACCCACAGTAACCTTGGAAACAGTGGTGCCAGCTCTCTTCAGGTCATTGACCAGCTCCTCCTGTGTATTTCTGGGCTGATCCCTCACCTTTCTTAGGATCATTGATACGCCACGAGGTGAGATCTTGCATGGAGCCCCAGTCCGAAGGAGACTGACAGTCATGTTGAGCTGCTTCCATTTTCTAAGAATTGCTCCAGCAGTTGATCTTTTTGCAACAAGCTGCTTGGCAATTGCCCCGTAGCCCTTTCCAGCCTTGTGGAGATCTACAATGTTGTCTCTGGTGTCTTTGGACAGCTCTTTGGTCTTAGCCATGTTAGTAGTTGGAGGCTTACTGATTGTGGACAGGTGTCTTTATGCAGCTAACGATTTCAAACAGGTGCTTCTAATTTAAAATAATAAGTGGAGTGGAGGTGGACTTTTAGAGGCGGACTAACAGGTCTTTGAGGGCCAGAATTGTTAATGATTGACAGGCGTTCAAATACTTATTTGCAGCAGTAACACAAAAATTATTAAAAAAAAAAAAAAAAATCATACATTGTGATTTCTGGATTTTTTGTTTTGTTTTTTTAGATTATGTCTCACAGTGGACATGCACATGAGATGAAAATGTCAGACCCCTCCATGATTTCTAAATGGGAGAACTTGCAAAGTCGCAGGGTGTTCAAATACTTATTTTCCTCACTGTAATGCTTTGGTATCACTGTTTGTGGAATGATGGTGCCTGTAACAGCTGGCTAGACATTCATTGCGCCCCTCCCCCTCCACTGTAAGGAACGTTGAGCATGTTTTTTTATGTGACTGTTCTTTATAGTTGCTGTCTGGGTTTGGTTCTGTAAAACTAAGACAAGACTAGGATCAGAACCAAGGCAGAGCGAGCATTAGGAGTTTTGTGTACTTGTAATGCATTGACTTTCTGTATTCTGACTGTTCCTCCAAAGCTTTGTGTTATTATATTTGATGAAATCTACACCTGATCCTTTGAGAATCATTTTTTTCTGACATCTTTATTTTTTAAACCTATTCCCTGTATACCAAATTAACCTTCTAAGGTAAAAGTTTACTTCATCTTAACCAGTAGTTTTTACTTTGTTTATGTGTACATGTTACTGATTTTTATTTGTTGTCTTTTGCATTAGAATGTAAAAAAGCACAACTCATAATCCACCACAGACCTCGTCAGTAGTTGCAGCTTTTATCTGAATGACTACAAATTAAAACGGTAACTGTGCTGTTGCAGACAAATAACTGTTGGAAA